>CM069441.1:77496013-77929532 GCA_035610835.1 Ophiura sarsii | reverse complement strand
TCTGAATTTCGGATTTTTATTTTACATAGAAAACCTTGGTACACTAATACTAGTTAGGTTCGATTCTTTTTGTAACGCTAAGAATTTACTATATTGAAAGAATATAGGGTCATATAAAATTGAGGAAAACAGCAGATGATTATTATCTAGTCATGTCTCTCCGTCAACAATTGTACTCGCGAATAAAATGCTCTACTTTTAGCATATACAGAACTCATCACTTAAACACAACAAATTCAGAGTACAACATTATATGATATTTTTTGCTTGTAAAGAGCAGTTCACACTAACCTAACTATAGAGGGCGACATTTTAAACTGTGGTTATGGCAAGCAAATTCAGCAATGTGTCTTTGAAATGCCGACGGTATGTACAAAAAACAATCAAATGGCGTTGCACCCTGTCTACGATCTGTTTGAATATCACATAGGCTTATTCAATATGCGAAGTCATTGCATGGTTAATTACCCAATTATGTTGGTTTGATGACCGCTATCGCTCAAATCACATATCGCGACGGTAACCATGGTAATAAAACCGAAATGTATCGCTACTCCATCAGCGGGAAAACACCTGTGCCAAAGGCAATACAATGTGTGATCTACGTCGACAATGTCTATCAGAACAAGAATTCCTGGTAATGGTTTTAAAGTGTTAACAATTGAGAGGGAAAATATGTCACATTATGATCAATTTAGTCACCAACACACCCCAACAGGTCACGCACACTCCACACTTTCCGTTATCATAACTTCTGAACGCAGCAATTGGTGGAAACGCAAAATTAGGCATACGTGGGATCTTTCATGGCACATAATGTTGAACATCAGGAGGTTCGGTTTTTTGTGCATCAAAATTGTTAATCAATTGTCCGTTTGGTTCATTTTCATTTATCCTTTAAACAATTGCAGGGAATACATACCATTGAGGACAGTTTCCCTCAATTATGAAAGAACATGGTTTAGATAGGCATGCTATGTGTAGAATTGAAAATATTGCTACGAAAAGTCTAAATTTTCACCTTTTAACCCTAAATTTAAATTTAAATTTAGAAAACTAACCTATATATCGAAATTCTATTTTTTCTATAATTGATGTAGTATCAAATTTTATTTTTGTGCACTGCATTTATTTTTAGGTATTTCCAAAACGACCATCAAAATGCAGATTTTACCCCAAAATCAACATATCAACAAGAACAATTAAAATTTATCTCGTACAATTTTTAGGCATCATGTTCAGTTCATTAAAAGAATATTAAACAGCGTTAAAACAATAAGGCCAAAATAGGTTTTTTGTTTTTAATATTTAAACTTTAAACCGTATGCAAATTAGATGCAAATCAGATTTGATTGGATCATCCACATTTGAATGATGGCCTAAAATGTGCATTTTGGAGTGTTTGATGTTTCAAAAACATCTAAACCCACTTTTGTTCGTTTGTGTGACCGGGTTTTAAAAAAATAAACTTCAAATAGTACCGGTACACCAAATGTTTGAGATAAAATATTAACTAAACTAAAAATTCGAGGGTCGGCTGTGAGAGCACTTTTCAAGTTATCGATTGACAATTCACCACTATGATATATATCTATTAGTCGATGTTCTCGATGTATCTAATACTTATTTTAGCATACAAATTGAATTATTCAGCGATGTTCTACGTACACAAGCTGTTCCGATATATTTTCTTCATATTCAATACACATTAAAAAGTTTAATATCTATTGAAAAACATATCTAATCTCATTCCAATATATTTGTGTTTGAGACGTTTCCATATTAAAGTGCACACCTGTTGTCAAGGCAAGAAGACGAATCTTGGCGAGTTTACAACCGGAAGTGGTCTACGGAGTAAAGCGCGTGAATATACGCAAATGTATCAAATTTTGTAAACTCGCCAAGATTCGTCTCTCTGCGTTGTCAAGGTCCGGCAGAACTTTCTTGTAACAGCTAAATTTCAATTTAACTGCCATACGGTATAACTAATGCCATTTTCTATGTCACAAAACTACTTTCCTCATACTTAACCTTAATAAGACTATCATATGTTGTCATATATCTTACACAGACGCCGCTTTTGAATGTGGTCTAGTCTGAAGTGTATTTCGGTAATTCTGTCTATGAGTTTCCAACGGTCTAGGGTACCAGTAACATTCGTATTAACACTTTCCACGCGGCTATTAGTTTTACCATATTCAAAACAGATTTGTCAAAAACCTTTTCAAAAATTCAAGGTCTATTGCAAGGATTACTGAACCAATACTAGGCATGTTTATACTTATGTCAATGCATTTCTCATGGTGATTCCAAATATGGTAATGCAATTTAATAATCTTGACATTTTTGAATAATTTAGTGACATTTTTGAATAATTTAGTGACATTTTGGAATGTCGTCTGCAGACGCCTGCCGCTTGGAAAGTGTTAACCTTATTAAGACTATCATATGTTGTCATATTATATCTTACACAGACGCGCCGCTTTTGAATGTGGAATTGATAACCTAGTCTGAAGTGTATTTCGGTAATCCTGTCTATGAGTTTCCAACGCTCTAGGGTACCAGTAACATTCATATTAACATAATTACGGTGAACGGGGAACCGCCTACTAAATGTTCACATCAATTTCTTTACGCGGTATTGTTTTTTGTTATTGATCAACACAACATGACAATCATAAATTGCCTTATTGCGCTCACATAGCTATTATATTACACATTGAAATGAGAATGTCACGAACTTTTCACAGTCCGTATGGGCCCGGCCTCTTGTGATAGCTGCATCGTGAAATAGGAAACCTTCTTCATTTTCATGTTTGTCTTGTCTCATTTTTCAACCGGGTTATTACCCTTGCTATTTCAAATCACTTTTATCGAGTATTATGTTATCGGTGTTATCAGGTGTGAACCAGGTGACAAGAGATTTCAACAGTCACAATAATGTGCACTTGAAAGGTAATCGTTTCGTTTTAAAATAAGCGGTTGATGGGCGCAGTCAAGAACATCATTCATGACTTGGCATTCAGCATGCTCGGTATCGGCAGCAACCAAAGCCCTTAAACTAAAATTGTCAACACAAATACGTTTCGTGATCAAAAAGCCTATAGCCTATTTGACGTCACTTTTCACATATTTTATTTAAAAATACAAGGCAATTGTACAGCATTGTTCTACACATCGCATGTGCTCTGACACGTATTGTAGTATTTTGTCTAGCGTTTCCAACCATCAAAGGTGGCAATTACATTCCAATCAAGATAAACGGAAAACCACCTAAAATTATTGTTTACCCAATGGTGTTTTTTTGTCTGACAGAGATGTAGTACTATTTTAGGATACTCTGCTGCCCCTGCGCTGTAAGGAGATGCGTATCCAGCGCTTCTTTCTTACTTTCTGTAACCTAAATAATTCACTAGGTAGGTGAGATCTTCTAGTCATTTACATCCCACGGAATCTTATATCACCCCTGACTATTTTCAACACCGCGTTCACGAGTTTCCTTTCGAATTTTATACCTCTCTCGTTCTGTGGTATACTCGATCAAGCTGGCGCGAGTTCTCCCTTTGTTCGCTGTTGTGTGTCTCGAAAAGGTTCCTTTTATCATAATTTTTGAAGCCGCACAATTTGTCGGGAATATTCCCAGTAATTCTATGTAAACTTCAATTATTAAGTTTATACCTAAGCAGACACAAAAGTCACCGACATTCCAACGACAGCGCCATCTATTGTGTCAGAACCCGAACAAATAAAATATGGCTTCCTTTTGGCAAGCGGAGATTCAGCGCCGGCTAAAATACTAAACATTGTTGAATCTATTAGGTGGATGTTTTTTGTTATTGATCAACACAACTCGACCATTCTTATTTGGGTCATCAAACTCTAATTCATAATTAAATGTAAATGTCATGAACTCTTTCATCGTTCCGACTGCATCGCGCCTCGTTTGATAGGTGATTCTTGAAATGGTAAACCTGCTCTTTATTTTCCTTTCTTTTTTGCTTGTCCCATTTTTCAACCGAGTTATTACCCTTGTTGAGTGAAATCACTTTGATGCAATACTATGGTATCGTAAAGTGTGAATCAGATGACAGGAGATTTCAACAGTCGCATGAATGTGCGCTTCAACTTTAAATGTCTTGTTGAAGCGGTCGATGGGCGCAGTCAAGAGCAACACTCATGACGAATTGGCATCTAACATGGTCAATATCGGAAGCAACCGCAGCCCTTAAACTACAATTGTCAACTTAAACACGTTTCGAGATCAAAAAGCCGTAAGTGATATCACTGACATAAATACATTATGGTATGGCGGGAAGAAAAGGTCATGTACGGGTAATGTAAGAAGAAAGAGACGCTATAGACCCAAATCTCTAAGTCCGGACAGGTAAAATGTTTAAGCGGTGGAAGATTGTGCTTTTGACTACTTCAAACCCTAAAACGTTTGAGCTTTACCACTTAATTAGTTTATACCAGTGGGTTGTAGGATTGAACTCCCCCACTCCTTACTTCCCATAGGTATCCCAGGTACTTCCTTATCAAAACGAGTATAAAGCTATCTGCTCCGATTTATTTTCTTCATATTCAATACACATTAAAGAGTATAATATCAATTGAAAAACATATCTAATCTCATTCAAATATATTTTGTGTCTAAGACATTTCCCTATATTTAAAGTGCACACCTGTTGTCAAGGTCCGGCAGAACTTCCTTGTAAGAGCTAAATTTCATAAAAACTGGAACACAATCATTTTAACTGATATATAACTAATGCCATTTCTACATAACAAAACTATTTTCCTCATATTGAACCTTATTAAGACTATCATATATTGTCATATATCTTACGTCTGTTGTCAAGGTCCGGCAGAACTTCCTAAATTTCATAAAAGAACTGGATCACAATCATAACTGACATAACTTATGCCATTTTCTATGTCACAAAACTACTCTTCTCATACTTAACCTTAATAATACTATCATATGTTAGCATACATCTTAAACAGAACATGCACAGACGCCGCTTTAGAATATGGAATAATAATCTAGTCTGAAGTGTATTTCGGTAATTCTGTCTATGAGTTCTAAGGCACCAGTACATTCGTATTAAGGTGAACAGGAAACCGCTTACTAAAATTATATGTTCACATCAATTTCTTTACGCGGTATTGTTTTTTGTTATTGATCAACACAACATGACAATCATAAATTGCCTTATTGCGCTCCTCACATAGCTATTATATTACACATTGAAATGAGAATGTCACGAACTTTTCACAGTCCGTATGGGCCCGGCCTCTTGTGATAGCTGCATCTTGAAATAGGAAACCTTCTTCATTTTCATATGTTTGTCTTGTCTCATTTTTCAACCGGGTTATTACCCTTGCTATTTCAAATCACTTTTATCGAGTATTATGTTATCGGTGTTATCAGGTGTGAACCAGGTGACAAGAGATTTCAACAGTCACAATAATGTGCACTTGAAAGTTAATCGTCTCGTTTTAAAATAAGCGGTCGGTGGGCGCAGTCAAGAGCATCATTCATGACTATGGCGAATTGGCATTCAGCATGCTCGGTATCGGCAGCAACTGAAGCCCTTAAACTAAAATTGTCAACACAAACACGTTTTGAGATCAAAAAGCCCTACTATGATAGCATTGATATAAATAGATCATGGTTTGGCTTAGAAAGAGGTCAATGTACTGGTAAGAAAAGAAGACATCGAGACTAAAAACACCCTATTTTCCTAGTTTAAACAAATGAATTATAATTTGTAAACGAATGAGTTAAGCCAACTTTACTCGAGTTAAGCCTACTTTACCCGGCACCTTTTTACTTCTATCGGTACGATAAGACGACATGCCAATGTTATAAGTACATAGATTATACCTTTTAATAACAATGCTATAGAACGTACATGTATAGTCTAAAATATGCACATTGCATGTGCTCTGACATGTATTGTAGTATTTTGTTTAGCGTTTCCAACCCTCAAAGGTGGCAATTACATTCCAATCAAGATAAAAGGAAAACCACCTAAAATTAATGTTTACCCGATGTGTTTTTTTGTCTGTCGGAGATGTAGTACAATTTTGGGATACCCTGCTGCCCTGAGCTATAAGGAGATGCGGTATCAAGCGCTTCTTTCTTACTTTCTATAACTTAAATATTTCACTAGGTAGGTGAGATCTTCTAGTCATTTACATCCCACGGAACCTTATATCAGTGGCGTACCCAGCTTGTAAACTGGGGGGGGCACGACCATATTGTCCCGACGAAAGGCTTGATTTACCGACAATTGTTTTTTAAAGACTCCCCAAAAATCGTAAAACATGCACAATTTTATTTCCGTCAGCAGCGGAAATCTTGATAAGGGGGGGGGGGGGGGGGGGGGGGGGGGGTTGCGATAGGTGTCAACAAAACCGGGGGGTTGCGATAGGTGTCAACAAAACCGACCAAAAAACCCGCATGGTCAAATACGCAAATCTACCGACGGAGGCTCGAGTTTACCGACGGGCTTATTTCAGTTCAGGGGAGGGGGCACCGGCCCCCATGGACCCATCCCCCCACCTCCTGGGTACACCACTGCCTCTTATATCACCCCTGACTATTTTCAACACCGCGTTCAGTTTCCTCTCGAATTTTATACCTTTCTCGTTCTGTGGCATACTCGATCAAGAAGGCACGAATTCTCCCTTTGTTTCGCTGTTGCGTGTCTCGAAAAGATTCTTTTATCATAATTTTTGAAACCGCACAATTTGTCGGGAATATTCCCAGTAATTCCATGTAAACTTCAATTAAGTCTATACCTTAGCAGACACAAACATAACCGACATTCCAATTACAGCGCCATCTATTGTGTCAGAGCCCGAACAAATAAAATATGGCTTCCTTTTGGCAAGCGGAGTTTTAGCACCGGCTAAAATACTAAGCATTGTCTATTACTTTGGTGGATGATTTTTTTTTTGTATTGATCAACACAACTCGACATTGTTATTTAGGTCATCCAACTCTAATTCATAATGAAATGTAAATGTCATGAACTCTTTCATCATTCCGCATGCATCGCGCCTCGTTTGATAGGTGATTCTTGAAATGGTAAACTTGCTCTTTCTTTCCTTTTTTTTTGGCTTGTCTCATTTTTCAACCGAGTTGTTACCCTTGTTGAGTGAATACACTTTGATGTAATACTATGTTATCGTAAAGTGTGAATCAGATGACAGGAGATTTCAACGGTCGCATGAATGTGCGCTTCAACTTTAATTGTCTCGTTGAAAGCGGTCGATGGGCAGTGTCAAGAGCATCACTCATGAATTTTACGAATTGGCATCCAAAATGGTCGATATCGGCAGCAACCGCAGCCCTTAAACTACAATTGTCAACACAAACACGTTTCGAGATCAAAAAGCCGTAAGTGATATCACGGACATAAATACATTATGGTATGGCTGGGGAAAAGGTCATGTACGGGTAATGTAAGAAGATAGAGACGCTATAGACCCAAATCTCTAAGTCCGGCCAGGTAATGTTTAATCGGTGGAAGATTGTGTTTTCGACTACTTCAAACGCCAATGTGTGAGCTTTACCAACATTTGTTTGACAACAGTAGACACATCTTACCTTTTCTGTTTTACATGTACCTAATAGACGGGAATTTAAGTACATATTTTTAGATAAACGTTACCAATTAATCAGTTTATACCAGTGGGTTGTAGGATTGAACTCCCTCCCTCCTTTCTTCCTATAGGTATCCCAGATACCACCTTATTAACACGAGTATTAAGCTATCTGCTCCAATATATTTTCTTCATATTCAATATACATTAAAAAGTATAATATCAATTGAAAAACATATCTTATCTCATTCCAATATATTTGTGTCTGAGACATTTTCCTCTATTTAAAGTGCATACCTGTTGTCAAGGTCCGGCAGAACTTCCTCGTAAGAGCTCAATTTCATAATAACTGGAACCCAATCATTTTAACTGACATATAACTAATGCCATTTTCTACATAAAAATGTTTTCCCCCATACTTAACCTTATTAAGACTATCATGTTGTCATATATCTCACGCCTGTTGTCAAGGTCCGGCAGAACTTCCTAAATTTCATAAAAGAACTGGATCACAATCATAACTGACATAACTTATGCCATTTTCTATGTCACAAAACTACTCTTCTCATACTTAACCTTAATAATACTATCATATGTTAGCATACATCTTAAACAGACCATGCACAGACGCCGCTTTAGAATATGGAATAATAATCTAGTCTGAAGTGTATTTCGGTAATTCTGTCTATGAGTTCTAGGGCACCAGTAACATTCGTATTAAGGTGAACAGGAAGCCGCCTACTAAAATTAAATGTACACATCAATTTCTTTTACGCGGTATTGTTTTTTGTTATTGATCAACACAACGTGACAATCATAAATTGCCTTATTGCGCTCACATAGCTGTTATATTACACATTGAAATGAGAATGTCACGAACTTTTCACAGTCCGTATGGTCCCGCCTCTTGTGATAGTTGTATCTTGAAATGGGAAACCCCTTCATTTTCATGTAAGTCTTGTCTCATTTTTCAACCGGGTTATTACCCTTGCTATTTCAAATCACTTTGATCGAGTATTATGTTATCGGTGTTATCAGGTGTGACCCAGGTGACAAGAGATTTCAACAGTCACAATAATGTGCACTTGAAAGTTAATCGTCTTGTTTTAAAATAAGCGGTCGGTGGACGCAGTCAAGAACATCATTCATGACTTTGGCGAATTGGCATTCAGCATGCTCGGTATCGGCAGCAATCGCAGCCCTTAAACAACAATTGTCAACACAAACACGTTTTGAGATTAAACAGCCCTACTTGATGATATAATTGGTATAAATAGATCATGGTTTAGTTTAGAAAATGGTCAGTGTACTGGTAACAAAAGAAGACATCGAGACTAAAAGCACACTATTTTCCTAATTTAGCCAAAAAGAATTATAATTGGTGAAAATCGTGTTTGCCACCAACGAATGAGTTAAGCCAACTTTACTCGAGTTAAGCCAACTTTACCCTGCACCTTTTCACTTCTATCGGTGCGATAAGATGACATGCAATTATATTATAAGTACATAGATTACACCTTTTAGTTGCAATGCTATGAAAGGTATAGCATTATCTACTACTGTACAGCAATGTTCTACACATTGTATGTGCTCTGACGTGTATTGTAGTATTTTGTCTAGCGTTTCCAACCCTCAAAGGTGGCAATTACATTTAAATCACCTAAATGTGTACCCGATGTTTTGCCTGTCAGAGATGTAGTACGCGTTTGGGTACGCGAGGTTTTGTTTATTCTAAGAGATTCCAAATGAGACTATAGTCAGGTACCCTGATGATACCCTGTTGCCCCTGAGCTGTACGGAGAAGCATATCCAGCGCTTCTTTCTTACTTTTTGTAACCTAAATAATTCACTAGGTAGGTGAGATCTTCTAGTAATTTACAACCCACTGGACATTATATCACTAGTCCCCCTGACTATTTCCAATACCGCCTTCAGTTTCCTCTCGAATTGTATACCTCTCGTCCTATGGTATACTCGATTAAGCTGGCGCGAGTTCTCCCGTTGTTCGCTTTTGTGTGTCTCGAAAAGACTCGTTTATCACAATATGTCGGGAATATTCGCAATAATTCCATGTTAACTTCAATTAAGTCTATACCTAAGCAGACACAAACATAACCGACATTCCAATTACAGCGCCATCTATTGTGTCAGAGCCCGAACAAATAAAATATGGCTTCCTTTTGGCAAGCGGAGTTTCAGCGCCGGCTAAAATACTAAACATTGTTGTATCTATTAGGTGGATGTTTTTTGTTATTGATCAACACAACTCGACCATTCTTATTTGGGTCATCAAACTCTAATTCATAATCATGATAATGAAATGTAAATGTCATGAACTCTTTCATCGTTCCGACTGCATTCAACATTGTTGAATCTATTAAGTGGATGTTTTTTGTTATTGATCAACACAACTCGACAATTCTTATTTAGGTCATCTAACTTTAATTAATAATGAAATGTCATGAACTCTTTCATCGTTCCACATGTATCGCGCCTCGTTTGATAGGTGATTCTTGAAATGGTAAACCTGCTCTTTATTTTCCTTCTTTTTTGTCCCATTTTTCAACCGAGTTGTTACCCTTGTTTAGATGCAATACTATGTTATCGTAAAGTGTGAATCAGATGACAGGAGATTTCAACAGTCGCATGAATGTGCGCTTCAACTTTAATTGTCTCGTTGAAGCGGTCGATGGGCGCAGTCAAGAGCATCGCTCATGAATTTTACGAATTGGTATCCAACATGGTCGATGGCAGCAACCGCAGCCCTTAAACAACAATTGTCAACACTAACACGTTTCGAGATCAAAAAGCCGTAAGTGATATCACGGACATAAATACATTATGTTATGGCTGGGAAAAAAGGTCATGTACGGGTAATGTAAGAAGATAGAGACGCTATATAGACCAAAATTCTACATGTACCTAATAGACGGGAATTTAAGTACATATTTAATAGATCAAACGTTACAAATTAAATAGTTTATACCAGTGGGTTGTATATAGGATTGAACTCCCCCCCACACCCGTACCCCAGGTACTTTCTTAGGCCCCAAAAAGAAGGTAATGTTGTCCTCCACAGCTTTCAGAGAGGAGGGGCGGGCGGGCGGATTTTATATTTGATTTTTTTAAATTTTCTTATACCAGCGGAAGCTCAAAGTATAAAGAAAAAGGAAAAAAATTGAAAAAGAAAAAAAATCTGAAAAAGAAAGAAAATCTGAAGAAAAAAAAAAAATCTGAAAAAAAAAATCTGAAAAAATGTGGAAAATTATCTGGGAAGAAAAAAAATCGGGGCGGCCCTAAATCTGACGAGCGGGCGGTCGTCGAGGACAACATTACAATTGTTGTTGTTGGCCTTATCAAAGCGAGTATAAAGCTATCGGCGACAAACCGTGGTTATTAATATATATATTCTGACAAAATACTGAAATAATGTTGATATGATGCGGCCGGTATAAACAAAAAGCTCTATTTGATAGGCACGGAATCATTGCGGTTAGATGCCATGAAATAAGAAGACGTTCAGTCTTCTAGATAAGTATATCTTAACATATATCCCGTGAGATTATGGATAGAAATCCCAGGGGCAACCACTTGGATTATTTACTCCACCAATGGTAAAGAACATCCTCTCAGTCTCCACATTAATGGTATTATCAGGCCCGTAAACTCTTGAGAAGCCTTAACTTATATATGATGAGAAGGTCATGCGACCATAAGGAGTGCTGTTTGTCTGGTTCCATATCTGCTTGCCTTTTAACTACACTATATAACCATGATAACCGCAGGTGCCCATCCGGATCCATTTCGTGGCTAACAATATAATGCTATCTTTAGTATAACGTTATGGCAAATAATCATATACATGTGCTGCTAACTTCCAACTGTGGTTTCCCAACTACTGACATACCAACGGAATCCGGCCCTTTCATGCTTTAGGTAAGCGTGACCATACCTAGATCTTGGAATTAGGCCATAGCACTCGATATTATTGTCAGATATTGGAATGAGGTTATTTCACGTCGGCAAATAAGCGACAACTGATGAAATCGCAAGTCCCGGGCAATTTTGTTCACAGGGAGTACATACAATTCCCTTTGCACCATTTGCACCGAGGAGAGTTGTAAAGTGATAATGGTTGTTTAAGGAATCCACGATGAAATATATTGATCGTCAAAGTTGATATTTGAACGGATAATGTCGCGCCTAAATAATCTAGATATTATAAGATCTGGAGACCGCAGCGTAAAAGAGAGTTCGTTGTTAAGACACACCTTTAATACAACATTGTGTAGCACCGAAACCGGCTATAATTTCATGAGCAAACGTTAAATACACAATAAAGGAAAACACATACGAGACCAATTCTAGTTCCAAATGCTTTTATCTCCCCTGCGTCCATCCACTTAAAACTTAAGGACGCAGGGGAAATACAAGCATAGCGCTAGCCGCATTGTTGCATAGCCGGAACTAGACAAGACATTATGAAAACATTAAAAACAACGGTCGATGATGAAAGACCAGCCCTATGGGACTTATTTTTACTCTTATCGGGATGTTTTGCTTAAGGTTGCAACAAGAAAATCAGAAGGGATTTGAAAAATATACATGTAGATTTACTGTAAAGCCCCTTCAATAAACCTGTACTTATGTGCACAGAAAACAAACACGAAACCAATTTTTTCTTAGCGTTTTCTATCTACTGAAATAACTGAAACAACCTGTCGAATGTCGTTATGTTTATAAACACACACATTGAATACATGTTCTTATGTTTACAGAAACAAACATGGAATCAAAATGCTCTTATGTTTAGGAAAAGACCAAACAGATAATCAATCTGTTCTTCATTTTACAGAATAAGCATAAAGCCAAACTCCGTATGTTTATAAAAACGAACGTAAAATCAACATGTTTTTATACTCTCTAAATGTAAAAGAGTGGTTTTCCACTCTTTCAAGGAGTTAAACGCAGGACACGTTTTTGAGTCGAAAAACACTCTAAAAGGAGTGACAGGGGATTTTATATGACAATGTTCCACTCTATATAGAGAATTAACACTCATTTTAGATTGGGAATTTTCCACTCTAAAACGGGTTGTCCTGCGTTTCACTCTTTCGAGTGAATGTCCACTCTTTCCACTCGTTTTACATAGAGAGTAGGTATGCAGCAAAACATATGAAATCAACCTGTTCTTATGTTGACAGAAACACACGTAGAATCAACCTATTCTTTAGTTTGCAGAAGCAAACAAAACAAACAGATTAATGCTATGTTTATTTCCACAAACATAAATAACCGCTTATGTTTGTTTCTATAAACAAGAGGACTGGTAGAAACAACCTCTTTTTATGTTTACATAAAAAGGAACAGGTTCGACCAATGACGTCAATGCTTCATCGGAGGGGTTTTATCCATAATATAAACCATGCTGCAGCATCTGAATCTGCAATTGGCAATAAATCAAGAATGACATTAATCCCAGCAAGTAAACGCGACCAAACGGTGTATCATACTCTCTAAGAAAAAAGGGTTCCACTTAGAACCTTTTTCTGTCATGTATGTAGAACCCTAAGATGCTCTTAAGGTTCTATAAAGAACTTTAAAAGGTTCTATAAAGAACCTGCAACATTTAGGTAGGGTCTTTCTTCATGGGCTCATCACAAAGTTTAAAAGAGTGAAAAACAACATTTAGTGAAAAACGGTGTTAACAACATTTTTGTTTGTTTTACATACTTGTTTTCTGGCTAAAGAAACTTTTTCCAAGAACCTTAAAAGGTTCTTTACTAGGGTTCCAAAAAGGTTCTTCACTGGTTAAAGAACCTTTTGGGGTTCTTTCCTGATAACCCATGGGTTCTTTGTAGAACTAAAAAGGTTCTTAAGCCAAGAAAATGGTTCTTTGTAGAACCTTAAGTATAGTGAAGAACCTTTTTGGGAAACTAGACATTTTGAAGGTTCTTTATAAGGTTCTTTATAGAACCTTTTAAAGTTCTTTTTAGAACCTAAAGAGCTCTTAGGGTTCTACATACAGGCCAGAAAAAAGGTTCTAAGTGGAACCCTTTTTTCTTAGAGTGTAGGGTAATGGATGTAACAGGGTTCAATGTTTACTGACAATGTAGAAATTTAATTTCCGAATGTGACGATATTGGTCATCCATGTAGCCATGAGCTACGGAGGGAATCGCACCCGGCCTATTCTAAATTCATTTACATCGGTGCATGACGTCCAAGTTATTGCATGAACAGTGTTACCAAAGGAGCCTATACATATATCATGAAACAGGTGTGTCTTATTTCTGAAAATCTTAAATACATGTATTATTCCCGACAAGATGGCGGCTAATCCAGAACATGGGTAACATCTAATTACATCTATACTGTCCACAATCTGAACATAGCATGTTTAAGACCAATTCTAAGGAGAGGCGCAAGGCGTCTGCACTTCGCGAACCGCGTGTGGCGCTAGACAAATGTCAGCGATTCATTCATACACAACAGGTAGATATTAAGTTTGTATAAGATATTTTGCGACGATGGAAGCCGGAAAAGATGAAATAGGTCAAAAGGTCAAGACATACAGCTTGGGTTTTTTTAGAGCTGAGAAAACTCCGTCCGTCCGTCTTCCGCTGGGTGACGAATTAGTTCGATATTTCAATAAATGGCGGGCTTGGGAACGGTAATACGTTACCAAGGGAACGGCCTCAAGTCACAGTAATCTTCAAGATTTAAAAAAAATCATATATTCAACTATAAAATAAGTCTCTTATCTCTGAAATAATGTTAACAGATTTAAAATGATGTAAAACAATCAGGAGTAGGAAATGGGCGAGATTTAACGTGGAAAACTTGAATCGCCTGCGGTGGAATTTGAACCCGGGCCCACTAACATAAGAGTCCGTAGCTTAGTCCACTTTGCTAGGGTGTCACACGCCAATTCAACAATTCCGTCCGTATTTATCCCCATCCGTAGATAGTTTTCAAATGGGATTTCATGGGGTTCAGGACTGTAAGGGTTAATAACAATCTAGTTGTTTTCATTTTCTGCTATTGCCGACAGGTGGAGAGCTCGATGTCCGACTAAATCGATCACACATACTTCATGTGTTAGAAGAGGTCAGTTAATTCGATCTGAAATAATTTGTCAAATGAAGGGATATTTTCTGAAGATTTTCATTTGCTCGATTAATTTGTGGTATGTTTGGTATTTTGGTAAACATATAAGAGAACCTAGTGTATTCCAAGGTTTTTGAAAGCTTTGAACTCCTTGAACAAGTCATGTTCGAAAATCACTAAATTTAACTTAAAACGGAGTGAACTTAAAACGTGCTTTTACCACTAAGTGTTTTAAGGTGTATGTTCTGATCACTTGAGTTTTTTTCACTTCAAAATATGTTTATATCAAAAGAAACCCCAATATTGTTCTCATTATTTCTGTAAAATCTTAGGCGCAAGATATGTTCCATACGGGCCAAAATGCAGTGAATGACTGCCAAAGGTGGTTAACCATCCGACCAGTTTGTGTACTACTCAATGGGCAAATTTGATGTCATCTTGTGTTCTAAAATAAGAACCATTGGTGTTATCTAACTCAAACTTTGTAATATGACTATTTTAAGGACGCCCTCCATGTAGAATAGAAAACCTCAAGTTGAAAATCGGGCCAGCAATCGGAACATCTACCTTTAATCTCAAAATACGATCTTTAAAAAAGTAGATCTTCATGAATAATGCATGGTAGGAATTTTAAAAAGGGGACATAATAAAATGAACATCACGTTACCGGGAAATTGAAATTACAGAGGGCATTGGCATTAAAGTAACGATTTTATCGAGCAGGTGTAACGTTAACTACGACAGATCAACAATTTGTTAAGTGAACTGGACATTTATATTTAAAACCATAAAAATACGCATACTAAATGAACCAGTCCTTCATCTTTTGTGTCTGCATACGGGTTGAAAAGTGAAGTATTTTCATTTGTTGTCAATTTAATATGTTTAAAGTAAAAACAAAGAATTTAGGTTGTTTCGAAATAATGAAAAAAATCACGTTAAGCAAGTTGATTACTGAGTTAATGAAGTCCATAATGAAAATAAAGGGTGTCTTGAGATACACACATTACCAGATAAGCTATAATGTTAGGCGTGCTCAATGCTTTAATGTGAAACCTAAAATAGAGATACCCGCTATAAGAAAAAGGAACAGCATATTAAGCATCTTTGTTTTAAGCGCATGATGCAACTGTCAATGTTCCCCGGTCACCGTCTTCGAAACATCATACATAATTCAAGGTAACAATGTTGTCACTTTAACGGCACTGTCGTGTTTGATTTCGCATCGAGCTAATGGGTTTAGGAATACTTGCATTTTGAACTTGGATATCAAAACCAATAAAGCGCGGTTACGGTAAATTATAGAATAAGGTGCATTGGCACGAGTTCATGGATACAATTACTATGTTGAATTTGCGAGGTTGACAATCGACATGGCTGGCGTATTATTATAATTACAGTAAACATATCAACAACAATAGTGCCATAATGTTTAGTTTCAGAATACATCTAAAATGTGTGTATGTTTTTCTTTATTATTCTAAAATATTGTAATAAAAATTCCAAAAGAGAATTCTGCATTTTCTTCATTTTCACACGGCTTTCGATAACGAGTCTGTCAGTTCATCAGTGATAATATGCTGGATCTAGAGTCCGACTTTTTTAACTAGAATGTTCTAGGATGATGACGCCCTCTGGATGAGCGGTTTGAAAAGGTGATTGGAATATGGTTTTCTTCACCGATGTTATTGTTGTTGGTAGTTGGTACAAAGTAACTATTCTTCGAATCCAGATTGATTAATATTGGTCCAATTGCGTTACATATACTTGTATAGTTAAAAGTAAGATTAATTAAATTCTTGTTAAAGGATCGTTATTAAAGGTAGATGACCCGATCACATTTTCGTAACACAGAATTATTTCAAGCATACGGAGATTTTCATATCATATGAAAGCTCGTATTTTTCTCATCATCATACTGAAATTTGACGGCCTAATTCGGTATAATGACAGAGAAATCAACGAAATAGCGTTGAATTACCGCGAATGGTGGTTACCACCAATATAGTTTGTGTACTACTCAATGGGTACAGTTCACAGCATCTTGTGCGCCTATAAATAAGAACCATAATAGCTATGCATCTCAAATTTTGGGACACGACGTTTTTAAGGATGACCTTTCATGTAGAATAGAAAACTTCAAGTTGAAAATCGGAACATCTACCTTTAAGCCACAGAATACTAAACTCCAAAATCTGACGCGAATTGTTATTGTGACATTTCGCACTAATTAAAAATGCAACGAAAGCCCTTGCGCATGAAACTGCGTTGGGTTGTGCCTGTGCTGGTCCCCTGCATCAACAATGGGCTCCACACAATGTGATCATAGATAAGAAGAAAAAAATGTTGCTCTCAAGTGCCAAAAAACTAAAATCGGGTCGGTCGGTTGGCATTTTCTTTTAATATATATATTTTTTCAATTTGGGGTTTTTTTTGGCTGAAAAATATATGGTTTATGTCAATATAAAATTGGTATAGGCCCATATATCAATTTAACTAATGTTTCTAATGTGACAATAGTCTAAAAAAACCTTTATTTAGGCTTACTTATTAATTTCAAGCAGGATATAGTAACATTTAGACAAAAACAAAGAAAATTGCGACCCTCGTTTTTATGATTTTAGGGTCGGTCGCGTTGAGGGCAACACAACTTTTTGTGTTGATCTAAGTTGGCCCGGGGATCCAGGGTGCAGGCAACCAGCATAGGTGGTGCCATGCGTATTTGATGTAAGCGCCGGATTGCAAAATTCAGCAACGCAACAGATGCACGCCATCAAAAAGAGACGCATCGGGCGCCCATTTGTGCGTTAAAACGTTGCGTGAAAAAGTTAAAATGAGACGCCGTACGCCGTAGCCTACGCCTCGACGATGAAATCGACCCAAAAAATGCCAAATACCACCAGATCACACGGTGACCACGGTCAAAGTCAGTTAGTGCTCGACCTGTAGGTTAAGCATTCATACTTCAATAGACGCTATTCAGGGGGCAGCCATTTTCCAAAATTTGCCACCCAAGCCTCGTTCCCGTTTGGTCTATATTCGCCTTGGCGCACTCGAAAGAACCGCGAGAAAAGCGTGGTACCAAAGCGTGGTACCAAAGCGTGTTGCGTACGGATCCTCGCGCAATGCGATAGAAGCCTGGGTGGCAGATTTGAGAAAATGGCTGCCGCGTGAATAGAGTTTATATCCATTCAATACGACCCATACGAATTGGATCCGACTTCAACTATCTTAACTGAGGATCGAACATTTCTTTAAAACTCATGTGAACAAGGTTGATTAAGTTCACAAGAATCATAACTTTTTATGAAATAGGGCCAATGGACATGGTAAGGTAAGGTAAATGATAAAATACGGAACATTGGCACAATTTCATGGATACAATTGCGAGGTCGACAATCAATATGGCTGGCGTAATCATTTTCGAAAAGGTCGTCAAAGTTTTCATTAACATTTTCATTAACTTTTTGTTGGTTCTAAACACTCAGCCCAACAATATGATATACTTTTGCGGGTAACCATTCTTAGGGAACCAGCTGGATCTTTGTATCAATCTGGTGTTGCATTGGTAGCTTGGTAGTCCTTGGCTCTGCTAATTCAATTATTATAATTATTTAATGATTGGCTAAATGTAGGCACTTACTTGTCTGCGCTTTGTAATGGTTTTTTGATTAATTTGTGCCAAGTAATTGTTGGATTGGTTTGTGGCAAGTAATTGTCTTCGTATTAGTTTTATGTTCTTCCATCGTGTGTGTAATCAGTGTCTCGTATCTCATGTGTACGTTGGTATAGTTAACACCGGAAAATCTCACACATGAACAACATTTGTCGCGCGTCTAAGGCATCTGTGGTTTCAGACTAAACCAGATCATTTTCAATTAAAGGTGTATGTTTCGATCACTTTTTTGGGGCTATGATTTTTTTTCACATCAAGATAATTTGATATCAGAAGAATCCCAATAATTTTCTCATTATGTCTGTAAAATCTTAAGGGCCAGTAATGTTTAAAGGGTGAGTCAAAGAGAAGTTGTACGGAAATTTGTTTTAAAAAAGACCAAACAAATTTAACAAACCAATTCAGCACGTTATTCAAAGAGCACATTCTTCCACTCATATGAAAACAAGAATCACTGAAATTGATCCTTGCTATCAAAAATCATGTCTGTCTTAATACAAGAACCAATCTTGGTAGCTGTCCACGAGATGCTAAATCCTTTAAAATTATCAATGTAAGTGAGGAGCAAAGAGTACATATTAACAAAGCGTCATTGATATTCAAATGAGTTTCAAACGGACAGTAGAATATTATGTATAAATCCATTAACTGTCGCTAAAAATTGATTCAACACTAAAATATTCCCTTTTTGTCTGATTAATGTTACATATTATGAGGAATACATGTAAATCCGGTGTAAATCAATTTCGCTCTGAAATGAGAATTTTTTTTTAAATGTTTCTGTTCATTAGGAATTCCGTTGACAGCTCAAGAATTACCTCTTTGTATCAACGATAATTGACTTTATCCATACTTTAATTTATCTCTGTGTTTGAATGTCCAAGGTATAGATATCTTTTGAATCTGAATGAGTCTGTACTATTTGCAAGCTCCTCAGTGAAACGGATCATTTCAAAGCAATTTAGCATTCCCCATACAGTTGCCAAACGGAGTCTTTTAATTAAACAGACATAACTCTTGATAGGAAGGGCAATTCCAGTGATTATTTTTTAAAGATGAGTGAAATCATATGTTCTTTGAATACGTGTTTTATTGTCTGAATATCTCGGGTATATATACCTTTTTAATTTTAATGAATCTGTACTCTTTGCTCCTCACTTAGACGGATAATTTCAAAGGATTTTTAAATCATTTGAAATTATCCTTGAGACAGCTACCAACCCCCCCCCCCCCCCCCCCCCCTAATCCCCCCAACGAAATATGGACAAAATACAATAACAGTACAGTACATGCCCTAATTTGCCCAGTGGCTTGACTTTTAAAGTAAAAATAGCTCTCAAATGATCTGAAATACCTACTTTCAGACCATATTTAACTTATTTCGTGGACAGCTACTTAAATGGATTAATTTATTAAAACAGACATAACTCTTGATAGCAAGGATCCATTTCATTGATTCTTTTTTTCATATGAGAGGAAGAACGTGTTTTTGAATACGTTCCTCATTGGTGTGTCAAATTTGCTTGGTATTTTGGGGAAAAATTATTCATGAACGTATAACTTCTTTTTTACTCACCCTGTATTTAGAAATTATAGGCTAAAATGTGGTGAATGACTGCCAAAGGTGATTAGCCACTCGCCAGTTTGTGTACTACTCAATGGGCAAATTTCTTGTGACCTTGTGCTTCTAGAACCCATTTGAGTTATGCAACTCAAACTTTGGAATGCGACAATTTTAAGGATGACCTTTCATATAAAATAGAAAACATCAAGTTGATAATCGAGCCAGCAATCAGGACATCTACCTTTAAAGGTGGGAAAAAAACAGTATACGTGTCAAGAAACAGTTCCTCTATGTAAGGATGGTGACAGAAGTTATAGATTGTTTTACTGTTGTATCACTGACGTTTAGTTGACTTAAGCCGAACTTTGATGGCATTTTGTCCTTAAACTTTAAAGTAATGTCGTGTAGGCGTATACTTTAAGATCTAATCAAACAGTCTGTACCTCGCTTCATTTATCCACTTCCTCTACTACAATCTCATCTTTCCGGTCGGATTCCTTTTATTTTTATTTAAAGGAGGCCGTCATCGAAAATTACTTTGTACTTGGAGGCGTGGTCCCGTTATTTTGCCATAAACAGACTTATCGAAAGTGGATAACTGTGTGAAAGGAGGAAAATGGTCAAATTTCTGTTCGCATCTGCGTTCAGGTTGAACATATTATTATAGGCATATTAATTCATAGACGTTATTCGTAATTGACGATTTCAGGCTAAAGAGGGAGAAATACTCGGTGGACGTCACTAATCATAACAAAAGCGAGGCCAATTGTAGAAAAGTACGTCAATTAAGTCACTTGTGACGTAATTTACGTCACAAGTGACGTAATTGGCCTCGCCTTCGTTATGATTAGTGACGTCACATCGAGTATGTCTCCCTCTTTAGCCTGGCAAACCTGAAAAACCACCAATGAAAATTGAACCGAGACCAATGCAAACGTTTCGGAAAATAATATAGAACTATTTTAATTAGTCTAAGTTCAATATGTATGTTCTTATATGTGTGGTGATGCAAAATATGACTTTGGCGGCTATCGTATAAGTCTTACGTACAAGTCACTTATACGTGTGAGCCATACGGACTGGTTTTGCAGTGCGCCCCAAGACCATACATACATGTGCAGCTAAAATGCTCTCTAGCGGTTGTCTCCTCCTCCAATCGGCCCCATGTAGTAAGGTCGCTGTCCAGATGAGCGATGAATGTTTTATGCGCTTGCAGCTAACGATAAATTGCCATATAATCACAAGCACTCTCACTGTAAACACCAATTAGAGATTTGATAACATGATATCTTTAAAATGTCAATGTACGTGGAAAGCGTGAAATAAGTAGCTACTGTCTAGCGTCAATGTAGCCATAGCTAGAGTTCCAGATAAGGCGGGGGAGGGAGGGGGGCAGGTGTCCGGGGGACAAACACCCATAAAAGTAATTGACTCCCAGTTTTATAGGTCTATATCTTTATTGCATTAGAACCAAGCTGATACTCTGATTTGTAGCGAGATGATACCACTTCGATAACATGATATTTTACGGTGTCGGATTTACTTGAAATTAAAATGCATATCTTAAGTCAATAGAGGGCATGCAGTGTAGTGTTGCGTCACTATGTCTTCATTTGAATTTGTTAACATCCGAGCCCGGTGTGAACCGGGTGTGAAAGGAGCTATAGTCCCATTGTAATTATAGTTTGGGGTAATATGACCCCTGTTCACTAGGGAGTGTTGCCTAATAACCGGTCTATGTACAGGAACATATTCCCTAGCAGACTATAGTATCTTTCACAGCAGTGCCCCCCCATATTATATAGGCCTACCTTGTGTGTTACGCAACATATAATATTGTTAACGTGAATAGTACAGGTGTTGAAGAGCGTGATAAATGGTATCAAAGCTATGTTTTGTTTTTGAGAAGTATGTACGACACTTATAAGCATTAATAATGAGGATATCGATATGCATTTTGGTAACATCTAAAATCTTGTTTTTAGCGGACTTAATTCATTTATCACCTTACAAACTACGCCGGGAGCGAATCCCCTAGGCCCCCGGATACTCAAGCTTCGCGCTCCCAATTGTACATGTTCGGCCCTCTCCTTTTGGAAATCCTATATCCGCCCCTGAATAATGTCAACATCAAGTACGTGTAATTCAATCTAAGTAAAGGCTAGACCATATCAATAATGACATTCATGTTGCCTTTAAAATCGATTCCACGCAAATCGCAGGTACTAATTATTCAAACAGTGAGATAGCAGTTAATATAATGTCAACAATGACAATTAACTAGCTGCCCTAGTAAACTGGTTACCGTAATCGTACATGAGAGGTCCATATGGGATTTTTTTAAAGTGAGTCCATCTTCTGTACTTCGAATCACATATGGGATTTTTTTTAAGTGAGTCCATCTTCTGTACTTCGAATCACATATGGGATTTTTTTTAAGTGAGTCCATCTTCTGTACTTTGAATCACATATGGATTTTTTTTAAAGTGAGTCCATCTTCTGTACTTCGAATCACATATGGGATTTTTTTTTAAGTGAGTCCATCTTCTGTACTTCGAATCACATATGGGATTTTTTTTAAGTGAGTCCATCTTCTGTACTTCTCGAATCAGTTAAACGTTACATATATACCGTCGCTGTTCTGACATACCGGCACATCACAACAGAATTAAGTAAAGTGATGTGCCGGTATGTCAGAACAGCGACGATACGATACTGTACATAATTTAGCAACGACTTAAAACCTAGTGTTATTATCACGTATTTCATCAATCATGAAGTAGCCTATCTTGTTCTGAGTGAATTTAATGGGGTAATCCTGTCAATGACACATTTGCAGATACATTAATTATACTTTTACATAAGAAAGTGAAAAATAACAAGTATGCCACCAATCAAATAGTAAAAATCAGTTGATGTGGTTCTTAGCTCGAAGTGACTCTCCAAGACATTTCAAAAAACACGGTTCACAATTCACTCTACTTTGCGCTAATTAGTTCGATGATCTCACGTTAAGTGTGCGTTTTATGTGTGCATAGCATATGCTAGGGATTGATGTATAACGTAATGCTCATAATATACATTTATCTTTCTTTTTAGGCTATATTGTTTGCGAAATTGTATACACTAGCTAAATAAATGACATTGCAAGCCCATGCGATGTATTTTGTAGACGTGAGAAATCACCTATCCATCAGCATGACGTCCCCCACCCCGGTGGAGATGTCCCACAATGCAACAGGTTCATATCTCTCGCAGAATTGTGTTATATAATAAACCTGCCCAGAAAATACCAGAGATATATTCTCCGTTCCTGATTTCGATGGCGTATACGAATAGTACTGATGTATATTTTCGAATAAAGCATCCATGACATTTGTTTTTTCCTGCCCATGAAGAAAGTACCTTTGTGTCTGGTCAATGGCAACAGTAATGGGTACAATTCGATTAATATCCGTTTAGAAGTCTACTTATGTTTTCTCTCAGACAGGTATAACATTATGGTCCCGATGGCAGCTTTAATGTGCAATTTCAGATACTATTTGGTGATGATATATGTCCCCAAAGTAATCTTATGATATTATCCAAGGCAAAACTTCAAGGCTACCTGTACCTCAGACAAATAACAGTATTGTGTTGCATAATATCATTGACTTGAAAGGCTATACCTGTGATGATCGCGGAAAATTACTACCAATATATCTTGACAAACTGAGTGCTCAAATTTAATGGAAAACTTTTCTTAGGATAATTAGATGAAACTTCAAAGCCATTATGTGTTGTAAGTATCCCTCAGTCTTAATGCGTTAAGCAAATGTCGCCTTTAATTCGTAATTGAGAAGATATTCACCGTTTAATATTATTAACTTCATGTACTGTTGGTGGAGACCGAGGAGGTATATTAGTTTTAAGTTTCTCTTCTTAAAGTTATGTTACCAACTTGTGTTTGAAGTGATGTAAACAAGCATGTAACAGTATCGGTCAAATTGTGTGGACATTTTCCATACATGTGACCTCCGCTCGTTAGAGAAAGTAAACCGTTCCTTCTCGTAGATTTACACACACATGAAATGTGTTATTCTTAAATGAAAACTATCCCTCTTATTAATAAACCGTATGAACGTGATGAAAGTTATTAAACATAAATAAGACTGACGGTCTTGTTAGGTCAATCTGATGATTGATAAACATCTTTGGCATCAACACAAATGCATCATTCCCGGGCGTCATTCCCTACCTAATGAAAAGACTTTCGCGCCCTTATGGTGATTTTGTCATCATCTGTAGTACCCCAGATCACGACAAGTGCATATTCGTTCCAAGGTTTATGGCAGTATAACAGCTGAACATTCCAGTATTTAAACATAAACATTTGTTTTTTCACCAAACACTGGATAATTTATTGCGATTGAATTTACTTTCACAGAATGAAGATTGTCATCACATTGACGGGTGACTGATAATTATAAAAAGGATGTTTGGTGGACTCGGTACGAGCTGATGTTCGGATCAAAGTAATGTCAGAGGTTATATGTGACCCAACACGAGTAAATGAAGCACAATTAGGGAAATGTGAATATTGATTTATTGATATCATGATAATATGTATAAGTTAAGGAACATTTTGGTACAAAGTTCAATGTTATATCATATTTCTAACCAAACCAAACCAACGGATTATTAAAAATCCCTTTATCTCAAAACATCAAATACAAATGTTCAAGGTATGGGCGTTTAAAGTTTTGGTTTTGTTAACAAATCAATGAAGTAAATGGAAATTAAATACCTCAAAATATAGTTTACCTCTTTATTTTCATGAATTTGAATCTTTGGTTGGCAAGTAGGCCACCAATCAACTGGGGAAAATCAGTCGATGTGGATCTTAGCTCGACGTACCTCTCCTAGACCCCAGCCTCCCAACTCAACACAGAAGTTTGTAACCATGACTGTTATTCATTTTTTCAAAGTACCCCTTTGCAACAATTTTCCCCCTTTTTTGGCAAAAACAAGGACAAAATTGGGGTGAAAAATACCCCCTTCATTTGGTATCTCACAACATTAGCCAAGGCAAAACTTCAAGGCTACCTTACATGTACCTCAGACAAATAACAACTGATGGTGGAGGCCGAGCAGGTTTATTAGTTTTAAGTTTCTGTTCTTGAAGCTATTGTAACCAACTTGTGTTTGAAATTATGTAAACAAGCATGTAACTATATCGGTCAAATTGTTTGGACATCTTCCATAATGTGACCTACGCTCGTTAGAGAAGGTAAACCGCTCATTTTCGTAAGTTTTACATGCACAGGAAATGTGTTTTTCGTAAATAAAAGCTATCCCTCTCATTGCTAAACCGTATGAACATGATGAAAGTTATTAAACATATAATCAGACTGACGGTCTAGTTAGGTCAATATGATGATGGATATACATCTTTGGCATCAACCCCAAATGATTGCATCATTCACGGGCATCATTCCCTACCTAATGAAAATATTTAATCAATCGGGAGCTTTCGCGCCCTTATGGTGATTTTGTCATTATCTGTAGAACCCCAGATCCGGTGCATGTTCGTTTCAAGGTAATGGCAGTAACAGCTGAACATTCCAGATATTGTATTTAAACATACACATTTGTTATTTTACCAAACACTGGATAATGTATTGCGATTGAATTTACTTTCACAGAATGAAGATTGTCATCACATTGACGGGTGACTGATAATTAAAAGGATGTTTGGTGGACTCAGTACGAGCTGATGTTCGGATCAAAGTAATGTCAGAGGTAAAATGTGACCCAACACGAGTAAATGAAGCACAATAAGGGAAATGTGAATATTGATTTATTGATATCATGATAATATGTATAAGTTAAGGAACATTTTGGTACAAAATTCAATGATATATCATATTTCTAACCAAACCAAACCAACGGATTATTGAAAATCCCTTTGTCTCAAAACATCAAATACAAATGTTCATGGTATGGGCGTTTAAAGTTTTGGTTTTGTTAACAAATCAATGAAGTAAATGGAAATAAACTACCTCAAAATATAGTTTACCTCTTTATTTTCATGAATTTGAATCTTTGGTTGGCAAGTAGGCCACCAATCAACTGGGAAAAACAGTTCGAAGTACCTCTCCTAGACCTTGGCCTCCCAACTCAACACAAAAGTTTGTAACCATGACTGTTCTTCATTTTTTCAAAGTACCCCTTTGCAAGGATTTTTCAACAATTTTGCCCCCTTTTTAGGCAAAAACGAGGACAAAATTTGGGTGAAAAATACCCCCTTTATTTGGTATTTCACAACATTAGCCAAGGCAAAACTTCAAGGCTACCTTACATGTACCTCAGACAAATAACAACTGATGGTGGAGGCCGAGCAGGTTTATTAGTTTTAAGTTTCTGTTGTTGAAGCTATTGTTACCAACTTGTGTTTGAAATTATAAGCATGTAACCATATCGGTCAAATTGTTTGGACATCTTCCAATGTGACCTACGCTCGGTAGAGAAGGTAAACCGCACATTTTCGTAGATTTGTTACATACACAGGAAATGTGTTTTTCGTAAATAAAAGCTATCCCTCTCATTGCTAAAGCGTATGAACATGATGAAAGTTATTAAACATATAATCTGACTGACCGTCTAGATAGGTGAATCTCATGATGGATATACAACTTTGACATCAACACCAAGCACGCATAAAGACTAATTGATCAATCGGTAGCTTTCGCGCCCTTAGTACCCCAGACCACGACGAGTGCATGTTCGTATCAAGGTAATGGCAATTACAGCAGGTCACATGTCACTAATAGGTATACACCTAGCACATAAAGTCCCTGCCCAGGTGCTTTGAGGTTGGCTAATTCAAAATATATGATCGGTACCAAAAATCTGAGATATACATTAAATGAGCAAATTTCTTCTCCGCAGTTTGATACCTCATTCAACAAAATCGAATGGATACTTATAAAGTTATGTCGATTTCAATGACCGCGCATGCAACAGAAATGTTGCACTAGGTATAGGAATTCATTGATTTGTGTGTGATTTACCATAGACGATAAAAATCGATGTTTTACCCGTCTATGGATTTACGCACTGAAAAACTCACAGCTTATCAGCTAAGACTTGTATTCTTCACAGCCAGATACACCCTTTGTCCCACACATTGCGGTTATCACTAAAGACCCATTCATCTGTCTCGTTCAGATAGCACACAGTTATGACAGTAATCACACACAAATCAATGATTCCTATACCTAGTGCAACATTTCTGTTGCATGCGCGGTCATTGAAATCGACATAACTTTAAAAGTATCCATTCGAATTTGAATGAGGTATCAAACTACGGAGAAGAAATTTGCTCATTTAATGTATATCTCAGATTTTTGGTACCGATCATATATTTTGAATTAGCCAACCTCAAAGCACCTGGGCAGGGACTTTATGTGCTAGGTGTATATCAAATAAGGTGGGGCCGTTTAAAAAAATCCTTAAAATCGTGATACGTGTCTCTATTGTAAATAGAAGTTGTCAAAAAAACATAACATTTTTTGGTATCATATTAAAGATAATTTATCCAGCTACCGAATAAAAAAAAGGATCAAAGCCACATGTTTAGCAACAGTGAAGTTATCGATCTAAATGTCGAGTGAGTCAAGGGTGGGGCCGGTGAATGTGGCGCCGGTGGATGTGGCGCCCATAGGTTTCTACACAAAATAGCGGAAAACTAGAACTTTCGTAAGTTATACTGTAGGTTAAAAATTGAAAATACCAGAACCTGTATTTCATTTAACCTTATTTTGTCACCATAAGTTTGCTATTTCATTATGATTGAAATAACTTTAACACAATTAATACAAAGTCATGTTGATCTATTACCAATGTCGATGTTTCATTTGACTAATTTTGTTTTGAAAAAAAAAAAAAATAGCGACCCTAGATTTCCGAAAATTCGGGTCGGTCGGAAAGGGCAAGTTTTTTGGCCTAATAGTAAATTATTTATTTCATTCAGCCTCACTGCTGCAACAAAATAGTTTACATGAGTATATATTTAATTTGAGGTTGACAACAAAATGCAACATACGTTCAATTCCGCCTCCTCAATACCGTATGTGTGGGAACATGAGACGTAATCTAATTTTGAACACGGCAGCAAATATGTATATAAGCACATTTAGCTTGTGCATGGATTTTGTCTCACGTAATCAATTGTACAACCGTACTTTATAAAATCATCAGCCTTAAAATATTCAAAATGATCCATTTGCTCCACAACCATTACGTTTGTTCATCATGCTTTTTACCTATATAATTTGTCGAATATAACGCACCGCCTGTAAGGCCCAACTGTAATTTAGTTTACTTATTCGGTACGCATGCATGACACACGTATGTACTTCTGCATGCACCCTGATCTATACTAGCAATGCCACATATTATAAATTAGGTTGGTAAATCTCACTTAAGCATGCATCACCATTGCGACTGACTAAAAACCCATTTGCTATTTTGTTTCCCCAAACACGTCTGCACATAAGCTATCTCTTTTTCATCTTGTAATGTTTTCCCTTTTCCAACAGTCTTGACATGATTGATTCCCCGCTTTGCGCACAAGCAATCCACCGTAGACGACAACGCTTGCCTACCGTGTCACATTATCGGAATAACTTTTTTCGCTCACTTAAGCAAATGTGCCGGTAGAAATTCTACCTCATAATCAATGAAGGTGGTTTTAACAAGACATTGGCACATAAAGAGGTAACTAAGACATGTGCTCTATAAACGTAACGTTATCTGAGCGTATTGAATTTTATGTCTCGAATGCCCCGACTGGTATTTTTTACATAAGAATAAGAAGTACCAATTTTAACCAACTGTTGGGATTCCTGTGCATACCATGACCTTCAATGCGGGATACACAGACCTTCAATTGACTTTTATCGATCAGACCTGAAGCATAAATAATGTTCCATGCTTGAGAGTACATAGCCATTATACTGATCACATCACCATGATGAACTTTGCCATGTCAAGTGTGGATGCGAGAAAGAACTTCTTGATGAAGTGCCTTGTCACTGGAACAACATCTTTGACTAATGATCCTAATGATCGCTATTATAAACTTCTTGCAATCCTAATATAACAATTTATTTGTTGTTGTTGATTATTTTAAATAATTTTGTTTGTTTTTGAAATTGTTTTATTCAATTTTTTACAGATATTTCACACAGTTATCAATACAGTAATGCACTACATAGATTCTTATTACAATGTCATTTGGTTTACATAACAAAGTGGTGGTAATGAATCCGATTTTATGGTAAATTTTTCACTGATCCCATTTTCCATGAAACTGTATTTTTCGATATCATAATATAGCTTTTCCCTTTTCCTGAATAAGGGGAATGAAGGTTGACCTTCCTTCATTTTTGGCTCATAAATATAGAAACGGCATAATAAGAGTATTAGGTTTAAAGCACTCATCTTGAGGTTAGGAATGCCAAAAAACTGAACCTGCTTATCCAAAATGATAGTAAGATTCGCCTTTCCTTTGATCCATTTAATAACGTATTTGGGCACTCACCGAATATATGCACTATCGTTTCCCTTTTATCTCTACAAAATGTGCATAAATTATAATCTTTCTTCATTATTTTCTCTAAAAAGGAGTTTACTATTTTCATAATCATCAAAAATCATAGAATTTTATAGTCGCATGGAGAAATTCACGTGATATCATTCGGGATCAACTTCCGATGATTTTCGAATGGAATTTGAAAAGCTCTATCAATTATATCTTAAAGATAGATCAAATCAGTCACATAAAAGTACAACAAGTATAGAACCATCAAATCCAGTCATATCCGATGTGAGGAAAACATAAATATCTTTAATACCAGATGATTATATCGTGCATTTCATGATTTTACAATCATAGCATAACTGTTGAAACTTCCCCGACTTCTTCTGCCGAGGCATTTACCCAAGTGATTGCACAAAAAGGATTTACAATTATCTGATACGGAAAGAAAGCATTTCCCGGTTGTGGATGATTCATTGCTTACAAAGCGGGATAATCAATCATGTTAAACTATTCCAGAAGGCAAACGTTTATAAGATGAAAAAAGATAAACCCCATGGGTTTATTTGAAAACTTGACTAGGTACAGAAAAGGAGATTTAGTGGAAGTCTATAAGTATCAAACATGAAAAATAAAAGCAGCCATAATTGCATTTGTCACATCAATGCCTAGCCTACAGTGTGGTTTAAATGTTGACAAATATATTTCAATAAAAACAATTAATATACATTTGATTATTTCACAAATTGTAGCAATTTTTAGGTGGAAATGATGTGTGCATATTATTTAAATCAGGGCTTGTGCAAATTCAGATTTCGAACGGTTTTCTCTCAAAATCTTCAACATCTACGTTGCATTTCAGCTCAGGTTCACAAATAAGCTATGTGCATGATAGCATTAGTATAAAATTTCAATTAATTTATTGAGTCAACTCTTCGAGCTAAGATTCGCATCAGTCATTCACGTGGTTAATATAAACGTCAGTGTAACATACACCGCTGTGACAATGCATGCAATGTACCTTGAAGTCCTGCTCATGAGGTCTAACCAAAATACGTTTTCTTTACCTTTCTTGCATGGGCCGGTTTGTGCCAGGCGGTCAGAAGAGCAGCAAAAAAGTTGTTTTTCTTATCATTATGAAAGGTTATTTCAGTGAAAGTAAATAAAGATTGCATGACGCCAATGGACTTCCATACGCGTTCTGATTCTTTCGTTACTTGATACCGCTGATATCCTTTGGCATGTGAACATAGTCCTAGTTTTATTGTCAATACATCTTTGTACCAAACAGATAGACAAAGTAAACGTCCATTGTATATATTTGAATCACAAACGTACGTCTCAATCATTGTAGCTCAGAATTTTGCATTCCATCTGTTTAACTTGTGCCGTGCTTATTCACTGGGAATTTCACTTTATATATGCCTTTAAACTTTGTATACAGGGTGATAAAACTACATGTTTTTTCCGAAGGTTCGTTATTCCAAAATGAAATATATATAAATAAAGTAAATAATTAAATTATTTTCTGCACCTGAGCGGATCGAATTCCATTAGGCCTACATGCCTTTACTTTACTCGTTCAAAATATAATATTATTTCATGCAACTTGCTGTAACAAAAACCATAATTTTTCTGTGTAAAGTTGAATATAAAATGAGCTAAAACATTCACGTGTATACAATAAAACAAATTCGAAACTATATATCGAACGTTCAATTCAGCCGCCTCACATCTTAGTACGTTTTCACATAGGAAAATTCAGCTTGCATAATATGGATTTCATTTCACAAAATGCATTATAGGTTGCAACCGCACTTGAATTTTAAATTGTTGGCCTTAAGTTCTTGAAATAAGTATTTTCTTTATGCTGCACCTACGAGGGTCGTTCAATAAATAATGAAAGTGATCATGGTATGGGATGCATGAGTGATTCTATTGAGGGATAATGTGATCAATAATACAAAGTATGAACCTTTGTCTTTCAAATAATACACTTTTGGATTGTTAGATACCTTTGGTTATGTAACGTCATTAACATAAACATAATAGGTTTCAGACACTGACTGAAATCTGTCAATTATTTGGCTGGATATGTAATATGTTGAATATGGGTTGATTGATACATTTGCGTATATATCGGCAATGCAAGCATAAAAGCAGATACCACTTGGCACATAGTTAGAGCACACACTTATCTCTGTTTGACACTCTTTTTTAGATCTGAATTTCTTAATACAAACAAAAAGGGACCATCTCAAATACGCTTTTATTTAGCAAAATCCGCAATAATATACCTTAGAAAACAACAAAGGATAAAGAACAATATAGGGATTATAATTTAAAAAATTGTTGTGGGATGTAAAGCAATAATAGTGGGGATTTCAAGAGTAGTTGTTCATAAAATTTCCTCAAACCATTGAAATTATGTGACGATTACTTTAACAATACATATCTAGTAACTCTAAAGATAACAGTTATAAGAGAGGTTGTGGCAGCCATCTTTGATTGATACATTTATGTATATCTTCATTTTGACTATCACAATACTTATACACATTGATTTGAAGGCACAGTAAGTTTTTATCTGGTAAATTTCATGATTTTAGCAATTTTTGGCCCAGTTCAAAATGATCTGCCGTCTGCGCATGCGCATATTTTCTGCAGGTTTCATGCGAATAAGTTCAGATAGTTAGTTAGCTATCATATGGAATTTCCCAAACTTGTTAATTGCTTGGATTTTTCCTAAATTGTTTGATTTTCCGCAATATTAGTGATTCACTGACTGGGCATATTTTCAATGCAATTGGCTATTTGAAATACTGATATTTGTATACTTTTTATTCAATTGCCTCTCCTTACTTTTTCCATTTATACTACATATATCAAATTACTCAGGGATTAAAGTTATTGTATTTTTTATCATATTTACACGAAAAGAATTAGGATTTACCTGCTTCTGGTGTCATGTTATGCAATCTTCTTACCACATGTTTCATACAAACAATTCAAAATTACCGCCAGATAACTGATTTAGCAGTGTCCCAAGTGTACTTACTTTGAGATAATGCTATGACGTCATCGTTCACACTCAAAAATCCAAAACTGTATTGTTTGAAAGACAAAGGTTCATACTTTGTATTGATCACATTATCCCTCAATAGAATCACTCATGCATCCCATACCATGATCACTTTCATAACTTACTGAATGACCCTCGTATATAATTTGTCGACTATATTATAGTGCACCGCTTATTATAGAGCCCATCCCCACATTGTTTATTAGCTCACGCATTCCGTATGTATAAATACGTACTTATTTTCCTACATGTTATATGTACCTAAACATATATATATACAACAATAATCCCACATGAAATAAACTAGGTTTAGGTCTCTCACTTAGCAAGCATCGCCATGGCGACTGACTAAAATCCCATTTTCTTTCCAAAACACGTCTGCATATCATCTAATGTTTTACCCTCTGCAATAGTCTTGACATGATTGATTCCCGCTTTGCGAACAGGCAATCAAGCACAAACGAAATTCGATTGCCTACCGTAACAGATTATCGGAATAACTTTTTGCGCTTACTTAAGCAAATGCGCCGGCAGAAATTATACCTTATAATCAACGGATATAGTTTTAACATATATTGGCACACAAAGAGGTAACTAAGACACATGCTAATGTATCATTTGAGTGTATTGAGTTTTATTAATTAGGTCTCGATGGTTTTATCTAAGAATAAAGAATACGTCTTTTTTGCAAACTGTATTGGTTAGTTTGTATACCGTAACCCGACGAAAATTATTAAAAGCAACACATTGTTTGCAGTCGTGAAACAGTCTCTGAACATGTAGAAAATAGAACTTCAATTGACATTGCACTGTTTGATTCCAAAACAAGAACTGATTTTTCACACACATAGCTCTTTATACATTAAAGATATGAAATGGAAGTATTCAACTGGATTTATCAATATTGCTCAACTTTTTTTTATCGCTCAACTTTTTTCAGATATCACATTTAAAGTAAAAAAATATGTATTCGTTTAATGAATCAATCTATTTCAATATCAAAGATGAAAATTACTTAAATTTCAGGGGAAAACTAATATAGCTAACATGATGCCAGTGGGCTACCATATATAGGCGATCCGTTCCATTTATTACTTTATACCGCTGATGTCCTTTAGCAAGTTAACTTAGCCCTAGTTTTACGTGTGCAATACCTACCCATCCCCACATTGTTATTTAGCTCACGCATTCCGTATGTATAAAATACGTAATTTTCCTACATGTTATATGTACCTATACATATACAACAATAAACCTAAATGAAATAAACCAGGTTTAGGTCTCTCACTTAGCATGCATCGCCATGGCGACTCACTAAAAACCCATTTTCTTTCCAAAACACGTCTGCATATCGTCTAATGTTTTACCCTCTGCAATAGTCTTGACATGATTGATTCCCCGCTTTGCGAACAGGCAATCATGCACAAACGAAATTCGCTTGCCTACCGTAACAGATTATCGGAATAACTTTTTTCGCCTACTTCAGCAAATGCGCCGGCAGAAATTATACCTTATAATCAACGAATATAGTTTTAACATATATTGGCAAATAAAGAGGTAACTTAGACACGTGCTAACGTAACGTATCATTTGAGTGTATTGAGTTTAGGTCTCGATGGTTATATATAAGAATAGAATACGTTTTTTTTGCAAACTGTATTGGTTAGTGTGTATACCGTTACCCGACGAACATTATTAAAAGCAACACATTGTTTGCGGTCGTGAGATAGTTCCTGAAAATGTAGAAAATAGAACTTCAATTGACATTCACTGTTCGATTCCAAAACAAGAACTGATTTTTCACACACACAGCTCAACTAGTTTATCAATATGGCTCAATTTTTTTATATTGCTCACTTTTTTGATTTTACCATTCTTCAGATATCACATTCAATGTTCAAAAATGTGTATTCGTTGGTTTAATGAATCAATCTTTTTCAATTTAAAAGAAAAAAATGACTTAAATTTGGAGCGCTACATCACCCCGCTAAAATAAAATTATGACGCACGACTTCAAAATGGTAGACTCCGTAGCAAGGAGAAAAGCATTTTCCGTTTGTAGATGATTGCTTGTTTATAAAACAGGGAATCAATCATGTCGACCACGAAGGCAACATTTACAAGATGCACAAGACTGCTTGCAGACTTGACTTAACATAACACAGGGCTTTTAAGGGCATTGTTGGGTATGAGAAAATAAAAACCCAATTTCAATTTGTTACGCATTGCGTGTATTTAAGAAAAAGAAGAATCTGAGCTCTTTATTCGAACGGAAATTGTTTATGCCCTAACTACAAAGGTGTGTTTGGTGTACACTTTTGATACCTCATATGTATTCTAAGCTTTGTTCAAAGATTGAATGAGGCATTTCAACAATTGATCAGAAATAAAAGTATATACAAAATATTCGTGTAGTCATGTAGCTGTGAGGGTTAATTTGCTGATGCATTGTCATCCATGTAAAATATAATTTCTTAATGGTCAAATTGTTAGTTGCCTTCTCATTAGGGTCATAGCTATTTAATATACATATAACTATACTCTGAATGAATATGTATATAATATAAATATTTATGGCATTTCATAGTTCACTGATATAACATACATCTAACCTTTCGAGTCTAGAATCACTGATGTGCCCCAGTCAGTCACGGCCTCAGTCATGGAAGTCACGTGCAGCCAGTAGGGAGGTCACGATGCATGTCATATTTTGTTATACGCATGAAAACAATGGAGTTTCAGTGACTGCAATATTTGCTAGAAATAGCTTCGGAAAATGGTCTATTTGGGCATCTCAAAAACTGAGAAACGTGTTAAAAATCATGTAGAATTTTAGAGGAGGGTCAATAACATCTGCAGAATGGTAAAATGTATAGTTTTAAACACGTTTGGTAACCAAATTTATGTCGTATAATGCTGGAAAAGTCACGTTTTGAAAATCCGTGGTCTTCAAAATGACAGGAATCCTAACTCATTCTAAACCTCACCAAATCATGAAATGAACCCTCGTCTACAAAAAAGTCCATGTACGTATTGCTCTATCTGCTTGGAGATAGCGAAGACCACGGAAACCTCATAGCTTTATACCACGGAATGAAATCTGCCATAGACATTACACGGCGAAAATCGTACAGATGTGCACTACAGACCTCTGTGTAGGGAGTGTTGACAATAGCATGACAATAGCAAGGTCGTTTGACTATTGTGTTTGTGCATGTTTGTGATGACTGACCCCGTTTAACAATCTTCATAGCTTTCATATAGGGCTTGGGTGACCTAACTATTGACTGCGTGGTTCATATTAAAGTCAGTGTATCGTACCTTACTATGACAATACTTGTAATATACATGTACCTTGAAGTCCTACTCTTGAGTTGTTAACAAAACACTTCTTGCTTGACCACGTTTGCATGGCAGACTTATGGCATGTCAAAAGCGCAACGAACTAGTTGTTATTCTTCTCATTATGAAAGGTAATTTCAGGGGAAAACAAATATAGCTAACATGCTGCCAGTGGGCTACCATAGGCGATCCGTTCCATTTATTACTTTATACCGCGGATGTCCTTTAGCAAATTAACTTAGCCCTAGTTGTACATGTGCAATACCTACGGGATCTTTGCTCCATAAAGGTTCACAAACTAAACCGCCAATCGTATGCATGCTACAATCACCAGTTTACGCGTATAAATGAACCAGGTGAGTCAACATATTCTTCTGAATATTCGTAGAACTTTTTTGCTAAAGGTAATTAATTATATCGATGGTATTAACTATTATAAATAACAGAATACGTTCTACTTCAGTACCCAATATGGACGCGCGTGTAGTAAATAAATGTTTTAGTAAGTTACAACCACCGGAAAAGTGTACTTTAGGTCCCAGATTCTGTACTAGTATCGTCCGATACTGGAACACCCAGTATCGCTCGATACAAGTACAAAGCCAGTGTTCCAGTATTGGACGATACAGGCACATATAAAATGTTCCAGTATCGGGTGATACTTGAACACAATTATGGATCAGTATCGTTCGATACTGGAACAAAATACTACTGGTAGCACGTGTACCAGTATCGACCGATATTGGAATATAACAACGTCCCAGTATCAGTCGATACTGGAACCCAATTAAACAGTAAAATTGTACCAGTATCGAGCGATACCAGTGTCTGGGACCTAAAGTACACTTTTCCAACCAAAGTGGTTTAAAGCACATTAGACGCCAAATTAAGCACGACTAAAAGTTGATTTGCTGCAACCTATTTTGAATTGTTGCATAATTATGATTTGCACAAAACGAGCAATGTTCACACGGGACCTTAAATATAGTTAAATGGATCGATGATTTTTCCAGTAATTGTATCTTCTAATCAACACTGTTAGGAATCCGTCCCTTAGTGTACGAACTCATCACATTGCAATCGGAGCGTGGTGCTAGTTAGTGGAACTGTTAACTGCGACACGACATGAGTTTCCCAAGAGATATCCGTCGTCTGCACCTGTTTTATGCATGTCGAAGACGACAAGTGTCAAAAAAGAGCGATCCTTCTACCCGAGAAAAATGTATTAAATGAGAAGCAGACCTGTAATGTATGTATGACAAAACACATTTACTGCAAACTTGTATGTATGGCTCATATATATAAATAAAAGTGACTTGTACGTAAGACTATGATATAATTATTCGCTAGAGCAATATTTTGCATCACCATTGTACAAGCAACATTAAAAATTGAACTATGATCAAGGAAAAACATCGTATTGGCTTAATTTTGTATCAGCTATGTACATGCATCTGGATCAAATATGAATGGCCAAATGACTGGAAAGTGCAAGAATTCGTCATGCTTTTCAAATCAGGCGACCGCAAAGAGTACCCCGACAACAGGACAATTGCCTTCATCAGCCATACGAGTAAGGTGCTACTGATGATCATCATCCTACGCCTGAAAGCCAAATTAGAACAAGAACAGGGGTCACTGTTGACATGTTAGTCTGTCTAAAAAAATCATTGCAATAAGTCAGGAAGCTTTCATCATGTTCTTCGACCATTCCAAAGCATATGACTCTGTGAGCCACAACAAGCGTTTCCCTGCAATGGTAGAGATTGGTTTCCTTGCACATCTTGTAGCACTACTTCAATCCCTCTATGTGAATCAGAAGGCAAGGATCAGATGGAATGGTGAAAACACGGATGAATTCAACCTAGGTAACGGTGTGAGGCAGGGGTGTATTGGTTTACCTACATGCTCTTCTCCTACACAGGAAAAGTCATGAGAGATGCCATGTAGACCAGTATGGGATGAAAGTAGGAGGTACACCAATCTCAAACCTCAGGTATGCCGATAACACTGCACTCTTTGGAGTATCTGGAAAATACATTGAGAGACTAACATTAGCCGTAAACGCTGCAGGCAAAAACCTTAACCTCATGCTCAATGTCAAAAAGACGAAGCTTCTAACAACTGGAGCAGAACAGCCTGAACGCAATATCGCAATTGATGGTGAAGATGTTGAACAAATCAGTCAATTCAAATACCTGGGCTCTGTGAAAACCACATCTGCTAGCTGCACAGCTGATATTAGAGTTAGAATCGGGATGGATCGAGGGATGGATGATAGAGCTCCAGGACCTATTGCCCGACCGCAATATCACAATAAATCCTAAAATGAAGAGTGACAAGACACTAGTTTGGAGCGTACTCCATTATGGTCTGGAGGGATGGACTCTAACCAAAGCAGATACAAATCGAATAATCGCGGCTGAAATGTAGATCTGGAGAAGAATGTTGAAAGTCAAATGGAAGTAGAAAAGAACCAACATAAATATCCTGAAAGAACTTGGTGTGAAGACACAACTGCTAGGAGAGCTAATCAAAAGGAAACTGGTCTATTTTGGGCACATCATAAGAGGCAGCGGCCTACTGGCACTCCACATTATAGAAGGGCAAGTGGAAGGCAACAGGAAAAGAGGTCGTCAGAAGAAACAATGGTTTGACAACATCAAGGAATGTACCGGTATGAGTCTAATAAAGGCTAAGCTCTGGCACACGACAGAACAGTTTGGGGAAAGATGATCCGGAGATGTGAACGTATGGCAGCTAATTGTCACAACAAACGGAGGCCCAAGGCAAGGCAAGGCAAGGCAAGGCAAGGCAAGTTCAATTTGCATATACAGGGTGAGTCAGAAAGAACGGACACTTTTTTGGCGAAAGTGTCACCGAAATATTAGGCCTGCATATTCAAAACCAAAAATAGTGTTACAAAGAACACATATTTGGCTTTCATTCAAAAAAGAGATTTTTTGAATTCGAACATTGCGTCATGAAGTTGGAACTATTTGAGTAGAACCCGGTATTTTAGAGCCAATCCACGGAATGCCAATAACTCATAGTATGAAGATAGTAGACCCCGACTTCGCTCCTCTTCTGATGCTACCAGGCTTTTTGTTCCTCGATCTAAAAGTCAAGCTGGTGATAATTCCTTTCGTGTATGTGGCCCCCGGCTTTGGAATCAGCTCCCGGTCAGCATCAGAGAGGCGCCATCTGTATCTTCAAACGCCGGTTAAAAACTCATTTGTTTCCAAAGTTCTGATTTTTTGTCTTTGCATGACTTGTGTATATATCGTTATTTGTATTTTTATTGTACACACAGAAAACACTATGTAAAAAATTATGTAAATATAGAACTCCATAATTATTATGTAAGAGTTTACATAAAACATGTAATATATACCCAAGCTTGTGTAAATTCCTATGCAAAAGCTTTAGACAACTGTTTACATAGTATTATGGAGTTCTATTTTTACACAGATTGTGTAATTTTTACATAATTTGTGTATTTTTTTTACATAGTGTTTTCTGTGTGTATATTACGCTGTTTCATATTGTTAAGCGCTGTAGAGCGCTATATAAATGCTTATTATTATTATTATTATTATTATTAGATATGTGTAACTATGACTAATAAAAAAGCCTGAAATCAAGAAGGACAAGTAAAAGAAGGCATCTACTGACTGAGGAGGTAAACCCCATTAGAATACTTTTAGGAATGGCTTGATAATTTGACCATTCCGTGGATTTGCTTCAGATTTTTGGGGCTTTACTCAAATTAGTGTAACATAATCACGGAATAGTCGATTTTTAAAATTCTTCTTTCGAATAAAAGCCAAATTGTAGGTCTTGAAAACGCTACCATTGATTTGGAATATGCATGCCTACATCTTGAGTGACGCCTTCGTGAAAAAAGTGCCCGTTCTTTCTGACTCACCCTGTATACGTATGGCGATGCACAATATTACTTTGGCAACTGTCGTACAAGTCTTACGTACAAGTTACTTATAAGTATGAGCCATTCGTATTAGTTTTGCAGTGCAGCCCTAGTTTAAGTGTGCACGTGAAACAGGGGTACCCCGATTGGATTCAGTGGTAACTCTCTCGGCCACTGATTCAGTGTGAGTGTTTTATTGCGTTCTATCAAAAATATTATCTCCGGGTTTCATTTTCAGCACTGGACAGAGCTCTGTACTGAGTTGAGAACAATAGTTCCAGCACTAAGCCTGCACAAGCCCAGCACAGGGAGCTCAGGGAATTGGAACATCATAACAAAAGAAACTCAGGCAACTCAGGCAACGGAGCTCTGGACAGAGTTCCTCTCAGGAATCCCTGGCATATCAATTAGGCTCTCCTCCTGTCCCGCTCCGCTATGACGGAGTAATACAGAGCTACCAGCCTTATTGTTCGATGTGTCAGTTATATAAGTGGCAGCAACTCAGGCACCGGAGCTCTGGACAGCTCTGGACAGCTCTGGACAGCTCTGGACAGCTCTGGACAGCTCTGGACAGCTCTGGACAGAGTTTCGTTTTGAAGTGGTTTCCTTTGTTGCGTGTATTTGGCCAATTATAAGAACACGCCAGATATATTGATTGACAGTGGATATTTCCATAGGGTTCTCTGGGCGGAGATGCGGAGATGACGGAGTGCGCAGAGTTTTGCCTTACAATTATATTGTGTCAACTTGGGTGCCTAGTAGTCAACATCTATTACTGGCCTTGTGCTATAATTACAGTGGTGGACTTGTCTAGTTCATTATCTTATCTATAGTTCTTAACACTTTTGTTTTTTATATTTTGTCCCTGATGAAGGGTGGTATAACCACTTGAAACGTCGGTCTTTATTGTTATCATATATCCTGAGTAGTCTCAGATATATCTTTGTTGTTTTATTGCACAGCAATTTTCATTGCTTGTCCAGTGCATTTCCGTTTTTTGTTTTTTGTTGTTGTTATTTATCTGTTTTATCGCGTTATTCTCCCTTGTTATTACCTGTTTCCCCACACCCTGTTGGTATATATTGCATTTACACTTAGCATTTTTATATTTTCGAGATATCCTCTTGTATCAGTTTTCTGATCCTTGGTGTGTTTTGTTCCTGGTTCCGTTGGATTCATCTTTTTACATTTTATAATTCTATTGAAATTATTTCTGACGGAGGAAAACTCGATGTCCGGAGCTATGGTCAGGAACGGTGCTGGGCCTGCTGTGGGCCTGCTGTGGGCCTGCTGTGGGCCTGCTGTGGGCCTGCTGTGGGCCTGAACAGAGAATTGGAACGAGGCATATTTAGGGGCAGGAACGTCGTGATATATCTTTGAACTCGTTCTGATCACGTTGTGTCAAGGATAGTTAACGTTTTATTTTTGAGGTGTGGGTAATCGATGAAACCTCTTTTAGTAATTTTACCTTTATTGTGAAGAGCCGTGTTGTTGGCATTGGTAATTGGTGTACATGCTCATCACTTATAAATTATTATAAGACACTATTCGATAAAATGTTTGATACTTTATGTAATTCTTAGTTACAATTGTTTTTAAGCTGTTTTAAAATTCGTGAAGATGCTTGCATTTGTATACAGTACATATAATATATAAATAGCTTTTATCGTCGCTATTTTAGGAGGCAATGAAAGAGTAGTTAGTAAGGATCATACATATAAGTGTATGTACGTAATACCTAAACGGTAGGCGCCAAAGTTATATTTTGCATCATCGTCCATGCATGCAAGCACTAATGAAAATTGAAGTAAACCAATGAAAATGAAAATATTTCCATACAAATATTTACAATGGTAGAAGCTCAATAAGATTGCTTCTGAATTTTGCATCACTATACGTAATAATGTGAGGCACGGATCGTATAAGTCTAACGTACAGGTCACTTATACGTATGATCCATCGTGTTTGTTTTGCGTGCTTCCTTAGTGATTGCTTATTAAAATACCAGGAGGATTTGAGAGCTTGACGTAATAGGAAACCTATCAATAATCAGTTGACACGGGATGCCGGTAATCAGGCCGGTACATTTTTGTGTACAAATGTACCTTTTTTGTGTACTAATAAACCTTTTTTTTGTGAACCCCCCCCCCCCCCCCCCCCACCCACACCACCCCAACCCCTACTCCAATTTTGGGAAAACGCCCCCTTCCCCATTGTGTAAAGCCTTACATGTCCTTACCCACTGCTTACGGGCCTGCTGGTGATTGAGAATACAAATAAGATTTTGTTTTAACTTTAAGGGAGATTAAGGTACTTATAGCAATTTGACGCAATTTTAAAGTTTAACCTATTATTGCCCAATTGCTATGCTGGATTGGCCATATAACTCAGAAGATTATAGCTCCCTCTCTTGTGTCATTTTACAAATTGCTGAGGATAAATTAAGGCATTGACAAAAAAGTTCCAACACAATCCAAAACGACAAAACGGACCGGGCAGGTCTTTCTGAATACCAAAAGGAACCAAGACAATACGTTTGTTTTGGGTTTGTATGTACATCTATGTTTCCCATATGTATATAATTTAAAGCCACAATAGGGAACTTAAATTGAGATATTCTTTCCGTATGAACACGCAGGGAATAGCATTATATTGCGTATTCATAATATCTAGAGCAGAGAAAAGTATTTACATTTTTTACATTGGACTGCAGCATTGCCATCAGGGCTGTTAAACATATCGTGACAGACTAACAATACTCATGCAAAAGCATTGTTATTTTCGAATGCTTGAGGATAAAGAAAACCTCGAAGATTTTCAGCATTGAATGATATATTGCTTAATACTCGGTAGAACGTGACCTAAACCAGGCCGCTTAAGATACTGTTTTGACACTGTATTACAAAATCAATAAACTCGTATAGTAGAGTTCGAATGAAATATAGAACCCATTTATATCCGAGTCTCAAAATTCACTTTCCCGGTCGCAATAGAGATTTCGGTATGAAAAAAGCCCACATTCGTCTCATCAACCTTGTACAATGTTAGTCTTTGGAGGTGTCATCTTTTAGATGCTACGAGCCAAACAGAAATAAATTACATCAAAGAGTGATTAATCACCCTAGAATTTGTATAATATTCGGTGGGAAAATTGTAAGTGATTTTGTTTGCTTCTATCATAAGTTTTGGAATGTGACCGAATTAATAATAATGTTCCTTCATATAGAATAGTAAACACTAAGTTTTTTTCTCGCCAAAATCGGGTCACCAAACTTTAACCTACTTTTATGTTTTATGATTGATTCTATTGAAAGATTGTTAAACAAGTTATGCTTAGCTATTTTGAATACGTCATGGTCCCAACTTTTTGTCATGCTTGGTATCAAGTTTTCAGTACTCATAAGACAGCATAATGTATACGTCAGTGGGGGCATTACAAATATGTTTTTTGTGATGGTAGGGCTAATTGAGAATATTAAAGGAACATTTGGAATTTGTAAAGTGAATAATTTAACTTACGACCGGGTCGTCACCACTGTCGACTTATGACTTCTGTTTCATCCTAAGAATTTGTTTCTACATTTTATTTGGGGGATAGCATTTCGAGAACGGGACGGCAATTCGACCCCAAAATTGTGTTCTTCCAATGAAAGCCGAAAACTCTATCACATTGGAATGACTGATGTTGTTCGTTTAACGACGAGGTTTTGCTAGCATGTAGGTTAAATGATAAGTGGATTTCGAGTTACCCTATATAGGACCCTATAAGGACATACAGATATAGGGAATAAATGCATACACACGACACACACGTTAAATGGATGTATTGCAAATATTGGAGCTGCAATGATCCAATACGTAATCTGGGGATTGTAGTATGGGCGGTGTACTTTGTATACCTTAATGGTATAAAGATCCCCGTAAGTATTGCCGTTAAAACTAGGGCTATTTTAGCTTGCCATATTATGACGTTAACGGTATACATTTGAAAAGGAATCGAATCGCCTTTGGAACGTTGCGGGAGTAGATGTCTCGTGTTTTGCTTTTATCTACAATGCTGATCTTTTATGTGTACAAGCCTTTAATGAATAACTTTTGCTTATAGTTGGCGTAAGCTTACCAAGAATGCTTGGTAGAGCAGTGCTTTGTTAAACTCACAGGACCAGGCCTTCGAGGTATCTTACACGTACTGTCACAGTAGAGTATGCCCTAAATGACGTTGATATTAACCACGTGACTGACCTATTCATATGAGCGATTCTTTGCTAGACTCGTTAGATTGTATCTTTTTACAATAGACCGGTATCACATATATAATAAATTTATATTGTGCACATGAGCTATCTATGATAAATATATAAGAATTATAGACGAATGGCAAATATTTTAATAGAGTGAATATTCATCATAGATTCATATAATCAATGAAATCAGTATAACCAGGGCAACATAAATAAACAAACCAACTAAGTCTAGTTTTGGCAAAATGTAATCAAATCGAATTAAGAAAAGCTTGTATTTCTCATCGTTGTCCCCCTAAGCACCTATCAACGTGTTACATTTCCACAGGCCATGTGTTTAGGTGACATAACTGGGGCAAGGGTGTACATGTATCTCATATATTAACCTGGTTTTATACCAATTTCGATCGTTTCTTTCGAAAACATTGCTTTAATCAAATCGTCTATCATCTTTTGACAGACACTCTTTAAAATATATTTGCTTGCTAGTGAAGTTTAAATAGAAATTATTTAAGGAAATGAGTATATATTATGGATAAATATCCAAAATAATGATAATTTTGTTAATAATAATAATTATTTTGCTCAAAAATGTTAGCACAATATGGAGTTAGGTTTTCTATTCCATAACTTCTTGTATATACTCAATACGTAGCCAATCGGTTTGATTCGTTCGCTCATTTATCACGCCGTCTGATTTCAATTTTCCTGAAATCCAATCTTCTGTTTAAAATGTCATCTCTGCAAGCGACCCCCCTCATTGTGTTCACCATTCATCCATTTGAATGTTGCATTCTGGATACTTTGACATGATTGATTACCCTGCTTCGTAAACAAGCAATGAACCTCAAACGGAAGACGCTTTGCTTCCATGTCAGATAGTTGAAAACCCTTTTGCATCCAGGGGAGATTTTATTTACCCGTAATTCAGATTTGTATAGGAACAGTTGTTATATACTAAAATATATCGACCTGTATACGCAATAAACTGCACAAATTATATCTTTTATACCTTATTCCGTGAATAATAGCCAATACAATATTTCGCGTTTAAGCCCGTAAGCTGCCTAATATAGATTTTGCCTTGTTTCCCTTTTCAAACCGACCACCCACCTCAAATTTCTTTCATGTACCGTATTCCCTTTCCCTTGTGTCAAAACCCTACGATCCTATTTCTGTTCCTTGATTATACCATCAAATTATTGAAATATTCTCCATAATTAAAATTATTGAAATATTCGTGTTGGAAATAAAATCAACTGATTTGATTTACGATTTGGCCAGTCATACGATTTGTAATATTTATTGCGTTGAAAACTGTTGTAATTTACATGGGATCTTGATAACTATACTAAAACCTTATGTCGAATCTATTTAAATCATATATCAAATCAGTAATGGATATCTTGTCATTACCTGTCGATTTAATGTCACACTCAGTTCAGTTCAGAAATGAGTGTGAACTGAACTGAACTTTATGACATTCGTCAGTTATTTAAGGTGATTGCCGCTATATCTTATGATTTTGGGTTTAAAACTGAATAAGTCGAAACATCGAATGACACTCTCAATTGTTATGCTTAAACATTGTTAGTGAGTGTCTAATGTAACTCATAGGGGATTGCACTCTACACTAGGATCTTATATTTTTTACTGTCAGTACTGTTTGAAAGTTAACATCATTCCATATAACCCAACTACGCTAGTGAGACCAATTCTTGCTTTCATGTCAATCGCAGAGGTGGCCTTTGCATTCTGTAAATGGCCCATGTATCTGAAACTGTTTAACATCAACCACTTACTGGTTTCTATCATTTCTTCTGCTACACTAGCAATTTCGTTTTCTTGAATTTCGTTTGAATGTATACGTACAGCTTCATTATTCTCGTATACCGCTGTCAGATACTGTCCTAAGGGTTTTTAATGAGAGTTGTATCTTCTGCTTATCTCCGACAGGCTGACCTTTTTATGAATTACAGTACAACGACTTTTTGTAGCTATCGAATTGTGAATAGGGGGTCTCTCGCGAATGAAAGTTAATCTTACGTATAAATTATTCAGAAGTTCAGCGACTGTTTACAGTATGCTTGACAGGTGAGTTTTTACTTTAACTATTATAAAATCACAAATCCCGACGGTAATGCCCCAAATACTTGCACTGTATCAATTCCCCCTATAGAACGACAACGGAAAGGAGTTGAAATGAGGCATATCGCTATTGGTTGGGCCGATGCTCCATCATAAATGTAACGGCATTATTACGAAGAGGTCTCTGGCGAAATGAGAACAGAAATTGTATAATCCAATGTAATAAAGTACCTTCAAAACTTTAATAAACACTATAAATGGCTTGCTCATCGACAACCATTCCCATTTGCAGAATAAAAAAGTTAATTGAAGGTAAATATTACTTTGAAATGTAAATTATATATAGCTCTTTCATGTTGACGTATTTCGTTATTAATCTTGAGGTTAGGAATACCGAAAAAATGAACCTGCTTATCCAAAATGATAGTAAGATTGACCTTTTCTTTGATCCATTTGATAACATTTTCCAATGGTTCAAAGTATTTGGGCACTTGCAGAATATGCACTCGTTTCCCTTTTATTTTTACTAACGGTACATAAATTAGAATCTTTCTTCCTAATCTTCTCTAAAAAGGAGTTTACTCCTCAAATTCTATGATTTTTGATGATTATGAAAATAATTTTATAGTCGTATGGAGAAATTCACGTGATATCATTCGGGATCAACTTCCGATGATTTCGAATGGAATTTGAAAAGCTCTATCAATTATGTCTTATAGATAGATAAAATCAGTCACATAAAAGTACAACAAGTATAGAACACATTTTAAACAATGCGCTATGATATTCATGATGACGAGTGGAGAGTATAGTGTGATTTCTATCCATACTATGGATAATATTTCTATCCATACTATGGATATATATTTATAATCGTAAAATCAAATCAAGTCAAATCCGATGTGAAGAATCTCAACCTTGAGCTCTACACAAGGAAAACATACAGGGTGCACTGCACTAAATGTTGTATCCCCTAGTGGAGTGGTGTTTAAAACTAGAATCGGAAAGAATGCATGACAAAATCCTTAAGAACAATAATTGTGCAAGTGCCCAGTATGTTAGATTAATTATGATTAATGGGACATCACCTCCATGCACACTGACTATAAAAAGTATCCCCTACCCTTAAAGTTGTGTTCAAAACTAGAATCGGAAAGTATGCACGACAAAATCCTCAATTTAAAAGACTTGACGTTAAGAACAATTGTGTAAATGCCAAGAATTTTTGATTAATTAAGATTAATGGGACATCACCTCCATGCACACTGACTATAGAATGGGAATGTCATCTAGGTAAATTTTGAGAGATCTTTCAAATTTTTCTTTCTTACTAGAAATACGGGCGATTTCGGTGAAAACTAGCTCGTCGAACATGTAATCTCTTCAAGCCGATCGTTTGGAAAATCGAGCAGGCTACATACCATACCTACTATTTCACTTTTTGGTGAGAAAAAGTAATCATCTTCAAGCAAAGTTCACACTTAAAGGTCCCATTTCAAAATTTAGTGGTCTATAATAGGGTTTTATATCACTAATTTTGTACATATCCCTATGGGGTTCTATTTAGTAATGGGCACCCTACACATCTGTAATAATCCGATGTTTATATCGTGCATTTCATAATTTTACCATCGCAGCATTGACACTTCCCAGACTTCTGCTGAAGCATTTACCTAAGTGATTGCACAAAAAGGATTTACAATTATCTGATACGGAAAGAAAGCATTTCCCGGTTGTGGATGATTCATTGCTTACAAAGCGGGATAATCAATCATGTTAAACTATTCCAGAAGGCAAACGTTTTTAAGATGAAAAAAGATAACCCCCATGGGTATACATGAACACTTGATTTTGGTACAGAAAAGTAGATTTTGTGGAAGTCTTTAAGTATCAAACATGAAAAAAGCAGTCATAATTGCGTTTGTCACATCAATGCCTGGTAGCCTGCAGTGTGATTCAAAATATATTTCAATAATCCATGCAAAAATGATTAATACACAATTTTGGTTAATAAGTTGTAGCAATGTTTAGGTGGAAATGATGTGTGCATATTATTTAAATCAGGGCTTGTGCAAATTCGGTTGAGGGGGGGGGGGGGGGGGGGGGGGGGGGGGGGGTGGCGTCAATGATTCGAGATTTCGTTATTTCGAACGGTTTTCTCTCAAAATCTTCAATATTTATATACGTTACATTTTAGCTCAGGTTCACAAATAGGCTATGTGCATAACATTAGTCTAACATTTCAATTGATTTATTGAGTCAACTCTTCGAGCCAAGATTCGCATCATTCATTCACGTGGTTAATATAAACGTCAGTGTAACATACACCGCTGTGACAATGCATGCAATATACCATGAAGTTCTGCTCTTGAGGTCTTACCAAAATACGTTTTCTTTACCTTTCTTGCATGTGCAGGTTTGTGCCAGGCGGTCAGAAGAGCAGCAAACAAGTTGTTTTTCTTATCAGTATTATTAAAGGTAATTTCAGTTGAAAGTAAATAAAGATTGCATGACATCAATGGACTTCCATGCACGTTCTGATTCGTTTGTTACTTGATACCGCTGATATCATTCTTCGGGCTATCCCAAAATCCCATTTTCTTTCCAAAACACGTCTGCATATCGTCTCATGTTTTACCCTCTGCAATAGTCATGACATGATTGATTCCCCGCTATGCGAACAGGCAATCAAGCGCAAACGAAATGCGCTTGCCTACCGTAACAGATTATCGGAATAACTTTTTGCGCTTACTTCAGCAAATGCGCCTGCAGAGATTCTACCTTATAATCAACGAATATAGTTTTAACATAATTATATTGGCACATAATGAGGTAACTAAGACACGTGCTAACGTAACGTATCCTTTGATTTTATTGATTTTAGGTCTCGATGGTTATATCTAAGAATAAGAATATTTCTTTTTTATTGCAAACTATATTGGTTAGTTTGTATACCGTAAACGCGACGAATATTATTGAAAGCAACACAGTGTTTGTGGACGTGAAATAGTTTCTGAAAATGTAGAAAAAAAAACTTCAATTGATATTCACTGTTCGATTCCATAACAAGAACTGATACTTTACACACACAGCTCTTTATACATTAGAGGTATGATATGTATAGTATTCAACTGGTTTTATCAATATTGCTCAACTTTTTTATATTGCTCACTTTTTTTGATTTGAATATTCTTCGGATATCACATTCAATGTTCAAAAACATGTATTCATTTATTTAATGAATCAATCTATATCAATTTCAAAGAAAAAAATGACTTAAATTTGGAGCGCTACATCACCCCCACCCCGTTAAAATAAAATTATGACGCACGACTTCAGAATGGTAGACTCTGTAGCAAGGAGAAAAGCATTTTCCGTTTGTAGAAGATTGCTTATTTATAAAACAGGGAATCAATCATGTCAACCAAGAAGGCAACATTTATAAGATGCACAAGACTGCTTGCAGTCTTGACACTGGGCTTATAAGGGCATTGTTGGGTATGAGAAAATAAAAACCCAATTTCAATTTGTTACGCATTGCGTGTATTCAAGAAAAAGAATCTGAGCTCTTTATTCGAACTGGTATTGTTTATGCCCTAACTACAAAAATGTGTTTGGTGTAGACTTTTGATACCTCATATGTATTCTAAATTTGTTCAAAGATTGAATGATGCATTTCAACAATTGATGAGAAATAAAAGTGTTTACTAAATATTCGTGTAGTCATGTAGTTGTGGCATGTTGTAGCAAAGTTGAAGGGTAACGATGTTGCGTCGCGTAAACTAGCCTAGGGGAATAGTTAATAATACACATTAGCTTTTCAGCTTGGTCACCTACATATACGTTTCTTTATAATGAATGAGATTTCGTCTTTTCGATTGGTTCTATCTAGAAATCTCTCATTCCTTTTGTGACAAACAGTGAAAGGAGCGCCTTTAAGATCTGCTGTGAAGGTTAATCTTCTGATGCATTGTCATCTATATAAAATAAAATTTCTTAATGATCACATTTTTAGTTGCCTTCTCATCAAGGTCATAGCTATTTAATATACATATAACTATACTCTGTATCAATATGTATATACTATAAATATTTATGGCATTTCATAGTTCACTGATATAACATACATCTAACTTTTCGAGTCTAGAATCACTGATGTGCCCCAGTCAGTCACGGCCTCAGTCATGGAAGTCACGTGGTTCATATTAAAATAAGTGTATCGTACCTTACTATGACAATACTTGTAATATACCTTGAGATGTTAACAAAACACTCTTGCTTGACCACGCTTGCATGGCAGACTTATGACATGTCAAATGCGTAACGAACTAGTTGTTATTCTTCTCATTATGAAAGGTAATTTCAGGGGAAAACAAATATAGCTAACATGCTGTCAGTGGGCTACAGTAGGCGATCCGTTCCATTTATTACTTTATACCGCTGATGTCCTTTAGCAAGTTAACTTAGCCCTAGTTGTACGTGTGCAATACCTACGGGATATTTGCACCATAAAGGTTCACAAACTAAACCGCCAATCGTATACATGCTACAATCACTAGTTTATGCGTATACATGAACCCGGTGAGTCAACATATTCTTCTGAATATTCGTAGAACTTTATTGCGAAAGGTAATTAATTATATCAATGGTATTAACTATTATAAATAACAGAATACATTCTACTTCAGTACCCAATATTGACGCGCGTGTAGTAAATAAATGTTTAAGTAAGTTACAACCACCGGGAAAGTGTACTTTAGGTCCCAGATTCTGTACTAGTATCGCTCGATACGGGTACAAAATCAGTGTTCTAGTATTGGACGATACAGGCACATATAAAACGTGCCAGTATCGGGCGATACTTGAACACAATTATGGACCAGTGTCGTTCGATACTGGAACAAAATACTACTGGTAGCACGTGTACCAGTATCGACCGATATTGGAACATAAAAACGTCCCAGTATCGGCCGATACTGGAAAACAATTAAACAGTAAAATTGTACCAGTATCGAGCGATACTGGCAATTTTTATGTTCCAGTATTGAACGAAACTGGCATACCAGTGTCTGGGACCTAAAGTACACTTTTCCAACCATTAAGTGGTTTAAAGCGCATTAGACGCCAAATTAAGGACGACTAAAAGTTGATTTGCTGCAACCTATTTTGAATTGTTGCATGATTTGCACAAAACGAGCAATGTTCACACGGAACCTTAAATATAGTTAAATGGAGCCATGACTTTGCCAGTAATTGTATCTTCTAAACAACACTGTTAGGAATCCGTCCCTTAGTGTATAAACTCATCACATTACAATCGGAGCGTGGTGCTAGTTAGTGAAACTGTTAACTGCGACACGGCATGAGTTTCCCAAGAGATATTCGTCGTCTGCACCTGTTTACTTCATGTCGAAGACGACAAGTGTCAAAAAAGAGCGATCCTTCACCCCGAGAAAATGTATTAAATGTGAAGCAGGCCTGGAATGTATGTATGACAAAACACATTGACTTCAAACTAGTATGTATGGCTCATACATATAAGTGACGTGTACGTAAGACCTATAATATATTCGCTAGAGTAATATTGTGCATCACCATTGTCAGTGTGCAGGCAACATTAAAGATTAAACTGAGATCAATGCAAATATTTTAATTTTGTAATGGCTTAAATTTGTATCCGCTATGTACATGCATCTGGATCAAACATGAATGCCAAATGACTGGAAAGTGCAAGAATTTGTCATGCTGTTCAAATCAGGCGACCGCAAACAGTTGCCCAACTACAAGACAATTACCCTCATCAGCCATACGAGTAAGGTGCTACCGATGAGCATCATCCTACGCCTGAAAGCCAAATTAGAGCATGAACTTCCAGAAGAGCAAACCGCCTACAGGAAAGGCAGGGTACTGTTGATATGTTAGTCTGTCTACAGATATTGATGGAGAAAATCATTGCAATAGGTCCGGAAGTTTTCATCATGTTCTTCGACCATTCCAAAACATTTGACTCTGTGAGCCACATCAAGCTTTTCTCTGCAATGGTAGAGATGGGTTTCCCTGCACATCTTGTAGCACTGCTTCAATCTCTCTATGTGAATCAGAATGCAAGGATGGTGATGAAAACACAGATTATTTCAACCTAGGTAAAGGTGAGGCCCGACACCCCAACTGAACACAAGAGTTGGTACCATGACTGTTCTTTATTTTTGACAGTACCCCTTTGTAAGGATTTTTTAAACAATTTTACCCCCCCCCCCCCCCCTCAACTTTTTTGGCAAAAACGAGGACAAAATATGGGTGAAAAATTCATTGAATATCATTTCGACACCCTTTTTCAAAGACACTTATATACATACATTAAAGACATATAAAAACTTGTTGCTCCAATCAGTAACAGGCATTTAAGGTTCTGTGTTATAAACTGGTTTGCCACGTTCTAATCAAATGATTAAATCCATACTGTGATGTTTTTTGTTTTTTTCCTCTTCGTAAAATACCCCCTTTTTCGAATTTCGCGGAGACTAATTCATGAAGACCCCTATTTTCATGATTTTAATTGCTCTGTTGGCTTGTCCAGGTAACTCAGGAGAATAGCGCCCTCTCTTGTTTTATTTTATAAACTAAAAAGTTCAAACTTAATCCAAAACGACAAAACTGACCGGGCAGGGCATTCAGAACACCAAAAAGAACCGGGACAATGTGTTTGTTTTGGATTTGTATGTACATCTATGCTTCCCACATCATTTAATACTACAATATGGAGCTTAACTTGAACTATTCTTTCCGTATGAACACGCAGGGAATAGCATATATTGCGTATTCATAATATCTAGAGCAGAGAAAAGTATTTACTTGTTTTACATTGGACAGCAGCATTGCCATCAGGTCTGTTAAACATATCGTGACAGACTAACAATACTCGTGCAAAAGCATTGTTATTTCCGGATGCTTGAGGATAAAGAAAACCTTGAAGATTTTCAGCATTGAATGATATATTGCTTAATACTCGGTAGAACGTGACCTAAACCAGGCCGCTTAAGATACTGTTTTGACACTGTATTACACAATTAATAAACTCGTATAGTAGAGTTCGAATGAAATATAGAACCCATTTATATCTGAGGCTCAAAATTCACTTTCCCGGTCGCAATTACGATTTCGGTTTGAAAAAAATGCCAACATTCGTCTCATCAACCATGTACAATGTTAGTCTTTGGAGGTGTCTCTTTTAGATGATACGAGCCAAACAGAAATAAATTACATCAAAGAGTGATTAATCACCCAATAATTTGTATAATATTCGATGGGAAAATTGTAAGTGATTTTTTTGTTTGCTTCTATCATTAACTTTTGGAATATGACCAAATTAATAATATTGTTCCTTGATATAGAATAGTAAACACTAAGTAACTTTTGTTCGCCAAAATCGGGTCACCAAACTTTAACCTACTTTCATGTTTTATGATTGATTCTATTGAAAGATTGTTGAACAAGTTATGGTCATGGTCCCAACTTTTTGTCATGCTTGGTATCAAGTATTCAGTACTCATAAGACAGAATAATGTATACGTCAGTGGGGCATTACAAATATGTTTTTTCTTGTGATGGTAGGGCTAATTGAGAATATTAAAGGAACATTTGGAATTTGTCAAGTGGATAATTTAACTGACGACCGGGTCGTCACCACTGTCGACTTATGACTTCTGTTTTGTTTCTAAATTTTATTTGGGGGATAGCATTTCGAGAACGGGACGGCAATTCGACCCCAAAATTGTGTTCTTCCAATGAAAGCCGAAAACTCTATCACATTGGAATGACTGATGTTTTTCGTTTAACGACGAGGTTTTCCGAGTATGTAGGTTAAATGTTGAGTGGATGTCGAGTCACCCTATATAGGACCCTATAAGGACATACTGATATAGGGAATAAATGCATACACACGACACAAACGTTAAATGGATGTATTGCAAATATTGGAGCTGCAATGATTCATCGTAATCTGGGGATTGTAGTATGGCGGTTTACTTTGTATACCTTAATGGTATAAAGATCCCCGTAAGTATTGCCGTTAAAACTAGGGCTATTTTAGCTTGCCATATGACGTTAACGGTATACATTTGAAAAGGAATCGAATCGCCTTTGGAACGTTGCGGGAGTAGATGTCTCGTGTTTTGCTTTTATCTACAATGCTGATCTTTTATGTGTACAAGCCTTTAATGAATAACTTTTGCTTATAGTTGGCGTAAGCTTACCAAGAATGATTGGTAGAGCAGTGCTTTGTTAAACTCCCAGGAGCAGGCCTTCGAGGTATCTTACACGTACTGTCACAGTAGAGTATGCCCTTATGACGTTGATATTAACCACGTGACTGACCTAGTCATATGAGCGATTCTTTGCTAGACTCGTTAGATTGTATCTTTTTACAATAGACCGGTATCACATATATAATAAATTTATATTGTGCACATGGCCTATCTATGATAAATGTATATGAATTACAGACGAATAGCAAATATTGTAATAGAATGAATATTCATCATATATTCATATAATCAATGGAATAGTATAACCAGTGCAACATCAATAAACTAATCAAGTCTAGTTTTGGCAAAATGTGTAATCAAATCGAATTAAGAAAAGCTTGTATTTCACATCGTTGTCCCCCTAAGCACCTATCAACGTGTTACATTTCCACAGGCCATGTGTTTAGGTGACATAACTGGGGCAAGGGTGTACATGTATCTCATATATTAACCTGGTTTTACACCAATTTCGATCGTTTCTTTCGAAAACATTGCTTTAATCAAATCGTCTATATCTGTTGACAGACACTCTATAAAATGTATTTGCTTGCTAGTGAAGTTCAAATACGAATTACGAGTATTGAAGGAAACGAATATTTATTATAAATGAATATCCAAAAAACTGACTACGGTGACATTTCCTAGCTCGTCGGACATGTAGTCTATTCAAGCCGGTCGTTTGGAAAATCGAGAAGGCTACTCTACCTACTGTTTTCAATTTTTGGTGAGAAAGTGAAAAAAGTAATTATCACTCTAAAAGGTCCCATTTCAAAATTAGTAGTCTAAAATAGAGTTTTTATATCACTCATTTTGTATATATATAACCATATAGGGTTCTATTTAGTGTGCACCCTACACATCTGTAATAATCCGATGTTTATATCGTGCATTTCATACTTTTACCATCGCAGCATTGAAACTTCCCAGACTTCTGCCGAGGCATTTACCTAAGTGATTGCACAAAAAAGGATTTACAATTATCTGATACGGAAAGAAAGCATTTCCCGGTTGTGGATGATTCATTGCTTACAAAGCGGATAATCAATCATGTTAAACTTCATAGAAACACTAGGCATATACGACGGGTATTAAACAAATTATAAATACTTTTAAACAGGTTCGCCGTCGTGGATAGAAAAGTGACAATTATGGGAAAACGATCTCGCCCAGGGAATCGAACCCAGGACCTCTAGCTTACTTGGCAAGTGACTTAACCATTGGGCCACGAGACCTCGCATGGTAAAGCATCTGAAACTCAAACCTAATCGATAACGTTTCCCAGTCTCCTGCCAAAACGATTAAACTATTCCAAAAGGCAACCGTTTATAAGATGAAAAAAGATAAACCTCCATGGGTATACTTGAAAACTTGACTTTGGTACAAAAAAGGAGAATTAGTGGAAGTCTTTAAGTAACATGAAAAATGAAAGCATTCATAATTGCATTTGTCACATCAATATTTTGTAGCAATTTTAGGTGGACATGATGTGTGCATATTATTTAAATCAGGGATCGTGCAAATTCGGTTACCCCCCCCCCCCCCCCCCCCCCGTTTCCCTGCAATTAAACTTCTTTAACGAATCTCGTTAAAAGGCTCGGATGAGGGGGCGACGGCAATGATTCGATATTTCGTAAATTCGAATGGTTTCTCTCAAACTCTTCAACATCTACGTTGCATTTCAGCTTAGGTTCACAAATAGGCTATGTGCATAACCGTTAGTATATAATTTCAATTGATTAACTGAGTCAACTCTTCGAACCAAGATTCGCATCAGTCATTCACGTGGTTAATATAAACGTCAGTGTGGCATACTTACCAAAATACGTTTTCTATACCTTTCTTGCTTGTGCAGGTTTGTGCCAGGCGGTCAGAAGAGCAGCACACAAGTTGTTTTTCTTATCATTATTATGAAAGGTCATTTCAGTTGAAAGTAAATAAAGATTGCATGACGCCAATAGACTTCCATACGCGTTCTGATTCTGTTGTTACTTGATACCGCTGGTATCCTTTGGCAAGTGAACATAGTCCTAGTTTTATGGGCAATACCTACGGGATCTTTGTACCATACAGATAGACAAAGTAAACGTCCATTGTGTATAATGTAAAAATTCACGCTGTGTAAAATAAAACAAATTCGAAACTATATATCGAGCGTTCAATTCAGCCGCCTCACATCTTAGTACGTTTTCACATAGGAAAATTTAGCTTGCATAATATGGATTTCATTTCACACAATCCATTATAGGTTGCAACCGTACTTGAATATTAAATTGTTGGCCTTAAGATCTTGAAATAAGTATTTTCATTATGCTGCACCAATATAATTTGTCGACAACATGTATAGTGCAACGCTTATACATCAAATAGATCATAGAGCCCATCCTTACATTGTTATTTAGCTCACGCATTCAGTATGTATAAAATACGTACTTTTCCTACATGCTATGTACCTATACATATAAAACAATATACCCACATGAAATAAACCAGGTTTAGGTCTCTTCCTTCATGTACTTAGCATGCATCGCCATGGCGACTGACAAAAAACACATTTTCTTTCTAAAATACGTCTGCATATCGTCTAATGTTTTACCCTCTGCAATAGTCTTGACATGATTGATTCCCCGCTTTGCGAACAGGCAATCATGCACAAACGAAATTCGCTTGCCTACCGTAAGAGATTATCGGAATAACTTTTTGCGCTTACTTATAAGCAAATGCGCCGGCAGAAATTCTACCTTGTATTCAACGAATATAGTTTTAACAGATAAAGAGGTATTAAACTAAGACACGCGCTAACGTAACGTATCATTTGAGTTTATTTAGTTTAGGTCTCGATGGTTATATCTAAGAATAAGAATACGGGTGTTTTTTGCAAATTGTATTGGTTAGTAGTTTGTATACCGTATTCCGACGAACATTATTGAAAGCAACACATTGTTTGCAGTCGTGAAATAGTGAAAATGTAGAAAATAGAACTTCAATTGATATTCACTGTTCGATTCCAAAACAAAAACTGATTTTTCACACACACAGCTCTTTATACATTAAAAATATGAAATGGAAGTATTCAACTGGTTTTATCAATATTACTCAACTTTTTTATATTCCTCAATTTTTTCTGATTTACTATTCTTCAGATAACACATTCAATGTTCAAAAAAATGTATTCGTTGGTTTAATGAATCAATCTATTTCAATTTCAAAGAAGAAAATGATTTCAATTTGGAGCGCTACATCACCCCGCTAAAATAAAATTATGACGCACGACTTCAAAATGGTAGACTCTCCGTAGCAAGAAAAGCATTTTCCGTTTTCAAATGATTGCTTGTTTATAAAAACAGTGGATCAATCATGTCAACCACGAAGGCAACATTTATAAAATGCACAAGACCGCTTGCAGACTTGACTTAATATAAAACTTGGCTTTTAAGGGCATTGTTGGGTATGAGAATATAAAAACCCAATTTCAATTTGTTACGCATTGCGTGTAATTAGGAAAAAGAAGAATCTGAGCTCTTTATTCGAACGAAAATTGTTTATGCCCTAACTACAAAGGTGTGTTTGGTGTAGACTTTTGATATGTATTCTAAGCTTTGTTCAAAGATTGAATGGATCAGAAATAAAAGTACAAAATATTCGTGTAGTCATGTAGTTGTGGAATGTTGTAGCAAAGTTGAAGGGTAACGATGTTGCGTCGTGTAAACTAGCTGAGGGTAATAGTTAATAATACACATTAGCTTTTCAGTTTGGTCACCTACATATACGTTTCTTTAAAAATATAAAACAGGGAATCAATCATGTCGACCACGAAGGCAACATTTATAAGATGCACAAGACTGCTTGCAGACTTGACTTAACATAACACTGGGCTTTTAAGGGCATTGTTGGGTATGAGAAAATAAAAACCCAATTTCAATTTGTTACGCATTGCGTGTATTTAAGAAAAAGAAGAATCTGAGCTTTTTATTCGAACGGAAATTGTTTATGCCCTAACTACAAAAGTGTGTTTGGTGCAGACTTTTGATACCTCATATGTATTCTAAGCTTTGTTCAAAGATTGAATGATGCATTTCAATTATTGATCAGAAATAAAAGTATATACAAAATATTCGTATATATATATAGTCATTTAGTTGTTGTTGCATGTTGTAGCGAAGTTGAAGGGTAACGATGTTGCGTCGCGCAAACTAGCCCAGGGTAATAGGTTAATAATACACATTTGCTTTTCAGTTTGATTACCTACATACCGGTATACGTTTCTTTAAAATGAATGAGATTTCGGTCTTTTCGATTGGTTCTATCTGAAAATCTCTCATTCCTTTTGTGACAAAACAGTGAAAGGGGCGCCTTTAAGATCAGCTGTGAGGGTTAATTTGCTGATGCATTGTCATCTATGTAAAATAAAATTTCTTAATGGTCAAATGTTTAGTTGCCTTCTCATCAGCGTCATAGCTATGTAATATACATACGAGCGTATAACTATACTCTGAAGGAATATGTATACATATTTATGGCATTTCATAGTTCACTGATATAACATACATCTAACTTTTCGAGTCTAGAATCACTGATGTGCCCCAGTCAGTCATGGCCTCAGTCATGGAAGTCACGTTGTTCATATTAAAGTAAGTGTATCGTACCTTACTATGACAATACTTGTAATATATCTTGAAGTCCTGCTCTTGAGATGTTAACAAAATACTCTTGCTTGACCACGTTTGCATGGCAGAATTATGACATGTCAAAAGCGCAACGAACTAGTTGTTATTCTTCTCATTATGAAAGGTAATTTCAGGGGAAAAAATATAGCTAACATGCTGCCAGTGGGCTACAGTAGGCGATCCGTTCCATTTATTACTTTATACCGCTGATGCCCTTTAGCAAGTTAACTTAGCCCTAGTTGTACGTGCGCAAACTAAACCGCCAATCGTATACATGCTACAATCACCAGTTTACGCGTATAAATGAACCAGGCGAGTCAACATATTCCTCTGAATATTCGTAGAACTTTATTGCTAAAGGTAATTCATTAAATCAATGGTATTAACTATTTTAAAAAACAGAATACGTTCTACTTCAGTACCCAATATGGACGCGCGTGTACTAAATAAATGTTTAAGTAAGTTACGATCACCGAAAAAGTGTACTTTAGGTCTCAGATTCGGTACTAGTATCGTCCGATACTGGAACACCCAGTATCGCTCGATACAGGTACAAAGTCAGTGTTCCAGTATTGGACGATACAGGCACATATAAAATGTTCCAGTATCGGGCGATACTTGAACACAATTATGGACCAGTATTGTTCGATATTGGAACAAACTACTACTGGTAGCACGTGTACCAGTATCGACCGATATTGGAACATAAAAACGTCCCAGTATCGGCCGATACTAGAACACAATTAAACAGTAAAATTGTACCAGTATCGAGCGATACTGGCAATCTTCATGTTCCAGTATTGAACGACACTAGTATACCAGTGTCTGGGACATAACGTACACTTTTTCCCAACCATCAAACGGTTTAAAACACATTAAACGCCAAATTAAGCACGACTAAAAGTTGATTTGCTGCAACCTATTTTGAATTGTTGCATATTATGATACGCACAAAACGAGCAATGTTCACACGGAGCCTTAGATATAGTTAAATGGATCGATGATTTTTCCAGTAATTGTATCTTCTAATCAACACTGTTAGGAATCCGTCCCTTAGTGTACGAACTCATCACATTGCAATCGGAGCGTGGTGCTAGTTAGTGGAACTGTTAACTGCGACACGACATGAGTTTCCCAAGAGATATCCGTCGTCTGCACCTGTTTTATGCATGTCGAAGACGACAAGTGTCAAAAAAGAGCGATCCTTCTACCCGAGAAAATGTATTAAATGTGAAGCAGACCTGTAATGTATGTATGACAAAACACATTTACTGCAAAATAGTATGCATGGCTCATACATATAAGTGACGTGTACGTAAGACCTATAATATATTCGCTAGAGTAATATTTTGCATCACCATTGTCATTGTGCAAGCAACATTACAAATTAAACTGAGATCAATGCAAATATTTCTAGCTTGTATTGGCTTAAATTTGTATCAGCTATGTACATGCATATGGATCAAATATGAATGGCCAAATGACTGGAAAGTGCAAGCATTTGTCATGCTGTTCAAATCAGGCGACCGCAAACAGTTGCCCAACTACAGGACAATTACCCTCATCAGCCATACGAGTAAGGTGCTACTGATGATCATCATCCTACGTCTGAAAGCCAAATTAGAACAAGAACTTCCAGAAGAGCAAGCCGCCTACAGGAAAGGCAGGGGTACTGTTGACATGTTAGTCTGTCTACAGATATTGATGGAGAAAATCATCCAAAGGGTCCGGGAGGTTTCATCATGTTCTTCGACCATTCCAAGCATTTGACTCTGTGAGCCACATCAAGCTTTTCTCTGCAATGGTAGGGATGGGTTTCCCTGCATACATCTTGTAGCACTGCTTCAATCCCTCTATATGTATCAGAAGGCAAGGATGGTGAAAACACAGATTAATTCAACCTAGATAAAGGTGTGAGGCCCGACACCCCAACTCAACTCAAAAGTTGGTAACCATGACTGTTCTTCATTTTTGACAGTACCCCTTTGCAAGGATTTTTTTAACAATGTTACCCCCCCCCCACCTTTTTTTGAAAAAACGAGGACAAAATATGGGTGAAAAATACCCTCATTTTTTGGTTTTCATTGAATATCATTTCAAAAACCCTTTTTCAAAGACACTTATATACATACATTAAACACAGATAAAAACTTGTTGCTCCAAACAGTAACAGGCATTTAAGGTTCTGTGTTATAAACTGGTTTGCCCCAAATGGTGTATTTGGGTTGTTACCACGTTCTAATCAAATGATTAAATCCATACTGTGATGTTTTTTTGTTTTTTCCTCTTCGTAAAATACCCCCTTTTTCGAATTTCGCGGAGACTAATTCATGAAGACCCCCTATTTTCATGATTTCAATTGCTCTGTTGGCTTGTCCAGGTAACTCAGAAGAATAGCGCCCCCTCTTGTTTTATTTTATAAACTAAAATGTTCAAACTTAATCCAAAACGACAAAACTGACCGGGCAGGGCATTCAGAACACCAAAAAGAACCGGGACAATGTGTTTGTTTTGGATTTGTATGTACATCTATGCTTCCAACATATATATCATATAAGGCTACAATATGAAGCTTAACTTGAACTATTCTTTCCGTATGAACACGCAAGGAATAGCACATATTGCGTATTCATAATATCTAGAGCAGAGAAAAGTATTTACATTTTTTACATTGGACTGCAGCGTTGCCATCAGGTCTGTTAAACATATCGTGACAGACTAACAATACTCGTGCAAAAGCATTGTTATTTCAGCATTGAATGATATATTGCTTAATACTCGGTAGAACGTGACCTAAACCAGACCGCTTAAGATACTGTTTTGACACTGTATTACAAAATTAATAAACTCGTATACATGTAGTAGAGTTCGAATGAAATATAGAACCCATTTATATCTGAGGCTCAAAATTCACTTTCCCCTGTCGCAATTGAGATTTCGGTATGAAAAAAGCCCACATTCGTCTCATCAACCTTGTACAATGTTAGTCTTTGGAGGTGTCTCTTTTAGATGCTACGAGCAAAACAGAAATAAATTACATCAAAGAGTGATTAATCACCAACGAATTTGTATAATATTCGATGGGAAAATTGTAAGTGATTTTTTTTTGCTTCTATCATAAGTTTTGGAATATGACCGAATTAATAATAATGTTCCTTCATATAGAATAGTAAACACTAAGTAATTTTTTTTTCTCGCCAAAATCGGGTCACCAATATTTAACCCACTTTCATGTTTTATGATTGATTCTATTGAAAGATTGTTGAACAAGTTATGGTTAGCTATTTTTAATACGTCATGGTCCCAACTTTTTGTCATGCTTGGTATCAAGTATTCAGTACTCATAAGACAGAATAATGTATACGTTAGTGGGGCATTACAAATATGTTTTTTTTGTGATGTAGGGCTAATTGAGAATATTAAAGGAACATTTGGAATTTGTAAAGTGAATAATTTAACTTACGACCGGGTCGTCACCACTGTCGACTTATGACTTCTGTTTCTTTCAAGCATCCTAAGAATTTGTTTCTAAATTTTTATTTGGGGGATAGCATTTCGAGAACGGGACGGCAATTCGACCCCAAAATTGTGTTCTTCCAATGAAAGCCGAAAACTCGGTTTTTCGTTTAACGACGAGGTTTCCTAGCATGTAGGTTAAATGATAAGTGGATTTTGAGTCACCCTATATAGGACCCTATAAGGACATACTGATATAGGGAATAAATGCATACACACGACACACACGTTAAATGGATGTCTTGCAAATATTGGAGCTGCAATGATTCGAGACGTAATATGGGGATTGTAGTATGGGAGGTTTACTTTGTATACCTTAATGGTATAAAGATCCCCGTAGGTATTGCCGTTAAAACTAGGGCTATGTTAGCTTGCCATAAGACGTTAACGGTATAAATTTGAAAAGGAATCGGATCGCCTTTTGGAACGTTGCGGGAGAAGATGTCTCGTGTTTTGCTTTTATCTACAATGCTGATCTTTTATGTGTACAAGCCTTTAATGAATAACTTTTGCTTACGGTTGGCGTAAGCTTTACCAGGAATGCTTGGTAGAGCAGTGCTTTGTTAAACTCCCAGGAGCAGGCCTTCGAGGTATCTTATACGTACTGTCACAGTAGAGTATGCCCTAGTGACGTTTATATTAACCACGTGACTGACCTATTCATATGAGCGATTCTTTGCTAGATTCGTTAGATTGTATCTTTTTACAAAAGACAGGTATCAAATATATAATAAATTGATATTGTGCACATGGCCTATCTATAATAAATATATATGAATTATAGACGAATGGCAAATATTTTAATAGAATGAATATTCATCATAGATTCATATAATCAATGGAATTAGTATAACCAGTGCAACATCAATAAACTTACCAAGTCTAGTTTTGACAAAATGTAATCAAATCGAATTAAGAAAAGCTTGTATTTCTCACCATTGTCCCCCTAAGCACCTATCAACGTGTTACATTTCCACAGGCCATGTGTTTAGGTGACATAACTGGGGCAAGGGTGTACATGTATCTCATATATTAACCTGGTTTTACACCAATTTCGATCGTTTCTTTCGAAAACATTGCTTTAATCAAATCGTCTTTATCTTTTGACAGATACTCTTTAAAATATATTTGCTTGTTAGTGAAGTTCAAATACGAATTATTAAAGGAAATAAATATATATTATAGATAAATATCCCAAAACATGACATTTTCAATATTATTTTACTCAAAAATGTTAGGTTTTCTATTCTATAACTTCTTGTGTATACTCAATAGGTATAGCCAATCAGTTTGATTCGTTCACCTCATTAATCATGCCGTCTGATTTCAATTTTCCTGAAATCCAATCTTCTATTTAAAATTTCATCTCTGCAAGCGACCCCCTCACTGTGTTCACCATTCATCCATTTAAATGTTGCATTCTGGATAGTTTGACATGATTGATTACCCTGCTTCGTAAACAAGCAATGAACCTCAAACGGAAGACGCTTTGCTTCCATGTCAGATAGTTGAAAACCCTTTGCATCCGGAGGCAACTTTATTTATCCGTAATACAGATTTGAATAGGAACAGTTGTTATAAATATATACACACTAAAAGATAGCGCCCTGTATACGGAATAAACCACACAAATTATATATTTGACACCTTATTCCGTGAATAATAGCCAATACAATATTTCGAGTTTAAGCCCGTAAACTGCCCAATATAGATTTTGCCTTGTTTCCCCCTTCAAACCGACCACCAACCCCGAAATTCTTTCACCTACCGTATTCCCTTTCCCGTTGTCAAAACCCTACGATCCTATTTCTGTTCGCCACGTCACGGAGAAGCCGGAGAATTTTTAACAAATATACTGGGAAGAGGCAATAACCTTGCCATATACACCAAAATAACAATTTTTGATTTCATTTGTTTTTATCGGATTACACCATTAAATGTTTGAAATATTCTCCATAATTAAAATCATTTTAATATCCGTGCGGGAAATAAAAAATCAGTTAATTTGCTTTACGATTTGCCCAGTCATACGATTTGTAATATTTCATACGTTGAAAACTGTTGTTGTTTACATAGAATCTTGATAACTATCGTTAATATAACCGTATGATGTATTTATTTAAATTATATATCAAATCAGTAATGTATATCTTGTCAGTACCCGTCGTTTTAATGTCACACTCGTAGAACCACGTCGAATATTAAACGTTAAGCGAGTGTAACGCATGTCATGTACAACGGTATTTTCCCCTCAATTAATTAGAAGATTCTTCACTATGGGCACGTATTTACCTTTAGCAATATGTTTATGAATCTACTGACCCTCGTTATCTGTTTATATGACATTCGTCTGCTATATTTTACCGACATTTTCATGGTTGTGGGTTTAAAACTGAATAAGTTGAAACATCGAATGACACTCACAATTTGTATGCTTCAACATTGTTATCGAGTGTCTCGTGTAACACATAGGGGATTGCACTCCACACCAGGATCTTATATGTTTACATGTCAGTACTGTTCTAAAGTTATTATCATTCCATATAACCAGAACGCAGTAAAACCAGTTCTTGCTTTTATTTCAATCGCAGAGGTGGCCTTTGCATTTAGAAACTGTTTAACATCAACCGCTTACTGGTTTCTATCATTTCTTCTGCTACACTAGCAATTTCGATTTCTTGAATTTAGTTTAAGGTCGAATGTATACGTACAGCTTCATTATTCTATACCGCTGTCAGATACTGTCCTAAGGGTTTTTAATGAGAGCTGTATCTTCTGCCTATCTCCGATAGGCTGACCTTTTTATGAATTACAGTACAACGACATTTTGTAGCAATCAAATTGTGAATGGAGGATCTCTCGCCAATGAAAGTTAATCTTACGTTTAAATTATTCAGAAGCTCAGAGACTGTTTACAATATGCTTGACAGGTGAGTTTTTACTTTATCTATAATAAAATCTCAAATCCCGATGGTAATACCCCAAATACTTGCGCTGTATCAATTCCAACTATAGAATGACAACGGAAAAGAGTTGAAATGAAGCATATCGCTATTGGTTGGGCCGATGCTCCATCATAAATGTAGCAGTATTATTACGAAGAGGTCTCTTGCGAAATGAGAACAGAAATTGTATAATCCAATGTAATAAAGTACCTTCAAAACTTCATTATAAATGGCTTGCTCATCGACAATCATTTCCATTTGCAGAATAATAAAAGTTAAATGAAGGTAATTATTACTTTGAAATGTAAATTATATATAGCTCTTTTATTTTGCATTTCGGTATTGAATGTTTTAACTTTTTCAGCGATACGTTCTACTTAGAATTGATTGCTTACAGTAGTTTGTGTTTTTATTGCAGGTACCGTTGTTCTGTCCTTATCGCAAAACATATAAACCTATGTTGTACAATTACACTCCAATTATAATGTTACATCACCCACTCACACAAAATGGCAAAAAATGTGTATAAACATTAATCTAATAAATTGCGTTACCTATTCATTCATATATCGGCAGCGGTATTCTGTAACGTTAGTGGGATGACGCGTTAACTTTTAATATTGCAAATGTATCAATTTGTTGTCGTAATCCTTGTTTATATTGGACGAAGTACCGTCTTTGGTAAGACATGGGGTGTTAAAATGTCGCCGATTTTTTTTTGCAATCGACGGTAAAAACTAAAACATAATATAGGCGATCAGGTTCAGGGTTACTCCGCCAATGATTGTGAATTTAAACACGATTCAGGTTGGTGTCTTTATCACTAAATATCAATCAGATATCTTATTCTATGTAAAATAAATACTTACAAAATCAATGAGTTGGGCAATAAGCAGACGAAAAACCACTTTGGTGACTTCAGTAGAGTTCTTTACAGGTCTAAGGGAGCGTGGACCGTAACTGCTTTCCAATTCCACTAGTAAATTCTTTTGATCGCTGCCAAACCTCGATTTGCATATTCCAACTAAAAGGGACAAATGAAATAAATATAGAAGAGTTAATAATAAATACCCAATGTATGATAAATATATCAACAGACTGCTCCGGTTCTTCTAGTTACAACTCGAAGGAGAGAATGTGTCTTACAAACTTACCCTGACGATAACTTGTAGGTTGAATGTTTTAAATAAAAAGTAAGAAATATACACTTCAATTGTACCTTTATGATGTTTGCTTAGAAAAAAATCTTCTACTATGAAAAAAATCACGGATCAAAGTAAACCCCTCCAGTGCACATTTGTATGAATACATAATGTATTGTTAGTCCATTGGATACTGCCACAAATGCACTGGGACTGAAAATAAACAGTAACAAAATATCTTCGAGTATACAGTATAAAAACCAGTGGTAACTATTATAAGCACAGTGTGCATTTTCCTTCCCTGCATCCCCTTGTATAACGTTATTATAAAAGTTTTAAACAGATGACAAATGTATACAATAAGCATTGTATAAGCTGGATTAGATGTAATTATACTGAGCTACTGTAGATAACAGAAGATCGTTGCGCATTGCGGATATTATTAGTTATCCCCTGCATGTTCACACAATACGGAAAAATACCTATGGTTTGGCATGTCATATCATGGCACAAAATATGGCACAAAATATGTCTGGTTATGTTATATGCAGATCATTTATTTTTCGGCGTGGATTATACCTTTTCGCGGTCTATTTCGGCCTCAGAATGTAACAGAAATCGAGTCACTTGCGTTTAAATCATCCGCCATTTATTATTTACGTCTCATATTTTAAGCAACTCTTCCACAGACACAAAGCAATCGCTTTACACGGTTAACTGGGAACGCGGTTAATCGACGATATGGAATATATCGTGTGGTTTGACTTTCTTGTTTACACGATATGGATCAGATTTCATACGTGTTAACCTATGAGATTGAAGTATTTACACTTACTAAAACGATAAGTGTTCATACCGGTCATTAAATGCCGGATGCAATAACTCGTGTATTGTTATTGTGAATACACAGCCACATGGTATTATTTAAGTATGAAGAAAGATCATCAATTGATGATACTGATGAAAATAAAATAATATGTAGGTTACTTCATAGAGACGGTCCAATGACAGAGTAAATGCTATTTGTCTACCTATTGAGCAGGAAAAGTCGGGGGAAGATAAGGAATTTATTACAATGGTGTATTTGATAACATTCAGTTTTCAAAAACGCCGATTGTAGGTAAACAAAATGTATCCTAGTGATCCGTATTGTGCAATCGTAGAGATATTGTCTGGATAAATCAAATCTAGATATCAGCTGCGCACGAACTTATCTGTTTAATATTTAAATAATAAATATTAGAAGAAAACATCTGTATGGAAAGACATTTATGCTATCATGCTTCATGTTGTATTTAATTAATATTTATTTAATTAGGTATTTTTTGGAAAAGATGAACAATGTATAATTGGACCGCTGAGGATTTGTGTCAGCTTCTTTGACCAATGATTGAAGCGATTCTTTTTCCAATCCTTTCCTTTCCGAAGAGAAGGCAAACAAAGTGGGGTATATAAAGTGAACAGGATGGGATAGTGCAAAGATTGAATACAATTTGCGTTCAGCCATTCTTTTTCCATATTTCAATTTTAAAAACTAAGATTAATTTCTTTTACTTATGATATGAGTGGTAGAATCCTTTACTTTCATCTTTATCAAACATAATTAATTTCAACCTGCCTTTCTTTGTCCTCATTTTGAATTGATAGCTAGGGACGAGATATTAATCACCACTAGTATCTTAAAGGAGCATTAAGAGATTGCCGAGAAAAACGAAATTTGGAAAAAGGGAATTGTTTCAATAGATAAGGTATGTAGGAACCCTAAAGCGCAATGATTTATGGGGAAAAAGTTGAATAATGGCGCTAGATTGAAATTTGGCTGAAGCTAGTTATGTGAGCGATGCTGATAATTTCTATGTGATCTACATCGAAATTACCAAATCGTGAGAAATGTTACATAATAGGCGGCGAATTAAGGTCAACGGTTTCAGATGGTAGTTCGTATAAGTATGCCTAAATATTACGTAGGTACAAAAACACATGCTTTCCAGAAAAATTGAGGGCGCACTCCCATACGTAAAGTCGTTTCTTATGAATATAACATATAAACTCTCTTAAACAAATGGGTAATATAAGTAATTGGTGCACATGCAGTATGTAATACGAAAAAATTTGGTATTGAATTGACTCTAGCGGCTAAAGTGATCTCGTTATAAGGCGCAAATAAATTGTTCATAACACAACCATTAAGTAGTATTGTTGAATTGCTTGTGGTTACCTTGATCATTATATCATTATCATTTAAATGAAAAGATTACCTCTCACTTCTCTCAGAGAAGTGAGAAGGTCACCTCAGAAAGTGAGAAAAACAATTGCTCAGAAAGTGGGAAATACAATGGCTAACAAAGCGAGAAGTACAATGGCTCACAAGGTGAGAAGTGGGAGGGAACTCAGAGCGGTCATCAAGGCAAGGATTATAGCTCTTAAGGATGTGAGCTTTCAATAGATCAATAGATACTAAGTATGTGAGCAATTCAATAGATCAATGAATAAGCAGAGGGTCAAATACTACAAAGGGTAACATAACCTGTACTTTAGTAATTCAAACAATAAGCCTTTATATTAAGTATATATCTCTTAATTAATATACTACAGCCGGCCTCAACAGTATTATAAACATAGTTATTTCGACTGGATTTCCCAGGTGAATAACTTAACGCCGTGGTTACTACGCGTAAGATTATCGGTTTCTAATCCTCTTTTTAGTCTGATAGCCAATTGAGACACGGTAGAAATGTTGTTAAATATAGGTATACTAAGAGCAAAAGTACCTGTATGTTGATTGGTTACTTAGGTTATGATATCGTAAGTACGTTCATCTATATAATTATGTAGGCGTGGCACCTGTAGAACTAGAAAAACGGTACATAAGAGAATGTATGGACGTAATAGCAGGCGGACTCGCTATTTCTTAAGGTTTTATTCGATATTAAATTATTTATACAATTGAGAGGACGAATAAGAAATATGTTATAACAAATATTGGATGTTTGTATTCGTTCAGTGGGAAGGACATTATTCGGTGAAGTATAACATTTCCTATGCCTCGTTGAATGTAGAAGTTCATATATTATCTACTCATGAATCTACGACATGAGCTGGCTGCACATTTCTGTACAATGTGTCACCGTGTTTGATCAAATTCAGTTAATCAGATGCAATTGCATGCCAAATAGTCGGCGTGGTGAGTTGAATCGAAGGCTATTTCAAACCATGGTATCACTGAACCGAACCTTATCACCCGTTTCAATTTGTTTCCAGGCATTGCTAGACGGTTGGTAAACACAAGCTCCGAAACGCAACGAGGGTTGAGCGTCAGAAGGCCGTAACTCAACTTTTTGGCAAATTTATATTTTGGTACAAAAATAATCCATAATACTTACATTTTCAGAACCATAAAGAAATAACTCATAAACACTCTGAATTTGACTAAAATTAGAGTTATAAGTTGGGTGCTACAGTGTATTGTAATGAGTCCCAAATATTTGAAAGTCGATTATCTCAAAATAGCATTTCTTGAGTTACGGCCGCCTTCTGGCGCTCTACCCTTGATAATAAACAATACATAATAGTGAAGTGCTGAAATAAAATTGCTATCAAAGATTGACTGAAATATATTTATAATTACAAGGAAGAGCTCATCAATCACCAACTATTCTGACTGTGGCTTAGAACATCCCCTGAATATAGGACATGTATTGTGCTGTAAATATAATGGCAATGTGTCTGTTGGTGTCGATAACCTCACTCGACAACCATTCATGTAGTAATAGAATCTCTTATATTAACCACAACGTGCTATGTACGAATGAACCCAAAACATAAACATGTGTCTTAACACTTTCCACACGGCTATTGGCTTTACCTTATTCAAAACAGATTTTTCAGAAACCTTTCTCAACTTTCAAGGCCTATCTCAAAAATTACTGAACCAATACTAGGTATGTTTGTATATATTTCAATGTATTTCTCATACATAATAAATTTGACATTTTTGAATCATTTTGTGGAATGAATGTCGTCTGCAGACGCCTGCCGCATGGAAAGTATTAAGTATGAAATTAGAATTTCCACTGGCACATTTGATCGGAATCTAGTCACATACCTGTGCCTATCTGTACGTGACGAGCCTGGAGATGGGTACGTATGTTGACGAAGTTTGGGCTGATGTAGGTTGTATATAATTGCCAATCGTTGAGATATATTTCATTCCTTCGTCAGTTTATTATGGCTATTGTATTTATAATATGGGAGTGATGAGATAATCATCCCCACCAGAGTGGATTCAATGAAGGTGTGAAAGGCGACATGGTCCTCCTGGAGCAATAGTCCGGCCTCTTTAGACATCCACGGAATGAAGCGTGAAATTAGTGTTGCGTGTAGAGATAGACCAACCTATGCTTTACTGTACACGAAGGACTATGACTCCAGGGGACTGTGAGTACTATTAAACCGGGACTATTCATACTACTTGGTGGTGGTGGTGTGGCAGTGTATGTCAATGAAAACATTCCCGCATACGACATTCCCGATATTAAAGTTCCTGACGAACTCGAATGCAAGTGGGTCAAGATTCGTCCTAATCGACTCCCCCGTGGTATTTCAGCGTTGGCAGTGTGCGCAGTGTATATTACAACCGACTCACCATTCCAAGAATTGTTAACTGACCATCTGCTCCAGAGTGTGGATTTTTTGCGTGCAAAATACCCCGAAATTGGTATTGTTATTATGGGTGACTTTAATCGCATGAAAATTCAACCTATTATTCGTGGTAACGACTTATTTCAGCTTATCGATTTCTATACACGTAAAAACGCAACTCTAGATCTCATCATTACGAACAGTAAAGTTAAGGATCATTATGGGAAACCAAAACCTTTTTCACCGCTTGGGTTCAGTGACCACATTTGCATCTTGTGGAGACCTAAAGTCAATGTAAATCGTAAGAACTCTATTCAATATCATGCTGGTCGCCCCATCATTGATTCAGGTATTGAAATGTTTGGTAGATGGATACAAGACCAAGACTGGCATGACATTTTACTTTGTCAAGGAACACAGAACAAAATTGATGTTTTCTATGAAATGCTCGATTCTGCCACCAATGCTTGTTTCCCCATAAAAGTGAAAAAAGTGCATTGTAATGACAAACCTTGGTTAACATCTCATATTAAGAACTTAATTGCTGCTCGACAAAGAGCATTTGAATCTGATCAACAAGTATGGCGTAGGTTACATAATGTTGTCAAAAGGGAAATTGAGAAAGCCAACAAATATTATCATGCTGATAGAATAAGAGTTCTGCAACAAACCGACCCCCGTAAGTGGCACCAGCAGATAAGAGTTGTGACAAATAAAAAGAAGTCTGAACTCAGATTAGATGTCCCAGGAATTAATGAGGGTGATTGCACAAGCAAGGCCAATGCTATTAATGCCATGTTCGCAGAGGTCTCTGCACACATTGAACCTTTGGACAGAAAGAAGCTCCCTGCATTTTTGCCGGCAGCAGCTGCACCTCATTTATATTCTTGGGAGGTCTACTCTGAACTCAAAAAGATCAATCCTTCAAAAGCTAGTGGCCCAGATGGCATAAAGCCACAGCTGGTTAAAGAATTTTCATATGAGCTGAGCATCCCACTCACGGATATTTTAAACAGTTCTTTTAGTGAAGGTGTTGTGCCCCTTCAGTGGAAAAAGGCTATTGTTGTACCAATACCAAAAACAAGCCCCGCAAACATTGGTAAACTTAGGCCTGTGTCTTTAACATCCATCTTCTCCAAAGTTGCTGAAGGTTTTATATGTAAATGGATTTTGGAAGATATTGAGAGCTTGATAGATGTGAGACAATTTGGCAATGTGTCTGGGGTGTCCACAAACCACTATTTACTTAATCTTGTTCATTATTTACATCAGGGTGCTGATAAAATTCACAATGTGGGCACAGTGGTCCTAACTGACTTTTCAAAAGCTTTCGATCTTATTAGTCACACCTTGCTTATTGAAAAGATCATCGGTATTGGCGTGCGTAGAACCATAGTTCCTTGGATTTGTGATTTTTTGAACAATAGACAACAATGTGTAAAATACAATGACACACTTTCAGATTATGTTTATATCAATGGGGGCGTTCCCCAAGGCACTAAACTTGGGCCCCTTGGTTTTCAAATTTTAATTAATGATACAGCTTCTGATGCAAGTACAGCGTATTGGAAATATGTTGACGACTTAACATTTGCTGAAAATCACAATGTGAAAGTCATTGGTAACCTTCAAGATGACTTGAATAATTTCAAGGACTGGTCTGAAACAAACTGTTTGAAACTAAATCCCACCAAGTGTCAGGCTCTGCAAATTAATTTTGGCAAATCTAAACCTACTTCTGAGCTGAAAATTGGCAGTGAGTCCCTCCCTTTTGTTGATAATGCAAAAGTGCTTGGCCTTTGGCTTCAGAATGATTTAAAATGGGACACACGGGTTAGCAACATGCTTGTGAAAGCTAACCAGCGCCTGTTTATGCTTCGTTCACTGAAAAAGTTTGGTTTTGATAAGAGCGAATTAAATGTTGTCTTCAAAAGTTATCTCAGACCGGTACTTGAATATGCTGCCCCTATTTGGCACTCAAGTATTACAGCAAAACAAAGGTGTGAAATTGAAAGAATTCAGAAAAGGGCATGTAAAACCATCCTTGGCCGTGATTACTCATCTTATGATGATGCTTTGTCTGCTTGTCAACTTGAATCCCTTGCTTGTAGAAGAACAAAACAGTGTCTTAAATTTGCATCAGGCCTGGCCGACAATATCAGAACAAAACATATCCTTCCCAACACCAGATTTGAAGTTCATGGCAGAAGACTACGCAATGCAGATTCAGTTTCACAATTATCATTTAGAACATCCCGCTTTCAGAACAGCCCTGTGCCTTATTTTGTCAATCTTTTGAACAATTCATTTTATGTGACTGCCCAGTATACATGTATTGTGATTTTATGTACTGTTTACATTTACATTTTGTGATTATTTGATAATGTGCAATATTTAGGTCAATATCATATTGGGGGGGGGGGGGGGGGGGGGTGGCTAATAGTTCTTTTCATGTGCAATGTTGTTTGGAAGGTGGGCTTGTGAGTTTGTGTATGAGTGCATGCTTAGTGGATACATGTGGTGTCAAATTGTGTGGTAAAGGGGTTTATGTGTGCCTTTTTCTTTCTTTTTTTTGGTCAATCTTTTGTACAATTCATTTTTACTGCCCACTATACAAGTATTGAGATTTGATGTACTGTTAACATTTACATGTTGTGATTATTTGATAATGTGCAATTTTTTAGGTCTTTATGGGGGGGGGGGGGGGGGGGGGCTAATAGTACTTTTCATGTGCAATGTTGTTTGGTAGGTGGGCTTGTGAGTTTGTGTATGAGTGCATGCTTGGTGGATACATGTGTTGTCGGGGTGTGTGGTATAGGGGGTTTATGTGTGGAGGGGTGAGTGTACACTTGTGGTGTGAGGATGTTTGTTTCATTTGCTTGTAAATGTGTGTGTTTGGATTCTTAAATAATTTTTGTGTGGGGATTTGCAATCATAATTATGTATTTTATATGTTATCGCTGTTTTATCATGTATTTATATGTATTTTTGATGATAATATTATATGTTTTTATATTGTAAAAAATGCGCAATTTGGCCTTTGGCCACGATGTTATTTTATAATAAATTGAATTGATTGATATATACTACACCGGGACTATTCGTATATAGCACAGTGCATTTTTATAGACGCGATTTACAAATAATGATTTTAACCCCTGCCTGTTTGATCAAGATATATTCCGTCACAGAATTCAACAGAACACACGGAGAATGTCGTATCTCATCTTATCTCATATAATCTGAATTTCCGATTAACTACATATCTTACTAAAAACACAAATTATAAACACCATCCCAAAGTAAGTCATTATAATCTGCCCCTAAAACAGACACCTAAGTATATTCAACAGTTTGATTGCAAAGTCATGCGACAATACTTTGTTGACATACAATTTTTTACAGGAGGTTAACACCGTTCAATATTAGGCGTACCAAGAACTATATTCTTACTTCATTCAAAAGTCAATGTAAATTAGTTATCATACAGCTCCTCGAGCAAACGTGGCTTTATTTTGAAAACTTACTCACAAAGCCATGCTGCTTTTGAATATCTACTAAATGGTAGAATGACATCGGCATAGTGACATAGTTTCCAACTTATCACGCGCGACAGTTCTTGCATACGATAGCTGTCATACGAACTGACCTACTTGGTTGACAGTTGTTGGCGATGATACATTAAAATAAATCTTATTCTATCATTTCGAACTGCAACCTTAGAGCGAAAAGCATTTAGGACTTTAATTTAGAAAATGATTTGATTTTATCAACTCAAAGCGTATTAACATCCTTATGATGCCATTTTCACATTTACCACTCATCCCTGCACAAGTCATAACAAAAATACAGCTGTAATCCAATTTCCTTTCGCGCCAATATTAAACAACACAAGAAAACAGAATGGCAGGTAACACAATATATTTAGTCACGGAATCAATCGATTTAGAAATGTAGGTTAGTTATTTACACATCGATTCTTTGTTGTTCGACTTTTAAGAATTCTCGGGGTACCATTGGTGGTTGGTGGTACGACTTCCGGGACATTTGAGATCATTTTTAAGTTGTGTATTTCTAGTATTTGATTTCTGCACGGCAATAAATGCGTCAGCTATTGACTATAAAACAGGATCGAGAAACTACCAAATATTTAAGTTCTAATTCTTCTCCGAAAGGTCAAACGTGTAACTTGAATGGGCTTTATCCATCAGTTAGGCAGATGGAATATAAAAATGCGAATTTGTTTTAGTCGTGTCCCCCTACTGGTGGTCACCATACTCTGTGGGGTCATACGTCTGCCCGGATGTTTTATGGATCTACATAGTAAAGGGAATATATTAGATCCCGGATTCTGGACTGTATCGTCCGATACTGGAACACCAAGTATCGTTCAATACTGGTACAAAGTCAGTGTTCCAGTATCGGTCAAAACTGGCACATATAAATTGTGCTAGTATTGGGCAATACTGGAACATAATTATGTACCAGTTTCGTTCAATACTGGGACTAGTCTCATTGGTATTATGTGTATCGAAACATAAAAACGTTCCAGTATCGACCGATACTGGAACACAATTTGGTGTTCCAGTATCGACCGATACTGGAACAGTAAAATCGTACCAGTATCGAGCGATGCAAGCAACTTTAATGTTCCAGTATTGAATGATACTGGTATACCAGTATCTGGGACCGAAAGTACACTTTTTCCTAGTAGAGTATAGTAAAGTATGCTGCGATATAAAAGAAGTAAAGGATTTTGAGTTCCATTGAATTCCGAGAAATGAGGTTGGATCTTATAACTTGTTAACACGGAAGTTAAAATGTATTAACTAGCTTTCACCGACGGAAATAATGATCTATCGATTATAGAAGGGAAAACACGATTTTAAATCACATAAATGGGACAAATTGGTTGTGAAATATACTGTACACTAGAATGTCATTCCCATAAAAATGACCAATGATATACAATATGTCGTGATCATAATGATTTTATTTCACAATAATGCATACTTTACGATTTGTTTTATTCAATATTTTATGAATTGATTACGCATACGGTGCAATTTGGCTTTGAAAAGTACACAATGGAGAGTTAATCGATTGCTTTTTCTTTCTTAGGATATAGTTCATTTTCCATTTCCAGCAGCACCTCGGAAGATATTCCATGAAACCATAATGCATCCGTTCTCAGTACATGATGGTGAAATAAATGTACAGGTTTCTAGTTTTCAGACTAATTAAATGTTTGTATGAGAAATGATCCTACGCAATTCTACGAGGAATCGCCTTCAAGAGTCTTTATATGCAGCGGAAGAGAACACATATTATGCATAAACAGAAAATCAGAAGTCAATAATTTGAGGGATGTATTATTGATTTGAGACCGGCAGCTTCAAAATTGATTATCCAACAGAGTATGCATTTGTAGGCAGTTACAGCCAATTGATCTGTAACATATGGACTAATATTTACACACACAAAATGTTCGTGAAATGTAAAATTGTGTTAATATTAATCAGATGTAATTCATTGTTGCTAGAATGCAGAGTATACACATAACTCGTCTGTTATTGTTGTGATTATTTCCTTGACCACATTCCAATTCAATCTGCGTAAAACTAACCATGGCGAAACTTGTTGGAGTCAAATCGAATGCTTTCACTATTAGGAAGTAATATCCAACGGCCATGATGGTAAAAATTAATTGAATTGGTACATCCCCGGTGAGCTTTGGAATGTTTTATTTATCATCTAGACTTGCAGTGTTAGTAAGCTTCGTAGATGGTTCTTCCGTGCACGAGCGTGTTTCATTATAATGCCTATCTTATTAACATCACATTGTCAAAATGGAGTCTATACCATTTAATTATACCTTGTCACATATACAAATACGTTTACTGGATGGATTAAAAGCTGTAGATATAATAATTTGGTCATATCTAATGTAACACTAACAATAAACTAATACTGTTTTTTCAGTTATTTTAACCTTTTACAGCCATCTTGGATATTTTAAACTACTCAAAGCTATATAGATCTACTGACAGCCCCTAGGCTTTATCATAGATATAGTGAATACTGTCCCATTAAATTTGGGGATATTGGTATTGTATTACATAGTATGGTAGCAGTTTAGAATAATACTATTTGATGTAATATACACTCTTACAATATCTATTTTGGATTATCATACACTCATGTAGACTATTTTTACATTTACAGCGGCCATTTTAGTGGCCATCTTGGTTTTAAAGTATGTTATTACAATGCAAATATACTGGATATGAGTTACTAGTGGTCTAATACATACATCCCAATGTTAAAACTATACTTTCATCATACATTTTGGTTGATATTCACCCATTTTATGGAATTTCAACAATTTGTCAGTCATTTTGGGACCCATTTTGGGGGCCATTTTGGATTTCTAAGTATGTTAACAAAGCACAAATACTAGATATGAGTTACTAGTGGTCTTATACATACATCTCATCATTAAAACTATATTTTCATCATATATTTCGGTTAATATTATGCTATTTTATGGAATTTGACAATTTTGCAGCCACTTTAGGAACCATTTTTGGGGCCATTTTGGCAGCCATTTTGGATTTTGAACTATTTTAACAGAGCACAAATACTCGATATGAGTTACTTGGTCTAACACATACATCCCATCATTAAAATTATATTTTTATTATACATTTCGGTTGATATTATGCTATTTTATGGAATTTTGACCAGTTTTGACCAGTTTTGGCCATTCATTTGGCGGCCATTTTGTTTTTATAGTATGTTAACAAAGCAAAAATACTAGATTTGAGTTTCTAGTAGTCTAACACATACATCCCAGAGTTAAAACTGTACTCTGATCGTACATGTTGGCTCATATATGCCAATATATGGAATTTTACCCATTTTGGCGGCCATTTTGGCGTCCATCTTGGATTTAGGTGTGTTAACAAAGCAAAAGTTCTGGATATGAGTGTCTAGTGGACATACATCCCACTATTAAAACTATACGTTCACCATATCATTTGATTGCTATATGTTATTTTATGAGATTTGACCAGTTATGGCGGCCATTTTGGACGCCATCTTGCATAACCCTTTGGCATTATGAAAATATTTTTGGTAACATCCTGATTATGTCTTAGGATCATAATAGGAAGTTTAAAAAGTTGGTTTGGGGGAGTCCTGGGGGTGCACACTAACCCTCTGTAGATACCCGACTAAAACCAGTGTAATGGGCATTATAATGACAATTTCATTAAAATGACCCATAATGGTCAATAAAATTACCTCCAAATGGTCAAAATAATTACCACCGGTGGCCACCAATTGATCAAAATATGGAGTCTATACCATTCAATCATACCTTGTCACATACAGATACGCTAAACTGGATGTATTACAATTTATAGATATAATCTTTTGTTCATATTTAATGTAACACTAACAATAAAACTAATACTGTTTTTCAGTTATTTTAACCTTTTGCAGCCATCTTATATATTTTAAAATACTCAAACTAGATCTACAGCCCCTAGGCTTTATCATAGACATAAATCGAATGCTGTCTTATTATATTTAGAGGGGTATTGGTATTACATAGTATGGTCATTTACAATACAAAACAATTATTTTAGGTCATTTAACATCAACTTAACCACTCTGGAAGCCATTTTGGAAAGTGATACAGAGTCAAAATTGTCACAGAGGTGGGCCTTATATCTAAAAGCAATAGCTTAGCAGTTTCGAACATACTATTTGGTGAATGTGATGTAATATACACTCTTACAATATCTATTGTGGATTATCATACACTCATGTAGACTATTTGTACATTTACAGCGGCCATTTTGGTGGCCATCTTGGATTTAAAGTATGTTATTACAATGCAAATATACTGGATATAAGTTACTAGTGGTCTAATACATACATCCCAATGTTAAAACTATACTTTCATATTTTTATCATATATTTTGGTTGATATTATACCACTTTATGGAATTTCAACAATTTTTCAGTCATTTTGGGACCCATTTTGGGGGCCATTTTGGATTTCTTAGTATGTTAACAAAGCAAATGAGTTACTAGTGGTCTAATACATACATCCCATCATTAAAACTATATTTTCATCATACATTTAGGTTGATATTGTCCCATTTTTATGGAATTTGACAATTTTGCAGCCACTTTAGGAACCATTTTGGGGGCCATTTTGGCAGCCATTTTGGATTTTGAACTATTTTAACAGAGCACAGATACTGGATATGAGCTACTTGTGGTCTAACACATACATCCCATCATTAAAATTATATTGTTATCATACATTTCGGTTGATATTATGCTATTTTATGGAATTTTGACCACTTTTGACCAGTTTTGGCCATTAATTTGGCGGCCATTTTGGTTTTGAAGTATGTTAACAAAGCAAAATACTAGATTTGATTTCCTAGTGGTCTAACACATACATCCCATTGTTAAAACTGTACTCTGATCATACATGTTGGTTCATATATGCCAATATATGGAATTTTACCCATTTTGGCGGCCATTTTGGCGGCCATTTTGGCGGCCATCTTGGATTTAGGTGTGTTAACATAGCAAAAGTTCTGGATATGAGTGTCTAGTGGTCTTATACATACATCCCACTATTAAAACTATACTTTCACTATACAATTTGATTGCTATATGTCATTTTATGAGATTTGACCAGTTATGGCGGCCATTTTGGACGCCATCTTGCATAACCCCTTAGCATTATAAAAATATTTTTGGTAACATCCGGATTATGTCTTAGGATCATGATAGGAAGTAAAAAAAAGTTGGTTTGGGGGAGTCCTGGGGGGGGGGGGGGGGGGGTGCACATTAACCCTCTGTAGATACCCGACTATTTCCCCATATTGTGTAACAAGCTTTTTTATCATTACATTCCAGTTGCCTGTAAGGTTTGAGCCCAAGTTTGATTCATCCAACACCATTTACCGCATGCTGGGGGACCTTGAGTGTGGCAGCGGTGGAACTAGAAACAAGCCTGAGGGGCTGTAGTATTGCCACATGACTATTTCCACACGTGGTAATTTGGGCTAGTTTTAAAACTGAAAGCTGTTCTTTGGATAATATAATGTGATTTTTTTTCTCGAAATTTGAACATTTGTTTTTATAAAATATGATATAGCACTAGTTTTTTTATGACAAATTGAAATTAAAAGTTGGAATTTGTTATCACAAGAACATTTTCAAAAGTAGTATATATGGCTTCTAGTTACACCAACACCAAGCGGTGGAAATGGTAGCAAGCATGCTGGCAAGACACAGTTGGTGTAAAATAAATCAGATAAATGGTGTAGGAGGGGATAATTTATTACCCTGGATATTATGTCATCAAAGGCGTGGTCAAAAAAGTTGGATTTTATACAGGGCACGGAACCGTAATGATCAACAAGTGGGTAATGTTTATGCATATTTATATAAATAAAACTGCACAATACATTTGCCTTTCTCGGATCCCTAAGTGGTTGTCATTTCATTGTACGATCATAGGGCAAAGCATGCCTCGTGGGATTACTGACTACATCAAGCGTTAAAGCTTTTATACCAATTTACAGTGCCAAACCCAATGAAATACAATGAAATGTCTCAAAAAGTTAATACATTATCCCACAAGTCCAAGGTGTGATACTATGGAAAATTTAATACAAAAATTCCATGGGTGAGAGATTATCACACTGCATCCGTCGTGATCAAAAAACAAGATTTTTTTCATTTTGATATAGCCTGTATGGCTGTGCAATGGAATAAAAACGTTTATTGGATACATGTTAGATTACATCGGAATGAGATTGAAACCCACTTTTTTTAACGTCAGCTGTTGTTACTGATATGCAAAATGTCACCATCCTCAAGTCCCTCAGATAACCACTATTTTGCTTTAATATTGTTGAAGACGATAACCTTTAAGATACAGTTGATACACTTAGCTAACACCATCATGATTGAATTATGTTATAGGTTTCTACTGACGAAATACAGCTGACATAATACAGCTTACATAATATGTATTATGCATTGAAACTAATTTCCCCTTGACCAAACAGCGTCATGATATTGTTTGAGTTTATAGTAATATCATGATTGTGTTGTACGACATTGATACGAAGCGGACTCAATACGTGGTGGCAAGGACGGGGCTAAATTCTGGGTGCAATGACGAATAAGATTTGTAAATCACGTATGCTCTTGGGACCCTCCATGATCACGTGAGAATATTTCTTATTACAGGCTCGATTGAGTGTACATTTTCCTTTCCTGCATTCTCTATTATATATTTTTCTGAAATCAATAGTTTAGATAGAAATACTACGGGTATAATTGGTGTTACTGTAATAAGTGAACACTGCAAACCTAGTATGTATGGCTCATTCGTATAAGTTACTTTCCACGTAAAACTCATACGATAGTCGCTAAAGTAATATTGGCATCACCGTACGAATAAGCAGCCCCAAAACTTGAGACCGATTCAAATATTTCTATATTCTTATGGAATCGCCCCTAAAATAAAATGATGTTTCATCATTATTTATTATTTCTTATTTTATTATTCATTCTTTATTCAATGATAAATAATATATTTATACAACAAAATCAATATTTAAAAAATAATATAATATACAATCGATTAAAAACACTGAGTTATAATACTTAAGATTAGTTATAGGTCAAATGTCATACATACATTTAATGTCACGACATAATTGATATACGTACATGACATAGTTATGACAGTGAAATCAGTCTACAAAGACAGAGTTCTTTTTCAAATAGGAATAAAAGATTTGGGTGGTTGCAATATCGTAACTTGCTTATGCACAGTTTCTCAACGGCGATGATGTGGTTAATATATTTTAAATCATTATGGTCATAAATATTATTGTGATAGTTGAATATAACAATTTCAGTGGTTACTACAAAACATGTAAATAATTTACGCGAGATGACTTGACTAGCATAAACAATAGCTGTTTAACTCTATTATATTATCTACTTAACCCATCTTACATAAAAGTACTTTGGTGGGATAAATGTTGTGGAGGATTTTTTAAGATACAGTTGATACACTTAGCTAACACCATCATGATTGAATTATGTTATAGGTTTCTACTGACGAAATACAGCTGACATAATACAGCTTAAATAATATGTATTATGCATTGAAACTAATTTCCCCTTGACCAAACAGCGTCATGATATTGTTTGAGTTTACAGTAATATCATGATTGTGTTGTACGACATTGATACGAAGCGGACTCAATACGTGGTGGCAAGGACGGGGCTGAATTCTGGGTGCAATGACGAATAAGATTTGTAAATCACGTATGCTCTTGGGACCCTCCATGATCACGTGAGAATATTTCTTATTACAGGCTCGATTGAGTGTACATTTTCCTTTCCTGCATTCTCTATTATATATTTTTCTGAAATCAATATTTTAGATAGAAATACTACGGTATTGGTGTTACTGTAATAAGTGAACACTGCAAACCTAGTATGTATGGCTCATTCGTATAAGTGACTTTTCACGTAAAACTCATACGATAGTCGCTGAAGTAATATTGGCATCACTGTACGAATAAGCAACCCCAAAACTTGAGACCGATGCAAATATTTCTATATTCTTATGGAATCGCCCCTAAAATACAAAATGATGTTTCATCATTATTATTATTATAATTATTATAATTTTTTTATTTTATTATTTATTCTTTATTCATTGATACATAATATATTTATACAATAAAATCAATATTTAAAAAATAATTTAATATAATAATAGCAAGTATGTACAATGTGACAATCGATTAAAAACACTGAGTTATAATATTTAAGATTATTTATTGGTCAAATGACATATACATACATTTAATGTCACGACATAATTGAAATACATGACATACATGTAGTTATTACAGTGACATCAGTCTACGAAGACAGAGTTCTTTTTCGAATAGGAATAAAAGATTTGGGTGGTTGCCATATCTAAACTTGCTTATGCACAGTTTCCCAACGGCGATGATGTGGTTAATAAATTTAAATCATTATGGTCATAAATATTATTGTGATAGTTGAATATAATAATTTCAGTGGTTAATACAAAACATGTAGATAATTTACGCGAGATGACTTGACTAGCGTAAGACAATAGCTGTTTAACTCTATTATATTTGAAAAGAAGTGATCGATAGTCAATTACGTTGCATATGTGACAAATATTAGTATCTACTTTACCCATCTTACATAAAAGTACTTTGGTGGGATAAATGTTGTGGAGGATTTTTCAATTTTATGAGATCAACCTCGTTTCATCGATGCACTGTAGAGTGGCGAGCTAAATGTCGGTCCAATTGAAAGAGTAATTGGGGAACCCCAGTGGCCAAACATTTGTACACAGAGGAGGAACATACAAATTGTTAATCATGGATTTTCTAAAACTTTTGTTTGTACAAGTATCAATAGAGACTGGATTAAAATAAACATCTTCTCCGTTGTTATCAGGAGTCGTAACATTGTCATCAGGAGACTATGTTAATTTCCATTCAATAGGGAGCGCATTGCGGAGAGCGTAATACTGTAACATTACGGCACCCTTATCAATTAGTCGATTACGGAAGTGGTTAATGGAATAAAAAGAACCATCATGGTCAAATAGGTCACCCACAAAAATAATTCCCGACTTAATCCAGTCTTATTATTATTGATAGATTCATCTGGAAGAAACAAAATCGCCATGACCCTTTCAAAAAATGGCGATGGAAATGGCTCCAGAATGCATCTAAACTTCAAATTGTTAAATTCAATTTTCATTGAAGCTTGATGATGCAAAATATTACTTTAGCGACTGTCGTATTTTTTTTGTATATAAAGCGCAAATGTGAACAACAGCCCAACAGACATTAACAAGGTTAATGAACTGAGTGATTACAAATCAAACTGGTAACTCTCGAAAGAGAGCTCTGAAAGGCCAATCAATTGGTTCACTGCAACTCAGAAAATATGCACAAAACAAGACACACAAATGGGCAGAGGTTAAAAATGCCAATGAAAGTGACATAATAATAAGATAAAAGCCCAAACATAGAGAACAACATCAAAATATAAATAATAGAAAAATAATAATATCTGGAGGTCTGATGGGCATCAAGACTACCTACACAACAAACTTGGGAACTAGATCTACCAGGAGCTGCCTGTTGTCATCTGTTGGGGCGTGACCGTATCACCAGCCCAACTGGCTCTTACATGCTTTACAAGACCACCATCTCCCCAACCAAGCATTAACCTACACTTAACCCATGATCACCATGCTATTATATGTATCAGTCGGATGTTGAAAGGACATGAATGAAGGGTGTCATGAAAGAGTGTGAAGGTTGACAAGTTAAGAGTTTGAGAGAAGATGACCGTGCACACGGCACTTGAAAAGCCTGGATTCCAGCTGCTGAAATGTTACCAACAATATCATCTGGAAGACTGTTCCATAAGGGAACAGCAGTGTGAATGAAGCTTCTGTCTAAGCAGCGAGTTCTGGCTGTCGGCAGAGAAAGAGCATGGACTTGCATTGATACGCTCGAACGGGTAGCACGGCGTTGGACATGTGGTGCGGGAAGTAATCTTGCTAGATATTGTGGGCAGTTGGTAGTATGCATTTTGTACAAGACCGTAGCCGCTGCTACCTGTTGCCTGTGAAGCAGGCTGTCAATTTTGAGCTGTGAACGAGCAGTAGCTTCATTAACTCCAATGATTCTAAGTGCCTTCTTTTGGATGTTGTCAAGCTGGCTTAGGATAATGGGTGAAGCATTCACCCAGCTTAGTGAAGCATACTCCATAATGCTGCGGACTTGCGACTTGTAGACAGTAGATCTACCTTTAGCCTCCAGTTTATTTGCAACTTTGCGTAGAGCGCCAAGCTTTTGACCAGCTTTTTGTTGCAATGCCTGAGATGTGCTTTGACCAGGTAAGCTTGCTGTCAATGGTGACGCCCAAGATATCCAGTTCTTTTGTAGATGGTAGTTTGCACTCTCCAAAGTAGATATCAAGTTCAGATGGGGATCTTTTCCTGGAGATTACCATGGTCTTGCATTTGGTATACGTCTTACGTACCAGTAACTTATACGTATGAATCATACGTACTAGTTTTTGCAGCGCGGCCTAACTAGTGCTGTAGTTTGATCGCACAACAACATAGTACTATTACATTTATGCGGGAAGATGATACTAGATCAGACGAAGATACTGATGCCAATAAAATATATACTCTATAGAGTCGATTTAAAGACAGTTTTTTCCACTTGTTACATCAACAAACGAATAAAAGTTCAACCAGTTTCATCTTCGTTTTGAGTTTCTAGGGACGGGATCATCAAACACCCATAGTCTCTATAAAAGTGTACAAGTAACAAGTATTTTACTTCTGTATACCATAAATGCATACTGTTAACCCACTTACAACGATAAATGGCGGTGCACATGCAGTATGTAATACGAATCAAATTGGTATTGATTTGACACTAGCGGCTCTGAAATCTGTCATCCTTCAGAAGTCGATGGTTTTGATAAAGTGATGTAATTATAAGGTGCACATAACTTGTTGAAGACAGCCAACCACTGAGCAGTATTATAAAGAAAGTTAATTGGATTGCAATTTCCCTTGTGAATAACTTAACGCCATGGCCACTGCGCACCGTATTATCCGTTTCTTAATCTTCAGTCAGGAACGATTGGAGAAACGGTAAGAACGGTTAGTTGCGTACGTTTCTATAATGATATATCCCACCAATGGGAGATTCTCTTACAGAGGCAGTAGTGCGTAAAAAGGTTAATTCATTTGCAGCGTTAAGAACTGTGCGGTTAGATTGCTCCCAGTGTGGCAGCAAGTGGTTATTTTTTCATATAATTGACTTATTAGTGCGAAGAGGTACGTGGGAACATTACCTGCATATCATTCATGAATGAGAGGGTAATGTACACAGGTTGTTGAAAGAACGTTCATATTGGTGTGTGTGACTCTAAACGGACGCGGTTGATATAACGTTAAAACACTTTCCACGCGGCAGGCATCTGCAGACGACATTCAAAGATTTTACAAAATGTTTCAAAAATGTCGAAATTATTTAATTTCATTATCATTATTTGGAATCACCATGAGAAATGCATTGTAATAAGTACAACATGACTAGTAATAGTTAAATAATGCTTGAGATAGACTTGGGAAAGGTTTCTGAAAAATCTGTTTTGTATATGGCAAAACTAATAGCCGCGTGGAAAGTGTTGAGATGGTTAATGCGCAGCAGAGGGTTCGGATGCTCGGTTTCTAAGGTATAAAACAAATATTTAAAGTGGATATCTTCGATTATCATATAATAATGAGCTTCCTTGCTATGTAGTTTAATTTTTGATATTGGACGACTAACCATGCGTTTAAAGTACGTTGTATAACTTATACTAAGATTCTAGCACAATTATGTTATTATTATTGTGTATTTTATTAGCGCCAAGGAAGACAAAGGGGCTAAAAAGCCCTTAACGTTAACCTATGTGTAGCTGTCATAATTATTATTATTATAAGAATTTATATAGCGCATTTCCAAAAAAGACCAATGCGCTGTACAATGTATACATTATATGAAATAAATGCATTTAAAAAGTGATAAAAACCACTAAAAGACCACTATATATGTACAATAATTGTGTAACAAATAAATAAAAATAAGGCTGAATTATTCAACAGGGAACAGATGAGTTTTTAAAAGCTTTTTAAAACGTTTCATATTTGGGGCGGCACGCACAGAACTGGGTAGGTCATTCCACATTCTTGGTCCTAAAGCAGAAAATGGTTTATCCCCAAATGATCTTTTAGTTTTGGGGATGGCAAGACGTGTAGGATCCTGAGATGACCTAAGCCCTTGACGGCCTGAGTTATAAACGTTTAGTAAAGCCTGTAAATAAGTTGGTGACGAACCATTCATACAATTGTACACATGCACCAAGATCTTGAATTCAATCCTCTGCTGGATAGGCAACCGATGCAATTCTCGGAGCAATGGTTTCGCGCTAGTTCCGTCTGCCGACATGGTAAACAAGACGCGCAGCGCGATTTTGCAGTTTCTGTAAACGCTTAGTCTCGGTCGCAGACAAACCGCCGAGCAATGAGTTGCCATAGTCCAACCGGGAAAGAATCAAAGATCTCACTGCATGTGCACAAGTGGATTTATCAATAAAACGACGGATTCTCCACAAGTTTCTCAAATGAAAATTAATAATTCTACAATGTGCTAACATGATCTTTCATTGAAAGGCTACTGTCAAAACGATGCCAAGGTTTTTAACAGTCTTTGATGGGGCAGTCACAGAGCCACCGTTCATAACACTAGAACGGGACGGAACATGAGCGCATGCGTGGACTAAATAACACCTGGACTCATCAATTGCAGATGGGTGCCATTTCTAGAAGTTCACGTTTACATTGGTGTTATAATAATCATCCTATTTTCCCCCTAAAGGCGAAGATCTTTTGTTTTGTTTTTTCGCCTTAACGTCATATTAAACAAATATATTTCGCCCTAACGAACATAAGACGGAATAAATCGCCTTGCTCTCTTTCGCCTTAAGGATAGTTTTAATCGTATACAATTGACTTGCAACTCTGTTTGGAGGCAACAGAAATTTTCTGTTCCTGGGACACGTCTGACGAAGCTGCTAGTTTAGCAGTGAAACGTAACTAAAATTGTGAGTATCTTATTCACTTTTTATTGGATTTGTTCAAACAGAAATCAAATATCAGATATATCTGAGTAGTTTTAAATAATACAGCGCGAGAATTACACATAAATAATTTCTTATAAAACTCCTTTACAAACTATACATTTCCCCCCCGAGTGATTCTTTTCATGCCTGAGCATGCTTTTACTATTATATGGTAGCCCTGACCTTCGTGGTACGTTTTTGACTAATTTTGGAGAATTTTAAATGACGATAGCACCAGAACGCATTGCTCGATATACATGATTCTTGCACCAACTTAAATGCTTTGTTGAATTCCCATGTATTGGATATTTTTGTGTGTTATACCTATTAAAACTTCAGAACATACGATAAAGTTGATTAACACAATAACAATGGCGACTGGTCAGAATCCAGCTAAGAAACGAGGAGTCCGTTTAATACTTTAAAATAGAATGAAACTATTTTTGCCGATTACTATGCGTTGTTAAAGTGACCGATACTAATACATGTAAATATTGTGTGTTTATTTCTATGATGCACTCATAAGGTATAAAAACCGTTGCTTTCTGTGCATGTCAGAAGGGGGTTAATACGCAATGAAATTGTATACCCCAAATAAATACGTTGCGCTAAAGGATAGTTACATGTTATGTATACAAGACACCTATCGGCTGTACAAACAGTATCAGTGCACACCTTGCGAACATATATGTAACCCAAACCGCCATTAGATAAGTCGGTATGTGTTCGTTACCCTGAGGCAATTGAAACACTTTAGTTTGTATGGAGATCCAATAACCAACCAGAAAACGTGTCTATAAGACTGATTGTTTTCTATTTACTGTTGATATTTCAATCAATCGTAAGAGCTATGACCTTGCATGTCAATGTCATAGGGGTGTTTCCATTTAGGCGGGCCATTTGGCGCAGTTGATAGAGCGCTGGACTTACATTACAAATGTAGTGGGTTCTATTCTCGCTGTGGTCAACGTGTTGTGTGGTGTTCTTTTGAAAGATACCCAACCTCAGAAATACTCTCTTCCAAGGTGTATTTAAATTGGCAGCGGCTTTCTTGAATGCTGTGAAAGTGAAGGAATTGCTGTTGTAGGGGTATGACGATCTGAATGAAACATTTTCATAAAGAGTAGTCAGTGGTAATTCTATCTCAATATCGGTGCGGAAGACTTCGCATTTTTTAGAAATATGATCGTCCTATTAATCACTTAGGTTCAGAATATCAATTAGTCTTACTGTTCTTTTAAGATTCCCTCGTTGAAGAATTTGTTATCTAAATTAATATTATTCTTAAACTAAATAAAATCACCACATTTCGTAAGCACAGAACACATTTGAAATTAATAATTCTCCCTTTGAAGGGACCTGAATCTTTCTCAGCAGCTCACAATCCAGTGAAGCTAATCCATAGGGGATCTTTCCATTAAACCCACAGGTACTTGGAAATTAGCACATCCTCCATACGCCAGGTCCTATTACGGGATCACTTCATATGCCTTGCGGTCGTGTGTGCAATTTGCATCGCGTCAAGGTTGCGGTAAACAGACAAATTAAAACTTAATGCTCCGTTATTCACAGCTGAAAGACAAAACACAATCCCCTTTTTGTACGAAAGGGTAATCCACACCATAGGTGATCACATGATATCACCCATGTATCATATGTCTACGAATTATCGCAAAAGCCATGCTTAAGTAATGCTTTAACGTGGTCCTCGTGGTGTTTCAGTGAAGAGCAATACTTGATCGAGTATTATAAAATGGTTTGATTGATTCAGGTGTTAATAATTTGAATATTTCACTCTGTATATTAAAAAAATGTCTTGATGATGATAGCCAGCGTCCGAATTAAGGAAAAAAATCTGGTTGCCCGCCGGGCAACCAAGCAGGAAATTATGGTTGCCCGGCAGATTTTTTGGTTGCCCGTTCTGTAAAATATTTAAATGCATGTGTTAAGTGTTTCACTTCTTGTAAAAAAATTGGTTGCCCATCGGGCAACCAAATAAGTACATGTTGGTTGCCCGGTGCTAATTTTGGGTGTCCCGGGCAACCGGGCAACCACTTAACGCGAACGCTGATGATAGCACGATATATGTACACTTACATGCACGGTGAAATGGTTCCAACTGGTTTTTTTCTTCTATTGTCTCTTAGGATTGCACTTCATGGACATTTGTCTGCTATCCTAACCGAATAACGTTGATAAAATGCAAACTTCGTAGTTATGATAACTGAGTCCAATTGTTGCCCCAATTCCTCCACACTGTAATATCGTCAAGTTTCTCCTACGGCTAGAAATGAATTACGTCATTGTTAACTAGATTTTAACCAAAGTCGATATATCAACTGTAGTGTCCAGGGAGAGAACCCGGCCATTAAACCCGTAACTTTCCGGGCGCGTTTTTGGTAATGAATCTATCTGGGGAAGAAAAACGGGTCAAATATGTGGGAGGGGAATCAGTCTCGGTATGCGCCGGGGTTCAAACCCGGCCCGCCAGCGTGCAAGTATCCACTGCACCTCCGGGTGAGCTTCAAAGAACATAAGGTTTTTTTCGCGAGTTGATACCCCGCCGGGGCAAAAGGCACTAGATACCCCTAGTGATGTCGTGGTACTGCAAGCTAGCACTGTAGGGATTTGTAGTGTGTAGGATAGTTAGGGTTAAACAATCCTCAATCCTAATACAAAGGCAAAAAATATTCGCCCTTGTCTCAACATTAAGCCCCACGCTTGCCGTCTCTTATTGTATCCGCATTGTATCCATTTCATATTATATATATATAACGCAATCATTCCATTTTTAACATTCTAAAGTAATATCATGTTGCTATTTGATCAGACGGCGTTGTCATTAGCCATTATGTTAAATCTGATACCTGCGGCATTGACCTGGATCAAACAGTTACACAATACATTCTTCTGTAAGCTGCATTTCGACAAAAGACATTCATGATACAATTCTACCATAATTGTGCTAGCTAAGTGTATTAGTTGTTACTTAGAGGCCATCGTTTTCAATAGCATTAACAAAAGAAAAAACAACAATCAGGGAAATGAACACCATTTATATAATAGTAACAGCTGCCGGCAGAAATCACTGTAATAGAAACTGGACGTTATTTCCGTCCGGCCTTACTTGTTTATGACAATCTTCCTCAGTCGATGGTGTTTGAAAGCTTAGGATTTTTCTAGTGCCACTGGCGATTTTTCACCTCGGAACGTCAGCAATATGGCTTGGACTTTATTCCCAGCGCAAGTGGAACTGTTGTATGGGATTATTCGACCATTGTTGTCTGCTCTATAATATGCCGAAAACATTTTTGCTGGCATAATTTTTTCAATTTTTGCCAACTAACTAAAATAAATCCTCATGCTCTTTCGACATGGAGTTTTTTTTGTTTAATGTTTAAATTACATGAAACATTGCATTTTATTGTTCTAAATTGTTGGTACGGTCAATTTTCAAAAAGCATTTACCAAGTCGCCAACAATCCCGTATGGCATGCATAAACCTGGGATCGTTCCATGAAATTATAATTATTTAGGGATCCTGATGTATTGTGTAGTTTTATTTCAATTTGCCTGATATTACCCCCAAATTGACATCAAAGCAATGGTAACAATGCACAAAGTCCCGCACATAGATGAAAGAGGCTTGTAACACAATAGTCAGGGAGACCGGTGAGAGGAAACATGCTCGTGAATTGTAGTACCGTCTCGGAAGCTTATTAATACTGCCAGTCTAAATAATCAATAAACCATTCCCAAGCTCAACAGGGATGCTCCGAATCAATTAAATTTTACCATCGTGGCCGTTGGATATTACTCACTACTACTAGTATGTATGATCGGTTTGACTTCCAAGCGAGTTTCGAGATAGTTTTATCTTTGCAAATTAAATTTGAGACGGGGGTCAAGGAGAACATAATAGTGAAAACGGGCGAATATAATGCTATCGTATTACAGTCACTGTGAATAACTATGTATACAATTAGATTTAAAAAACACCTTTGAGTATTTGCAAACATTTCACATATCTCAATTTTTTTAATGTAGAGAAATGTATATGCCACATGTTACTGATCAATAATATTATAACCGCCTAAAGTGCCTACTCAGTTGGATCAGCGATTGTGAAGCATACGGCGTCGAATCAATAATGTTTCCCTCGTCTTAAGTCTACCGATACGATTCTGTTTGTGTTTATTTCCGTTGTGTAAATAAAAATATAATGTTAATAAGGAGATATCATCATAGTTGCTACACGATATGGGAAATGTACACTATTCATAAGTAATAAGTAATTTCATATTTATCAATTTTTTTTTTTTATAAGGCTAATTGAATTATAAATCGGACTTAATTCATGATGAGACAAATATACCCGGTGTGAAAGGGTGTGAAAGGAGCCATAGTCTCCCTGGAGCCATGGTCCGGCCTCCATAGACATACACGGACTGAAGCGTGGAACTAGTGTTGCGTGTAGAGATGAGTTCCCTACACCAATCTATACATTACTGTAAAGGGTGCTTCATTTGTCAAAACAGGCATCATTATGGAGAATTATTAATCACGACCACGATAAATATAAATCTATATAAATTACTGGCAGAAAATACTCATACAGACAGGAAGGTGCCCATGGGAAAACAATTGAATTCAAACGAAAAGCCAATATCAATCAAGGTCTACACCTTTTACCGAATGGTTAGGAGTCATTGTCAGGTTAAATCTAAATTTGACATGGCTGTGTCTTTGTAGGTACCAAAGAGGTTCTTTTTTTGACATTTCCAAATTACGAACGATGGTTTGAAGCCAACCAAACAACCTGTTGTGTAGTCATCTTGAAATCAGTTAAACCTCAGATATCTGGTTGTTGTATGGCACTGATGTATAGTAAGTTCATATGACGCATCAATAGCCAGACAGACAATGAAAGACTAGAAATAAAACCAACGGTACCTCGAGAATTCTGAAAAGTCGGTCATCAACAAATCAATGTCTAAAATAACTAACACACATCTTTAAATCGATTGATTCCGTGGCTGAATATATTGCGTTCTGCCATTATGTTTTCTTATTTTGTTTAATATTGGCGCGAAAGGAAATTGGATTACACGCTGTATTTTGGTTGTCGGTTGTTGAGTGGTAATGGGTATTCAAATCTTAGAAAATGTCTTCTTGAACAGGTTTTTTGAAAATTGCTTGAGGTAAGATCCTTTTTGAACCACCTTAAAAAAATATAGTTCGATTGATGTGCGCTCTAGTTACACTTTTAATCATAGCGTATGTTTTATTATATCGTATATGTACACAACTGCTCTCAAAATTGTTCTCTTACGACATGAATTTATTCCAGAATTGAAATTCTCGCACTGCTCAGGCGCATGTTTAGTTCTAGACGATTCCAAATGCAATTTTATACTACTCATGTAGCTGATTTTTTAAAAGAAAACATATGGCTATGTGAGCAACATTTCACATTAGGCCATGTTTGCTCACCTGAAAATAAAAATGGGAACTTATGAACTTAAAATACGTAATACGTTATACATGCAAGTATAATTATTCTAATAATTTGATTGTCATTTATTTCAATGGCTTATTTAACTCGGGCGCGATTTAATTTTTAACAAAACACAATGCGAGATTTTCGCAAGTACAGTAGGAATAATTGATTCAAATGTCACCTCGAGAGCCGTATGACAACTAAATCAAAGTTGCATTGATTGTTGAATCGACCAAGAATAGTTCTTGGCAAACCGAATATTGCTCGGTGTTGACCTCGTATAAAAAGGAAAATGTCGATAAAAAGTAGTGTAGGGATATTTTGCAATCAAACTGTTGAATCTAAAGGTATACATTGATGTATCCAACTTCTTTCGGGGAGGCACAATAAAATAGTCTTACAAAGGTTGGGATTTAGGTGATTCTGTTCTGTATGTCTTGTGTATTGAGGCATAACGCATTCCCCATAAGTTCTGGTGATTTCTGAAGAAAAACAGATTTTCTGTTAAGTAAGATTTACTGGTAATGTTAATCTAAAGGTAAGGAATTTTAAAAGAATGAAACAAGAAGGTCTTACATCATTATTTGAATATCGTCTAAATCAAAATTGAAACCCGGTCTTTAATCATCTCTGGTGGAGAAATGAAATTCATCTCTTCACCCCATATGTTGACATAATACAACATACTCAATAAATAAAACACAGTCGTAACAGTAGTTTGTACTATAGTTTTGATCACTTGCAAATGTGCGAGAAATATTCGGTTTTTATCTCTTCGCGCGAAAAAAGTAATCCTAGCGTACGCGCACGATTAAGCCACACGCACACGGTTTTGGGCGCACGCACGCACGCATCACGCATATGATCCACAGTGCGCTTGCTACGTTCATGCACGTTCGCATCCTTCTAAATTCATTCGCTTATGTAAGGAGGCTTTGCCAATTTGGAACAGAACACACTATAATACGAATACCAACTTCAGCCCAACATTGACGGCGACGGCAGACATGCCCACCTCTTCGCTCGTCACGTACATATACCGACATTCTATTTCAATTAGAATGTGTTAGAAGATATTCCTATTTCATACTAGTGATGAGTGTTCATGTCTAATTTGAAGATCATTTACATAAAGGAAGCTGTGGTTAATAAGACTTTAAGCATGAATGGCTGTCGAATGAGGTCGTCGGCAATAATGACGACAAAAAAGTATTATATTTACAGCACAATAGTGTTCTAGATTAAACGTATAGGGGACGTTCTAAGCCACCATCAGATTAATTGAAGATTGATAAGGCTCTTCCTTATAATTAAAGAGAGCTTCAGGTTGATACTCTTTAAATAGCAATTTTAAGTAACCACTTTAGCGTCGCATACATGTATGAATTTACCAACCGTCTAGCAATACCTGACAAAAATTGGTGAAGATTTTCATTGGTATTGGCATTCTATTCTGTTGTTTCAAAAACGCTGACCAATTATTGAGAAATGTGGATCAAGCCGTTAGCACTACCACGATTTACAATTACTGTAAAATGAGTTGATATTATAGGTTGAATTATATAATTTTAATAATTGTAACTTTAATTTACGGAAGCAATTCATGATAATCAATGGGTGCTCTATAATACAGCTACTATGTTAAGTTGTGATACACTTTTGAGATCGCATAGTCTAGTCAAGGCTCCTTGATAAGGAAACCTACACTAAACTATTTGATTAATTTATATTTGTATTGGGAGGAAACACGTAAAAGTGACAATTGTTCCTTTGTATGTTGTTTATCAATCATTTATATTTTGTTTTCAACAATATGAACACGTTTTGTATTCCGAACAAAGTATTTCTTTTGTATCATCAATTGAACAACGTAATCTTAGGGAATCCCGGGTATGGGAAATCTACGCTGAAGGGAGGTTATGCTAGAAGTACAACAATATTTGTTTAGCAATTGAATACCTGTTTTCACTAAACACGTTTAATTTAAGATGTAACCTTTTTTATTCTGTTGACAACTTTCTGCTACTCGGGAACATACTCGGGAACATATAGCGTTTTTATGAAATGCATTATTGAATTCATTCACATATTTCAATTTGCAAAATCCAATCCACAAATAAATGTGACTTACACTTGATTTCGTAAAGATTATTATGTGAGGAAGGAATAGCCATACCAAGTAAGAATGAATTTATTGGACTTGACTGTGTTATCATTCAATCAACAGGTCTTGTCATGGGAACACTACAGCTGTACGTTGTCATTATTAATCAAAAGGACGGATGGGGTGTACGTACGTGGTTGTTAAAGTAGTTTCGAGGTCATGCTTATTCCAACTGATACATAGATTGCTGTTAATTTAGTTAAAATGCAGACATGATTTTATTTACCGTAGGTTCAATTCATTTTCGTAACGATCCCGTGTTGTGACCTTTGGAAGGTCAGTTCAAATGATAAAGTCGCTTCAAGGAGCCGTATGACAAATGCATAAATCAAAGTAGCATCGATTGCTGTATTACTCACAGCAGGCTATCAGTCAATTTACCACAATGACAAACAACGTGTATAATAGAGGATATGACAAAACTGATACATTATGAAATCATATTGTCATGATTGTTGGATAAACAACATTAAGCATGAGGATACGTGTTGATTCTTCATATCTTGGAAAAACTACGTGTATTAACTACTTAGTTTGGATCTGCATTATCAATCACGATTTATCCTTGTTGGTAAACAACAACCATTATGGTTTTTAACAGCGATGATAACTGATGAATGTGTCAACTTACCTAAGTCATTATAAACTATACATCAACATTTTCATTTCAATTGGAGACGGGTTTTATTTTTACGCTTCATTTATGATATGTTTTATCATAGGGGACAATCTCAAATCACCATCAGTGTAATTGGCAATTAAGGCTCCTCCTTGTTATTGAAAGCGTCGCATTCAATCCTTCATTTATGATAGCAATCGTATTAATACCGCTCATTTTTGTATACCAGCAAACATTTCTTTTCACTGAACATGCTGAATGTGTAGCGATACCTGAAAAACAAATTAGAACGAGTGATTGCTCTTTGTTTGTTTAGCATTTTACGTCAGAAAGTTTAGCTGTGTTTTTGTGAGCAGAAACAACAATAATGGGAATTTCTAATGTTCATCTTGAATTCTGAAGTAAATTATTTAAAAAAAAATCTTCAACACTACTTCGTGTCCTTTTTAAAGTCTGCATTTCTCAATTTGAGTTTCCACCATAGTGTTTCCCATTAACTAAATTACTTTTACCGTATATTACTGATCAGGGTCAATGGTTTAATTGAAAGGGTTAATGGTAGGACATTCACACATATCGCACAAAATATCAATACCTGGACGAGCCTCTATGTAAACGCTATTGCATTTACCCCGGGTGAAAATATCACAGATACCAATATTTTGTATGACACTCTTGGTAGCGGTTCTTCAGACCACGAAGATTTGGTAACAATATTGACGGAGATGCTTAGTCCGTTTTCTGTTGAATATCTTACAACTTCCACCGCTGTGCTTCTACAATACTGGATATCGATGTATCCCGATAATTGGTCACCGGCAACCACCGATTCCATCATAGTGACTGGTAATGCAAGAGATTTAGGTACAAACGATAGGGATGGATATTCTTCCACTTCCAGATATCTCCATTTACCATCAGAGAATACTGCTGCTTCTAATCCTTATCCAAACTTAAATGACAATGTTTCCAATGAATCAGAAAATGCTTCCAATCGACATTTTAATTTACAATCAGAAAACACTGCATCCAGTCGATATCTAAACCTTAATCCACCAGATGACGCTACTACCGATATCAAAACCCACTGCTAGACGACCCTGGTTCTAATACAGACACGGATGCTGTGCCGATACCATCCACAACTACAATTCATGAACGGATTGACCAAGTATCATCGGATGAATCCGAGACAGTTGCATTTACAGCTTCTCGAATTCAATGCGGTGACTCGAACCCCGAGGAATCAGCACTAATTGACCCAAGAATGGATCCGGCTGTAAATATACCTATAGTGAAGGGTGGTGAGACACGAACCCGGACAGGAACTGCTACAACGCGACCAAATCTGTCCTACCTACGTCAAAATTGGTGCGCAATCACCGGTTCTGTAATCATATGTATGTCTTATGGTTTATTTAATCTTCCAGCCATACAGAACCAATTACTAGAAACGCTCAATAGTGATTCTACCAACGCGGCATTCTGGTTGTTATATTATTCAGCATTGAATCTGTCCGTTTATGTTGTTGCTTATAACAGCTACGTACTCATTACGTAAACTGAATACAGCGATACCTGGAATAGAACCTGGGCTCAAGAGCATTGATTATTTAGTCATTGTCACTGGTTCATCAGAGTTTCTACACTTCTTTTATTCACTCATTGCCGCAGTAGTCAATGTGAAGTTAGGGCACGAGGTTGTTCGATCACTTATTGCACTATTTTATTTTGTTATTGCTGTCCTGCACGTTTTGATACAAATCAAATTTATACTGGTAATCCAACGTAAATCTTCTAGAGAAGAACGCGATCACATTTTAATCCGTGGCTGTTTGATTAATTTCCTAATGGTAAATGTATTATATTGGCTGATAACAAACTTATTTGTGGACAGATCAGCAGACTCATCGTGGAAGACTACTTTCGTGTGCTCATGGCTTGGTGAAAGACCATGCATTATAGGAATGTATATTATTGGACCTTTTATAGGACTGTGGAGATTTCATTCTGCCATTGTTGCATACGAAGTCTTAAAGAGAGATTGTTACAGATAATAATATCTTGTGCATCATCGTCATCGTCATCGTCACCGTCATCGTCATCGTCATCGTCACCGTCATCGTCATCGTCATCGTCATCGTCATCGTCATCGTCATCGTCATCGTCATCGTCATCGTCATCGTCATCGTCATCGTCATCGTCATCGTCATCGTCATCGTCATCGTCATCATCATCATCATCATCGTCGTCACCGAGAGACAGGTTGCACTGGGGATCTCACTTAGAGACTTGCCCATGATCTCCGTCTTCTTAAGCTGAGTGATAGTAAGGCCACATTATGTGCAAGCGTGTGCTAGGATATTGACTATAGCCTCTGTAGACCAGCGTGTGTATCAAGGCAGTGTCATCTTCAAACAGCAGATCATGGCAAAGGCTGTGTACTTTGGTCATTGCTTTAGGCGAGCCATGTTAAGTGCTGTTGTGCAGATATCCAGTTTACGTGCATATAACTAATCATGTAAAAACAACATACAATACAAGCTACTATGGTTATTAAAATGAAAAAGATTAAAAACATGGCAATTTTTAAGTTACTCCTTAAAAGGAGTGCTCATAAATATTACTAAGGTGGGGGAGTTTGTTCCATAGTTCTGAAACAGAAGAAAATGCACGACGACCACAACGGTGCGTTCATACTCACATTGTTGCGAACGGACCGACGTCAGCGGATACCAGTTGACATTGTTTCAACTCACGTACCGCAATTCGCCGACGTCGGCCGATGCAAAACTATACGAGTTGGTGGAAGTACAAGACAAACTAAGAAGTAAAACATTTGGACTAATCATGATTTGGCCGATTTGTTTTTGGACAAAGTGTATTTGGACGAAATGTTGGACTCCAGTCCAAAGGTCCCACCTCCATGTGCCACAATTGACAGATGCTGAACCTTCAGTGGACCGTAATTATGACCTAGGGAGCGTTCTTAAATACTTTGGTTGAGGAGGCGGCTGAACAATTTTATTTTTGGTACATCAACACTTATTTGATCCGTCCTCTTGTTTGATCCGTTCCCTTTCTTAATACTGGACCGGAAACTGTTTTAACGAAATTGCAGTTTTGATACTACATGTGGTTTCGATTCCCTTGAATGACGTTTCGAAATTTGATGCAAGTTAAATATTTAAACTTCTCTAACTCGGTGCAATTCCGGTGGTACCTTCATGTAAGGGAGACAGAGTTAGACTAGGGTAAAGACTTCATTGATGGATTATACAGAATAAAGTTTATATTCCCTGAATGAAGTTGTCATGCTAGACTAGTTTTGTGACACCTTACAAGGAGGTATGTACAGGGTGTCCCAAAAGTGTCGAGACCATTCTAAAGAATTGTATCTCTCTTTAAATAAGTTGAAAATATGTTTGGAAAGAGAAAACTTGTAGAATCATTTCGATATCAAACATGATTCCTTTTTGAGGCCCCGCAATGTAAAACACACGCCGAAACATTTAGCCACGTAACTTGCAATACCATAAAATTGTTCAATTTGCTGGACGAACTGTATAAGTCACCAAAAGTATTTCTTGAGAAAAAAGGAGGAACATAATATTTATGAATCTTGTAACGAAATAGATAACATTAAACATTTTCTTTTATAGCTGTAAGAAAATCAAAATAATATGGAAAGAGATTGAAAAAATATAATATGCACCGTTCCAAATGGTTTAAATATATAACTATGCACCGTTTCAAATGGTTTATATATATAATTATGCACCGTTCCGAATGGTTTAACTTATGCACTTGTGTAGTTAAGGGATATACCGTGTAATGATGAATGTAAACATGCTAAAAAGCATATGAAAATGTGTTTAAAAAGTAATGATATGCAATGTAAACATCTTGAAATATGTGAAATGTGAAAATTATGTGAACATGTATAAATATAATTGATAGTAATAAACAATAAAAGATTTCAAAAACACGAAGAAGATTTGACATTGTATTGAATTGTATGCGATTAGAACATATTGTTTCAGAAATATTCATTGCTTTCATGTTCACCAATCCATTAATGAGAAATCTGCGTAAGAATGGATTCATCTACTATTTGCGATATTACCACTGTCAAATGTCTTAATATCAGGTTCATGAATAAATTATTCCATTCGATTTGAGAGCCGATAAATCTTTTAACGTGATATACCACTGAAATAATTACTACGTCGGTAAAATATTTTACAATGATATGATGATGGTGATGATGCATGGCCTATCAATATTTGATCAATGAAATACATGTACAGTCATCACAATAAGTAACTGACCAGGTAATAAACATGCTGATAACTCTAAAAGTATAACTCCTACATAAACATATTTAATTATAAAGTTGTTGAGAAATTTCTCTTCTTAAATTTGGGATATTACACGCTTAGAATGGTTGATTAATGAGGGAGTTACGATCCCAAACGTTAGGGCAAGTCTGATTTTCATTTTAAAATTTTCTTTTCAACACGGGGAGAGTATGACAGGTAAAGCGTGTGTGCCGTATTGATCAACCATACCAATGCCACCGGCCGACTATCCAACAACCATGCCATCGACAGGTGAATTGGTACTATCACTACCAGTAATCAATAATTTGCCGGTCTAAGTCCCCGTGTTGAAAATGAAAATGTGAAAATGAAAATCAGACTTGACAGTACATTTGGGATTGTAACTTCCTTAATAATCAGCCATTCTTAGCGTGTAATATCTCAAATTCAAGAAGTGAAATTTCCCAACATATTGATTATTTAATATGTTTATGTAGGAGTTATACTTTTAGAGTTATCAACACATTTATTACCTGGTCAGTTACTTATTGTGATGACTGTATAGCAACTGGTGCTACCAATAAGTAGTCCTTGATGCTATTCAATGTTCGTAAATTTTGTTGAACAATTCTGGATATACTTATGGATCTACGTATGGATAAGCGTGAGTCAAGTGCAATACTTAGTAGCCATATCTATAAAGCTATAGTCTGTGGTAAACGCATACATTGTTTAATTATGTTGACAAATATGCGACCGTAATCTTTGCCAAGGACCCACATAAAACGACATGTAAATTGATTGTATGAATATAACGCATGAGCCAAAAGTGCTCACCGACCCCCCTGATACGAATAGACATATGATACATGGGTGATATCATGTCATCATCTAGAGATGGTGTGGATTACCCTTTATGCAGAAAGAGGGAGATTATGTTTAAGGACCTTCAGCAATGATAAATGCAGCACTAAATTTTAATTTGTCGGTTTACCGTAACCTTGACGCGATGCAAATTGCTCACACGACCGCAGGGTATATTCAAAAGGGATCCTGTAATCAGAGCAGGCGTATGAAGGATGTGCCAATTTTCAAGTCCCTGGGGGCTCTATGGTAGTTCCCCTATGGATTAAGCGTGACTGGATAGCGAGCTGTAAAGAAATAATTCAGGTCCCTTTGAAAGGGAATTCCAAGTGTCTGCTATAAGGTGGTTTAGATAACATTTTGGTATACATCTTTACTGATGAAGGAGTTTCTATAACACTGAATAACACTGTTTTAATGAGTTTTAAGAGTATAAATCACTCGAGTTACCATTTCTAAGGACGCTTTTTAGCTCTATTTGATCTTGGGATGCACGTATCGCATACATATATATCGCACATAAGGTAATGGAACTCTGTGTATGGACATAAGGGCATTTTATATACCAGTAATATTTACAAATAAGCCTCTACCTTCAGTCCTGCGAGCTGAACCACTTATATACAAATATGGTAGGGGGTGACGTCAAAACTCAACTGCCGGCTGACCGGTGGTGCAGTGTGGTTGGACCGCTATGCATTGTTAAGAACAATATAAACCGGTTCCAACCGCACAGAACCGGGCGGAACCGGCGGTAAACCGGCGGTTGAGTTTTAAAGTCATCCCTAGGTAAGATTATATATGGTGAACCGAGTATTAGGTATCGATCATGCTTTAAAAAAGATTCCACTTCAATCACATAAAGTAATCACAGGTTTTGTAGGATAATAACTTGTCCTTGTAAACAAAAGTATAGCGTAAAAAGAACAAGTGAAGTGGTATGTAAATAAACATTATTTTCCTGGTGTGTTTGCTTAACTTGACATCGGGATATTAGTGACTATTGGTAGCCTTCATATCGAGCTTGATATCGAACACCAATGTATATCTTTATAGCGCCTCAACTAAACATAACATGTAATTTCCATTTTCCGTATAAAAACAATCAATGCTTGCATTTATAACACATTTTTATTTCCCTCTCTATTTCATAGAGTCAATATTTTACAAATTGTAGGCAAATTGCACTACCCTGTAAACGTAGATTCGTTGTATAGCTAAATAAACTAGTTATTACATTAAGACCGGAAAGACCTGGATGGAACAGATACGCAATATTCACGTGCTCTATAGTATGTCTGTATCGAAGTATCGCACAATTAAAATAATGCTGATCATATGCTTCCTATCCTCTTTTTTAAAATCCATTTTCTTTCAAAACTGCTCATCTAAGACAATGTTATAGAAGAGAATGCAGGTAGGGGAAATTTACACTTGACACTATGCTCATAATAGCAACCACTGCCTTTGATACCTTACACCCTGGCATTTATCGACATTTTACTTTTTAGCACTAATGACATATTATTATATAATATAAATTGGCTCCCGTGGTTGACTATTTGCTGGCAGCAAAATACCATTCCTGTACAATTCAATTGGATTATTCTTACTACATTGAGACAGTCAAAATCCCACCTGTTTACCATCATGGCCGTTGGAATATTACTCCCCACTAGTAAACGATCAGTTTGACTTTCAACAAGTTCCGTGAGTCAACAAGTTTCGTGATGGTTTTATTAACGCAAATAGAATCGATATTTGGTCCAGGACACGATATCTCAATAACAGACGAATTAATTGCTACCGTATCAAAGTGAAAACCAATAATTTAATATGATGCATACTATTTCTGTACAGGACCATTTTGATTGTTTCCAAAAATGGTTACAAATAACAAACTATTATGTGTGCACATTGCATGTTTAATACAGACAAATTTGTTGTAACTGCCTACACTGTTGGGTAAGCTACAGTGATGTTGCTGGCTTTATCGAATCATATAGTAGTGTTCGTTAATAATAAATAAAACCGGAAAAATAAACCAATAATGTATAAGAAAAAAAGTCTGGAAAGATTGGAAAGAACTGATATAAAAATACTTTCAAAAAATAGCTTCAGGTTTTACGTTATATTTTTGAACTTTGGTAAATTCAGAAACAGATTTGCTTAATTTATTTATCTTTTGATGTCGAAACACAACTATATGTGATTTGTTATTTATAATAGGGTGGTTTTCTTCACAACGAGGATTGAAGCTAAAACCGCATTCTTGTCAGTAAATTTCCATTCCGCAATGAGATGTTCAATCGCCTCCGGATTTGTATAACATAAAATATATATATTTGTGATTTACTTGCCCTACTTAAACAGATATTTATCTTGTTGCCCAAGTTACATTTTATTCAAATTAAAATGTTTTGAGCAGAAACACGTATTTCGTTTTCGATTACTTTATCACTTCATATTAACACCACTCAGTGTCAGCGGATATAATGAGATATCATCGGAGGTGGTGCTGAATAAGGGAAATGTACCCTATTGTTACAGAGGGTAAGGTAATTTCAATTTCAATTTCATCATAATTAAATTTTACCGATGATTCTATCCATAAGGTCTGGTTATTTCTGAACAGAGATTGTTTTATGTAACGGAAGATTTGAATAATGTTTATCAAGTTAGTGTACTATAGGTAAATTAATAATTGAACGAACACAACTAAGCAGCGTATCGCGTACATTGCGTGAAGCGCGCACTGCGTTTGTACTGCGTTCGCGTTGTTCGTTCAATTATTAATTTACCATAGTCTCGGTCCTGTATCGTCTCTAATGGTGCATCATCACCCACTCTATGTAGTAGAACATGTAAATTAACATGGGATATTGATACAGTATCTCGTGATTAGATAACGGAATAAAGCGCAATAACACTGACAAAATAGTTTAAGAATGTAGGATATCCCATATTTATTGTTTAAGCTAGTGGCCATCCTTGTTCTTACCTCCCCGACCACCAACCCCCCGAGTGTTTTGACATATACTTGTTCATGAATTTCAGCTGTGTCAAAATATAAAATACGTACAGTATACTTACAAATATAAACTACGTACAGTATACGAATAAATCTAATAATAAGATACTGTACTCTGGAGTACTAGAGTATACTCTAACATGATACTAACCATGTGATACTGTATCAATATCCCATGTTATTTGACATGTTCTACTACGTAGATTGGTGGTATAATCATCTCATAAAATGCCCCGGATGTTCGCAATAGTAGAATTTTACTGTCGAAATAGTTAAATGTGTTTCAAAGTTTACACCAAGGAAACCTACACCAATCTGACATGCATACGCTTCGCCAGGCTCGTCACGTACACATATACTGGCAGATATATGTGACAAGATTTGGATCAAAATGTGTTAGCAAACTATTTGTATTTCATTTTAGAGATGCCTGTTCATCTTGTTATGGGTTCATTTATTCATAGCACGTTATGGCTAATAAGAGGTTCAGCATGAACGGTTACCGTCTGAGGTTATCGACATCAACATAAACATCGCCATAATATCTACCGCACAATTGTTGTCCTAGATTAAACGTATCAGGGGATGTTCTGAGACACCGTTGATGATTGATAAGGCTCCTCCTTGTAATTAAAGACAGTTTTCAGGCATTAATCTTTAACGGAAGCTTTTTTTTACCACTTCAGCATTGTGTATATCAGTTCAATTCAGTTCAGTCTGTTACATGTGTGTTTAAGGAGCTTTTGTTTACTAACCGTGTGGCAATGACTGAAAACAAATCAAAACGGCGGATGATCTTCGGTTAGATGTAAAATGTTATAATGTGAAACATCTCACATTCAATGCACTTAGTGACCCATTTAGTATTTGTAATTTTAATTTTAAGAAGCACTTACCACGTGTAGTGATTTAAGTTTGGTTTTGATAATCGGCTGCTTAATACGGCAAACGTGCACTATACTTAATAGTGAACCACTTTGTTATGTTTTATCGCTCATTTATATTTGTATTACAACAACATTGTAATTATGTTCATGTTAGTGTCTGCGTAACCTCATTGGATAACGTATTCTTAGGGGTACAGGGTAGGGGAAATATACGTTGAAGGGAGTGTTCTAAATTGTAGGTGTTAAGTTTCTGTTATTCCTCTGAGCTCTTATTAACTTCTTTTTCTTGAGGTCCTGGTCTATTTTAACTTTTTTCAATGAAAACTATTGTATATATGACCACTCAATGATTTATGCAAATATTTCAATTATCGAAATTGAATTCTAGTCAGTGCTAAAATATGCGATCATAATATTCGCAAAGGACCCACATGAAACACATGTAAATTGATTGTATGAATATAACACATGGGCCAAAAGCGCTCACCGATCCCCCCCCCCCCCCCCCCCCTCCCCTCCCCCTGATACGATTAGACATATGATACATGGATGATATCATGTGATCATCTAGAGATGGTGTGGATTACCCTTTATGCAGAAAGAGGGAGATTATGTTTAAGGTCCTTCAGCAATGATAAATGCAGCACTAAGTTTTAATTTGTCGGTTTACCGTAACCTTGACGCGATGCAAATTGCTCACACGACCGCAGGGTATATGCAAAAGGGATCCTGTAATCGGAGCTGGCGTATGAAGGATGTGCCAATTTTCAAGTCCCTGGGGGCTCTATGGTAGTTCCCCTATGGATTAGCGTGACTGGAGTGCGAGCTGTAAAGAAATAATTCAGGTCCCTTTGAAATGGAGTTTCAAGTGTCTGCTATTAGGTGGTTTAGATAACATGTTGGTATACCTCTTTACTGATGAAGGAGTATCTTTAAAACTGAATTGAATAGTCGGTAGAGTAGAGTATAAATCACTCGAGTTACCATTTCTAAGGACGCTTTTTAACTCTATTTCATCTTGGGATGCACGTACCGTATACATCGCACATAAGGTAATAAAACTCTGTTAGTGTATGGACATTTTATATACCAGTAATATTTACAAAAAAAATGCGCTACCCTGCAGTCCAGCGAGCTGAACCACTTATATACAAACATGGTAGGGGTGACGTCAAAACTCAACTGCCGGCTGTTTTTACGTTTTCTTTATTGCATTTTATTAAGGACATTCCTATCAATGTTTTACCATGGTAAAAGAACCTTATTTCTAAAATGTTGGCTTACAAAAATAGTGAATTATATTCACATTTCCGGAAACTTCCGGAAATTACCGGACACTTCCGGAAATTACCGAGGGCCATAACTTTTGACCCGAACATGCTAAAGATGTAGAACAAAGTTTAAAAGATGTATTTCGTAACTCTCTTTCATGTTCTGCACCTAACTCAATTTTGACAAAAAGTGGAGTTGATCCCTTTTTGGAATAGAGCTCTTCAATTTTCATAAAGTCAATATTTTTCAAATTGTAAGCACATTGCATTACCCTATAAATGTAAATTCGTTGCAGTTATATAGCACCTATTTTCGTTTCGCCTCTGCCCGCATACCTGAAAAATATTGTGTTTCAGATAGACTAATACACTAGTTATTACATTAAGACCGTTATGTACGGCATTGAATGACTTGGATGGAACTGATACCCACTATTCTATAGTATGTCAGCATCGAAATATCGCACAATTCAAATAGTACTGATCATAAATATGCTTCCTATCCTCTTTATTAAAATCTAGTTTCTTTCAAAACTGCTAATCTAAGACAATGTTATAGAAGAGAATGCAAGAAGGGAAAATGTACACTTGACACTTGTGCTCGTTATAATAACCACTGCTTTTACTATTCATTTTACTTTTAACGTTTCTGACTCTATGGGCTAATTTAAACGTATTATTATATTACATAAATTGGCCCCCGTAAGTTGACTATTTACTGGCAGCAACATACCATTCCTATATAATTCAAGTGGATTATACTTATTTTGAGACGGTCAAAAGCCTACCTGTTTACTAGTTTCTCCTCTATTTTTATTTGAGCCTCTATCGAAATATGTCCTCGAAGGACACCCAATATTTGCAATATTATCCCCCACCCCAAATGAAAAAAAACAAAAAATAGTGGTCTGTGAATTATTCGTCCTTGCTCCACGGTCGCCACCTCTTAATAATAATATGTCCTCTTTGTATCCAGTTCATATGTACAATACACTCATTCCTATTTTGCAGATACTATGAAAGTAATATCAGGTTTCTATTTGATCAGACTGCGTCGTTAAATCTGATATCTGCCGCATTGAGCTGGATCAATCCTTTACACAATACATTTACAGGTATTTGCCAGTAGAGATTGATTCAATCTTGATAGTGCCAGTTAAGTGTATTAGTTGGTACTTGGAGGACATCGTCTTTAATATTATTAAAGAAAAATGTGGCATCCGAGGAACTGCAGAGTGTAGGGCAAATTGCATTCAAGTAACAGCAGACATTAATTCAACGCTAAAGGGTGAAAACCCTGTTATTAAAAGTGAAGATCAATTTCGTCCCACTATACTTTTGGTGATTTCGATAAACTTCTTCATGTGATCGTTCCTAATGCGCAGTCTTGGCATACTGCATAGTGGTGACGAAAAACTTGTTTTTGGTGTAGCAGTGTCCTATTCGGACTCACGGCCAAGATCCGTGTTCGATTCTAAACGCCAGTGGAGCCCGTTTGTCTTTCATCAGGTGATCCTTCACGGATCATCAATTATTTGACCATTTTCTAAGCTCTCTTTCTGAATGTTACTTGTTTTAAATAAACTATTTCACACTAATTTCGGTGTTCATCATCGAATTGAAAAGGTATCAATGTTTTAAAAGTAGCCAACAATTCCCACGCACGCTTAATCCATCCAAAGTGATCTGATAATGGCGATTGTATTATTATTATCTTAACATACATGACATTACCACAATTTAACTAAGACCATATAGATGAATAAAGCTTGTATCACAATAGACAGGGCGGCCGGTGAGAGGAAACATGCCCTAGAATGGTAGTACCATCTCGGAAGATTACTGATACTGCCAGTCTAAATATAAAGCAAAGTATTCGCAAGCTCACCAGGGATGTATCCATTAAATTTACCATCATGGCCGTTGGGATATTACTCCCTACTAGTAAACGATCAGTTTTACTTTCAACAAGTTCCGTGAGTCAACAAGTTTCGTGATGGTTTTATTAACGCAAATAGAATCGATATTTGGTCCAGGGCACGATATCTCCATAACAAAAGATTTATTTACTACCGTATCACAGGGAAAATCAATAATTTATTATGATGCATATTTCAAGACCATTTTGTGATTGTTTCCAAAAATTGTTACAAATCACGAACTATTATGTGTGCACATAGCATATTTAAAACAGACACATTTTGTTTTAACTGCCTTCTCTGTTGGGTAAGCTACAGAGAAGCTGCTGGCCTCATCGAATCATATATTGTTCGTCAATTAAAAAAAACCGGGAAAATAAACCAATAATTATAAGAAAAATAATTTTATAGATTGGAAAGATCTGATGTATGATTGTGAAATTGATTTTAAAAGTAAGCGTCAGGTTTAAGAAACATTTTTGAACTTTGGTAAATTCAAAAACATATTTGCCTAATTTATTTATCATTGATGTCGGAACATAACTATATGTGATATGTTATTTATAATAAGACTGGTTTTCTTCACAACGAGGATTGAAGCTAAAACCGCATTCTTTTCAGTTACTTTCCATTCCGCAATGAGATGTTTATTTTGCCTCCGGATTTGTATTACATAAAATACATATATAATATATAGACTCGGACAAACTGGCGAGAATTAAAATTTAAAAAACCTAAAAATACACTGTCTCGAACCCGGTCCCTCTCGCTATCGCGGCGATTGGTGTGATTTACTTGCCACACTTCAACCGATAGTTATCTTACTGCACAATTTCCATTTTGTTTAAAATGTTTTGAGCAGAAACACGTATAGTGTTTTCAATTATTTGATCACTTCATATTAACACCACTTAGTATGAACGGATGGGCGATAACTTGTTAATTTTGTTGATATATCATCGGAGGTGGTGCTGAATATGGGAAATATACCCTAGATTACAAAAGGTAAGGTAATTTCAATGTCATCATAATTAGATTTTACGGACGATTCTATCCATAAGATCTGGTTATTTCTGAACAAAGATTGTTTTATGTAAACGGAAGATTTAATGATACACATTTATTGATCAATGCTTATCAAGTTAACGTACTAGTCGCGGTCCTGTTTCGTCTCTAATATGGTATCATCGTCTCATAAAATGCCCAGTATGTTCACAATAGTAGAATTTTACGAAGTAATGAAATGTATTACAAGGTTTACACCAAGGAAACCTACACCAATCTGACATGCAATACACTCCTCCAGGCTCGTCACGTACAAATATACTGGCAGTTATATGTGACGAGATTTCGATCAAAATGTGGTAGCAAAATATTTGTATTTAATTCTAGTGATGCCCGTCATCTTGTTATGGATTCATTTATTCATAGCACGTTATAGCTAATAAAAGGTTCAGCATGAACGGGTAACGTCTGAGGTTATCGACATCAACATAAACATCGTCATAATATCTATACGTTGAAGGGAGTGTTCTTAATTGTAGGTGTTAAGTTGCTGTTATTCCTCCGAGCTCTTATTATCTTCTTTTTCTTGAGGTCCTGGTATTTTTTTACTTTTTCCTCTTCAATGAAAAGTATTGTATGACCACTCAATGATTTATGCAAATATTTCAATTATCGAAATTGAATTCTCGAATAAGTGTCAATATATTTAGTACCCAATTGCTTGAATTGAGTCGGTAAAGATTTAAGGTACGCATGTAATCGCCATACCAAGTGCAAATGAAATGATTGCATATTTACCGACTTTCTATTTAGTCAACAGGTCGTGTCATGAAAACGGTACAACGTCACAGAGTAGTTCAACGTCACAGATGACAGAGAGAAATGGGACAGACTTTGTTCAAATAGCTGTTATTTTGCAACCGTGAGGTTATTTGTAACGATATTTTCAGCATAGATGGTCCAGATCATATAGTTGATGAATATTGAAAAATATTTTTTGTAAATCAACAGAATTAAAAAAAAAAATGGCTTCAAAAAACTGTCAACGTTTTAGTGAACCACCCTGTATAATACGACTCGTGGGATATTGTAAATTCAATAAAAGTAATATGTAATTGATTCGGTGCGCGAAATACGGTGGTAACACGTCGCGTGCATGTTTGCGCATTGCACTATTTTACGCGCACATATACGGGCAGGAATAATTTTAATTATACATGTTTCTATCTTGTAAAATTGTTGCAATTCAGATGTTATTCTGCTATAACAATTATATTAATTAACCTTTTATGGATTATGAATCCTCCTTGTTATTAAAGGCAATTTGTAATAATCAATTTTCAATGACAAATGTATGTGATTTTACCACTGCACTTTGTATACGATTCTTTTCACTGACCGTTTAGTTATTTATAGAATAAAAGATGGACTTTTTATCGTGTTTTTTATCATACATTTTATGGTAGTTTTCTTGGCGTAAATTTTATCGTAGTAATTTTATCGTAAATTTTATCGTAGTACTTTTATCGTAAATTTTATTGTAGTTATTTTATCGTAAATGTTATCGTAGTAATTTTATCGTAACTTTCATCTTAGTGGATGCTAATTGCGTCGACATCCACTTCTCAAAATATGGATCCGCCTATCCATTATCATACCATAGTCCGCCAACCAAACTAGAATGTACGTATTTAATTCTCTTTCTTACGCATAGTATCATAATTATATCTCATTCCAGTTAACAGAAATATTACCCATTTATGAAGTAAACGAATCCAGCAAGTTTGTTTACTTCTTTTTCTTAATGACGACATTGCCATCCAGCACGGCCTGATAAGGCATATAAAAACACTCATACTGCATTATAATGCTAAATGTTTGATAGCAACAAGATAAGGTTTAGGATGTTCAGAAGCTTTTCACGGATTAAATCAACAAGGAGACTATCTGGCATTAAATTTAGTTTTATTCGATTTGATCATAGTTCCTAGGAAATATTCGTTGCATTCATGTTCGCCAATTCATCATTGTCTGCGTAATATAAGAGGATTTAACTGTTATTATCGATAATGGCTGTCAAATGTCTTAATATCACGTTCATCACCAGCTCTTTCCCGGTAATTGAAGAACCAATTAATCTAGCAGAATATGTCAGTGAACTTATTATTACTTTGACGGTAAACTATTGCACAGTGAAATGTTGATGATTATACCTGACCTAATAATGATAGTTTAAATTAAATATAACACCACGTTTTCTCTGTAGTAGGTTACCCTAGATGCAATTCAATTGCTGATTGCATTGGTTTTGCACATGATTACAATTGTTCTCCTAGTGTAATTTCCTCTTTACGAGTCGGTGTAACGATGAACATCCAAATAATTATCATGTTAAAGGTGTATGTTCCGATCACTTTTTGAGGGCTATGATTTTTTTTCACATCAAGATATTTTGATATCAGAAGAATCCCCATATTTTTCTCATTATGTCTGTAAAATCTTAGGGGCCAGAAATGTTCCATTTATAACTTATAGGCTAAAATGTGGTGAATTACTGCCAAAGGTGATTAACCACCAACCAGTCTGTGTATTACTCAATGGATCAATATTTTGTGACCTTGTGCTTCTAAAAAAAGAACCGTTGGAGTTATGCAACTCAAACTTTGGAATGCGACAATTTTAAGGATGACCTTTAATGTAAAATAGAACACATCGAGTTGAAAATCGGGCCAGCAATCGGATCATCTACCTTTATGCGTAGAGCATACTCGACAACGCTCGAACTTTTTGCGCTCTCACACATGCGTAGTAGCTCCATCACAATCAAAATATTCATTACACACGCACGAGGTGTACCGCATCATCACTACGCAGTTATTTTCGGACTAGTTTATTGACAAAGTCGCATGGCTGCATACCGGTACTTATTTGTTTAAGGAATTTGTTGCTATATACACTTATGTGCTATAATAGTTTTCCTTAGAAAATGTCCAAAATCGAATATAACTATACCATTTTGATCAGTGGAATTGCTCTAAAATTAACTTAGAGGTTAAGTTCACATCTGAAATTGAACGTATTGAAAATCATAACATACCACAACTTATCCCAGAATAAAAAAACCATTCGATCGGTGTGTTTAAAGTTTAAAAGTGTGCTACATGTACGTTATGATAGAATTCGCCGCATTTTGGTCAAAATCGTGTGCACGAATCGAGTGCTGAACCCATAATTATACACTGCCCATGCGCATTTGCATTGAAATCCGAACTGGACTGTCTACCCCGTGAGTGTCTACCCCGGGTGGAAAGTCATGTGGGTATTTCCATTGCTGCATAATACATGTACATCTATTATGTTTCCATCCACTGACCCACAATGCCTTTCAATTATCAACATAAGCTTTTAGCCCAAGCTTACAGGCAAACATAATCCAAATATTTTTACACGGATCGCCTATATCCTAGGTTAATTTACCATTACTGCAACTGCAATACCCCTGAATTTTCCGTAGTAGTTAAGAGTAACAATACATTTTCGCCTTATGTAAATGGCCTTCAGACCGTCTAGCACCAGTGACAAATTCCGTGCCGACACTACTTCCATAATGTTGTCTTTCAAAACAACCGCTATCGAGTGCAATATCCCCACTTACCGGAATTGGTTGTATGACATGCACATTTATGTGCCATGTAAAAACTACTGGGTAAGCTTAATAGTAACATTGGTTTGGTGCCATATTGTTCTAAGCGTTTAAATATTTCCCCGTATGTAAATGACCTAAAGACAGTCTAGCACCAGTGACGAATTTACTGCCGACACTACTTCCATAATGTTGTCTTTCAAAACAACCACTATCGAGTGCAATTACTAGAATTGGACATGCATATTTACCATGTAAAAATGACAGGGTAAGCTTAATCTTAATCTTGCTTTGGTGGCTCATAATGTTCTTAGTGGTTTAGTATTGATATTGGTTTGGTGGTCCATATTGTGCTCAGTGTTGTAATTTAAATATGGGTCGTTGACCAATATTTGTCTTAGTGTTTTAATCTTAATATTGGTTTGCTGGTCCATATTGTGCTTAATGTTGTAATTTGAATATTGGTAGATATCAGTAGTTGTTATCCGATGAAAATGTTGTAAATGCAGAGGTATACGTGATATTTTTTTAAGCGAAATGTATGGATGTTTCATGATACATTTATCGGCTCAATAAAATGTAAACAGGCATGCGAGGGGTATCAAAAAGTTTTAGAAATCACCCAGAAGTGAACGAGCCAGAAATTTAATTTTGTTATGTGATCCTTCAAACATCTTTACAAAGTCTCTGTGCAAAGTTACACATTTCTCCTACTAGTAATTACCTGTCCACAGACCGCCATTGTAGAGATCCTCAGATTGACTGCCATTGATTGATTTTCAGATTGCCTCAGATTGTGTTATTCCCAAAAAAGGAATAAATAGTTTAAAGTGTTGACACAAAGGGTCAAAGGTCATGGGGTCATAAGAGGTCTATCTGTGCACACCCCATGTTACCCATAAGTTTATTGTCACCAAGCTTGTTTAGACTTGGCGCAGTTTATATCTAAAGTGATTGCATACACGTACACTGGTAAAATTGGAATGTACAAAGGCGATGACGAAAAAGTCATTACAGAATGTTTTAAACCATAACTGTATGGGTGAATCGGTAGTATGACTTGTTCAAGCTCTGATATAATATAGCACACGGCCTTCAACTTGATAATATTTTGCTTTTGAAAGTTCAAAATGAAGTTGATTCAGGCCATGCGAGTTGATATATGAAATTACGCACTGATTAAAAGTAGAATTGATTTGATATCTTCACTTGTTTACTTTCCAGCACTCAACATCTGCAACTCATCACAAGTCGTGTTGACCTCGATGGACTAGTGGACAACGAAAAGAATTGCCTAATTTGTATCACTTGAACAGTGTTTCTTTCACGAGTTTTTGATTGGTTTTCATTCGCATTGCTCGACGAAACCCTGTATTTATATTTACATTTGCACCACGCGTGTTTTCAAGTATGTTTATACATGCCTGGTGTATCAGAATGAACTATACCGTATTTCTAAAATACATAAACATACAAAATGATTAATGTTTTAAAATTAAACACCTGCAATATAAAGGTGAACATGTTTCCTACATTATATGTTAATTTCATTGAGATATCTCTTTTTGTTCTCGTGTGGCAAGACTTAAAGGTATATTATGTGATCTTTCCAGGGAACGCCCTCAACATCGAAAAAAAATAGAAAGCAGATTTTCTTGCAGATTTACATTTCTGATCATAAATCATGCATACATTCCAAGTTACAGGGCGATACGATTCTTAATTACTTCAAAATCATGGTTTTAGAGTGAAAATAAACTGTCCGAATCCTGACACTTTATATTTTTCACTCTAAATTCACTCTAAAACCATGATTTTGAGGTAATTAGGAATCGTATCGCTCTGTAACTTGGAATGTATGTATGATTTATGATCGGAAATGTAAATCTGCAAGAAAATCTACTTTCTAAAAAAAATAATGAATAGAGGGCGCCCTCTGGAAAAGATCACATAATATGCCTTTAATCAAAAATCGATGAAAAATCTGTTTTCAATTTGTTAGCTCAATAATTCATAGACCTTGAATAGCCATCGGCAAATATGATTGAACGCATAGTTTCTTCTCACGCGTATTTATGTCAACTACTTTAATTGTTAAAATTTGTCATTTCGACCAAAATTGAAATATACCATCTTTACCAGAAAGTCTGTATTTTCCATCAGAAATGTCCGATTTTCAAAATCTAAAATTCTTATGAAAGCTGGGAGTTTGCGCAAGATATGTAAAAACGTTTTGAACACTATCGATCGAATTCATACCGTAATAAATCATATTGCCTCTGTATAGTTCTAATACACCCTGTAGGTTAATAAATGCGTAGGTCTTGTTTCGAGAGAATTAAGAAAACATAATACTCTCGCACTCGCACTGCTATTAATTTTGCAAAACTGTGCCACGACTTGTATAAGCTAAGGTGGTGTGCGCCAGAAAACTGCTGACAGCACGTTATCCTTAGGCCTACGATAAAATGATTTTTTTTCCCTGAAACTTATAATTATCAATTATTGATTTTTACGATTGAAGTTTTAAGCAATTTTTTTTCAATATTCTAAAAGTAGCAGGGGATAAATGAATGTAAGAATTGTTCATCCATAGGAGAAATGTTTTTGAATTAAATATATTTGTTTTACGCATCTGTTGGAGTGACAGTTAACTTGTTCATTTAGCCAGGTAGACAATCAAATGTAAAAGCAACCAACTAGGCTAGTCTCATCAGCATGTATTTGGGCTAACCTAGAGGATAAAACATCTGTATTTTTGCTGGTTTTAATAATCATTTGACACGAACAGAGATTTTAGATAGTAGTAAAATACATATTAGGCTACATAGACCTGTAAGTTTTCGCTTTTGACTTGGTTCCAGAGTTGAGTCAATATCAGCCCTGCGTCCAAACCTATTAGGTGGTGACGTCAAGTTTTAATTGAAAAGGGTAGGACTTTACGGTTTACGGCTATATTCAAAAGTTGGTAATTACTGTAATTTTATATCCAGGGAAAAAGCTTGTTCTAGTAGTAATATTATAGTGAGATATAATTTAGTTACCTCTGATACTTTTGACATTTAGTTGTCATCTGACATTGTGAGGAAGTTCATTCTCAAATGAAATTTAGATGTGGTTATGTATTCTAACGCGTACTTCATGAACGTAATTATAAGGTGTAAAGTGTTGTTTCTACGCAAGTACAGTTTACATGATGGAGTCAAGTTGTAAGGTCACTTCAATGAGCCATATGACATCTGTATGAAATTAGCATTGATTTTGTTTGCAACCAGGACTAAATCTTGACGCACCAAATATTGGAATTTAACACACGAGTATTGGCCACGTGTAACGGGGAAAATGCCACAATTTAATTGTGGAATATATTAAATTATACTACCGTGTACGTGTTGATTGTTCATTACATGTTATGTTGAATGGGGATATTTTTAGACATACGTATAACTGGTTATCCTTAAACATATTCAGACAGAGAAAGACTTGTAGAATCATTTTGATACCAAACCTAAAATAACAGCTAGCTGTGTTGACAATGCAGAGAAGAAAGTTTTCCGATATGAAAATAGCCCTTTCATATAAACGCGTAGTATAATTATCTTAATGACGTAATGGTAGCGAGAGAGAGAGAGAGAGAGAGTTAAAGTCAAGAGAAAAAAATGTTTCCATGGTGATTCTATTTAATTTCAGATTGAAATAATCCTAATTATGAACATGTTGTGCACACACTGTATTAACCCTAACAGTAACACTCTTGAGTACTACGAATTACTACGATGCGGTGTGCTTGTGTCACCCGGTTTGACAGTTTTTCGATGAAATAACTGTCCCGTGGAATAAACTTGGCGAAGTATACTGAGCCAAGTATGGTTGACCCCCATAGCCTAGCGGTAAGCCGTTTGCCTCTGAACCCAGAGGTCCGCGAAAAAAAATATCTATGGAAAAGGTGCCTCGGGGGTTAGAGTTATGTGAAAGACTTTGCAAAAATCCACATGAATTGAATGGGATGAACATGCAGCACGTGATTACAGCTAAGTAGACTGAGCGTCTTACACTTCGAACAATTGCGTGATATTGTGAGTTATGTGACCAAATATTAGTACAAACCTTTGTGGGTCAAGATCGGTATCAAAATAATTCTACAAGTGTTCTTTATCTAAAAATATGTTTTCAGTTTGCTACTGCGAATTACCTTAAGAGAGATACAAAGCTTTAAAATGTATCAAAACCTTTGGGACACCCTATACATTTCCACTCATCATACGCAATATTTTAAAACCAGGGAGTACCGTTTTGTTAGCATAAATGTTAAAACAATATATTTCAAATTGCTTTTCATGTACTTGTTAAATGTAACGAGTACAGAAAGCACCTCGGTATCGGTAGTTTCTTTTTAGAGGCTGTTATCCGAATAATGTTCTATATTATGTAGTTATTTAGTTTAGTAGCTAATATACACTTACCATATTGACATATTTGTAGAACAACAGTAAAAGAATTGTCAGGAGATTACAATTGCTTTTAAGATCTCTGAATACAGCATATAGAGCCTTAGAGTAGCGAAACGCATTGGCTTCATATATCAAATGATGAATACGGGTTTTCACCTCAGACATTAGTATCAATCAAACGAGCGCATTTTAAGAAACAGCGAGGGCGGACATAAAAAGTATATCTAGTCTAGAAATCAACTTAGCAGTCAATAAAAACGTTGAATTACTCACGCACCTGAAAGAACATGTAGTCGCTCCGCTGTTCTTCCTCCAGTAAAAGCAAGGAAATGAAAATGCTCAAGTGCTTCTACCATTTATAAATAAAATTCAGCGTATCTAGTATATGATAATAATTCAAGTAGAAAAGGGAAAACCTGCTAACTCGGGTCACGAAAATGAACATCCAGTTTTGTTGATAGTGGGTCGATCAGGCTTTATCTCGTCTGGAGGTCATGTTGTTTGTAATATAAAAGTACAAACTTCCATTTATCATGCCGAAACACTACAATATATAATAATGACTAAATGATGAACGAAATGTCTAAGTATACATATTTTGTACATGTTTTAATAAGGCATTCATCGTGAACGACGGTCTATGGAGATTTCCGACATCAGCAACATTATATCACAATAGCTAGTCTAGATTATACGTCAGGGAACATTTTAAGAAAGCTACCATCAAAATAATTGGTGATTGATAAGGCTCCATAACAATTCCATATTACACTTGCTTATTTCATAATTTCATTAATTTTTCATTATGACTGTATGGCAATGCCTGAAAATCGCAACGGGTGATCAGTCTCCGTAAAATGTGAGTTGCTATTGTTTTTAAAACATTCCGCAATTCCCAAATTAATTTTGTCACGTTGTTTCATGGAAATGTGTTAAATTCGATTTCACTGAAACGCGTGGTTTTTTTTGTATATAAAGCGCAAATGGGAACAAAAGCCCAACAGACATTAACAAGGTTAATGACCAGAGTGATTAAAAATCAATCAATCACTCTCGAAAGAGAGCTCTGAAAGGCCAATCAATGGGTTTACTACAACTCAGGAAACTCACGGCTTTGGACATATGGTGTGGGAAGTAACCCTGCTAGATCTTGTGGGCAGTTGGTAGTATGCATCTTGTACAAGACCGTATAGCTGCTGCTACCTGTCGCCTGTGATGCAGGCTGTCAATTGTGAGCTATGACCGAGTGGTATGTTCGTATCTTTCATGTTAAGTGATGCTAGTTAAAGGCCTGTTACAAGATCAAAGCGTTCATTGATGAGTGCCCTAAAATGTTTTGATAATACGTTAACCAAAAAGCCAATGTCCCATTTTGTTCGATATAGAATCAGGACCATATTATTACTTTCTTTAAGACTAAAATCCTTGGCATACAATACAATGACAAAATACATGAAACTTTCATGACTTCTCAGTACCTATGAAATAACTACGAAATTAGGACAGAATGTCATCAATTCCGTTGTGATGTGTAGTGTGGCGTTCCCGTCATTATCACAACGCAAACGCAACCAAATCACAACGCAAACGCAACCAAACGCAAACCCATATTACCAAACGCGTTTTAAGGTCAATGCACTTTGAATTCAATTTATTGACCAATATTCACATTTTAACTTTGCATCTACAATGTTTTTATGAATACTGATTCTCTATCACAAGATTCCGAGACTATAGGAAACGCATGGACGAGTTGATGGCAATGTTATTGCGTCAACATACCAATATCAATTTGTCCGCAGATGCCGTAGTTTATTGCCACCTTTCATTTACTACACTGTTTAAAGAAACACCCTTGGTACATATGCAAGGCATGCATAATAAGTGGAGTTGAATGTACGTCAGCACAGTGCGTATCAAGAGGGACAAATTCATTTATCCATACAGTCTCAAAACATTGAATGCCTAAATAAACTTGTTAACCTATTTCCCTCAAAAGATCATCCTGGATCTATTAGTTGTGTCCGTGTCCACTTCATACAAGTGACAGCAGACGAGTCAAGCTTCGACTTCATTAAAGTAAGGGTCGTTTTTTTATTTGCATCTGGGTCAAACGTCTTAGCAAAGTCAGGAACGTCTTTACATAGATATTGCACAATATGATCAACAATAGAAACGACAGTCAAGCTTGTATCATTTCATGTGTATGTGTAAGCACGAAGGTGTTTATCATGGGTTTTTCCTTTCTCCTTACAACTTTTAGAAATCACAACAAACTGTCAGGAATTTGTTTTGTTTTAGGTGTGAATAGAGATAGTTTTATTCTTTCATGTCCGGCATACAATACAAGAACACATAAGCGAGTGCAATTTTTCCATATCCGTCATTCAAAACAAGGACAAATCTACAGACGTTCATTACAAGTTGATTTCCAAACATTCATGGCCCCCGTAGTCTTGACTCATTCGGTTTTTTATCAAAATATAGATAGAAAAAGCGTCGGTCAGTTAAGACAAAATCCTTTTACCTTTGCCGGAATGTCGTTTAATGCACACCGATGGCATTATAACATGAAGCGCTTGACAGATTAACACGTATACCCCTACTTAACCTTTTCGAAGTTCAGCTGTTGTTCTCGGTCTGAAATATCTCTCTGAAGATAATGCCTTGAGCGGTCTGATAAATGCACAAATGTCTTTCATTGAACTATATTATATTAAGTTTGCATCCGTGTTTAAAGGTTCACAATTCAATATTGAGCGCTGGTTGTTTAAACGAAACTATCAATGAGTAACCATATATATCTTGAGTAACAAAGGTAAATACGACCTTCCAATTGGTCCATCTTAATGAAATAGCCTGTCACCTTTTGGTGCTCGCTGTTTTAAAGAGATACAATCGATAAATAGAGTACACTGAGGTATTCTTCTCCTCACTTATTAGTTCACAATAGCCACGAGGAATAACCAATCGGTCACATCTGTTGATGGTTATTAGATTCAACAAGCAATTTTGTTCACGGCTCTTTTTATTTCTGTATTTTGTCATGTATCGTTTTTTGTTCTGTTTTGTATGGTTTTGTTTCGGGTGTTGCTGTTATCTTGTCCTTAAAGTTCTTTAAATGCTATCATTTATTTTGTGTGTGTTAAGGGTCCCATCTTATAAGCCCGTTTATCAGGGTTTCCACTGAGGCTCCTGGCCTCTTTCTCATATTGTTCATTTTGCTGAATAAATTGAATTAAATTGATGAATTGAATTTATGTACACGTAACGTCGTGTACCATCTTTCTATAAATACCATTATAATCCAGATACAACCCTTAGTTAAAACTGTTCCCCTATAGCCATAACTTTGTATATTTTAAGATGTAACGTTTAACACAGTTAAAGACTGAAGCTCAGCAGACATAAGCTAATTGTTTTGTTTCCAAATATCCCTCCTCTATGCCATTACCTTATTGAGAGTGTAGGTATGTCTCATACAGCCAGGGGAAATCTGATATCGTGTCTGTCTCCGTCTTTCATTGTTTTCGTACTGCTATTTGTTTTACTGTAGGTGTGTTTTATGTATTCCTTTATTTTACAGGCGCTTCCAAGCTATCTTCGTATTGGGTTTCAATTTCATATCGCAACAGTTTTTAATCTGGTCTACCAATACAATCTTTTCTATTGATGATGTACATTTTACCAATTACCTTTTTCGGGAAAATAAATTTGGTTTAAATTATTTCTTACACATAATAAATGTTAAATGATTACGATATGTTTATGAAAATACAATAGTTTGATTATGCATTCGGTAACATTAAATATTCAAACACTTGATTTCTTCTAATGTGCTATCTACAGGAAATGTAATTTAAAAAAAAATTAAAACATCCCGTGGGATAGGTCTAAAGTAGGGGTCTGTTAATTCTGTGAATAATCATAGTCTTATTGTTTCTTTATGTTTCCATTCTATATATTTTTATGCCGAAAAATATGGGTATCAAGTTACATAGGAGATCCTAAACCGCAGGTGCTGTTTAGTGAACTGACGTGCAAAATAGGCGAACCAAACCTCTGGTGACATTTCTGCTTTTAAAATAGTTCAATATGTCATAGATATTATTTACATATATTACATAGAGATGTGAAGTTTCCTAATGAACCGACCTATATATTTCATCGGATAATACGGTATGTTAGATTTTATCGCGCTATTTATTGTCTGCTGTGAAACATGTTTATACCACCTTTATCGTAATCAGCAATCACTGTGTTCGTTTGACTGCTTCCTCTATGAGCGTGAGCAGTGGTCGCCTTGTCAATATCACGGAAGGATCTATGCGGGCGTTCCATGACGAGATACCACGCGACGGACGAACTATTATAGTTAACCGCGTGGACCTTATCAAGCAACGCGTTGAGAATGAAGGACTTTCCGAAGAGCCTGCCAGTCTCACCGCTACTGGTATAAAACCCCCTACTCTCCGAGTTTATTCTTCCATAAAGAACAAAGCATTTCAGCAAAGGGCGCAGTAAGTATAAAATCATTCCATGTTCTGCAGAGGTAGGCGAAGTCGTCGACTTTCCCAGATCACAACATGTCAATTGCACAATATTTAATACCCATCAATACGTTAGAGCGGATCCTCTGATAGCAATCATAGCATGTTGATCTTACGCCGACTTTAAAGAAACGAGACATCAGACATACTCATAAGAAACAAGAAATCAATTAATTGAGATTTTCATTTATAAAAACCAAAATCTCATATATTTAGATCTAAAAAGTGTGATTAAAAACCCGCGCCTGTGTTTTATACCATGTGGAAGTCTCAAACTTAAGTTATTTAAGTACAAATTTAGTCTACTCCATTATTACATCATTCAATTGGTTTTCCAATTTCAAACTATAACACATAAGAATACGTTTGGAACAAAATGATATTTCACAGCAAATATCACGAATCAAGTCGAGAATATAATTGTTCAGAAATATAATAATAAGGACTGCTAATAGAATATAGATCACCAAAAATGGCTGCCGAATACCTATAAACACCACAATATGTAGACGCAAAGCTGATTTCCAATAAAACACCATTCTGCTAAAGTCGTTGAATACATAATAACAATTTTGTGAGGTGTTACTGCGTGAGAAATGCAAATCAACGTCTGCGAATAGATGTGTATGGAATTGTGATAAAAATTCGCTCTTATGTATGGAGATGATATGTATTTGAAAACTTGTCTTAATCTAATCATGATAAGCTCATGACTTGGATTTTGAGTGTGCTATTCAATTTGCAAGTTCAATTAAATAACCGAGTCATTAAAAGCAGAACATCAAGTCTGTGAATTGTCACTCTTTTAAGAGTGATTTCCACTTTTTCAGAGTGATTTTAACTCTTTTTAGAGTGAAAATCGCTCTTTTAAGAGTGAACTTCACTTTAAAAAAAGAGCTGTTCCTCCTAGAGCTCTCGAAAGAGTGAGTTTTAGCTCTTTTACATTTAGAGAGTTGCAACATGCCTGCTGAGAGTCCGTTCCGCGAACGGTTACTAGGCTGCATGCGGCCATTCGCAGTCCGTCGCTAAGATGGTCGACGTCCACCACCGTCCATCACCGCCCTGCGAATGGGCGCGAAACGGGTGCGAAACGGGTGCGCCGTCCTTATACCGTCTTCATACCGGGCTCTCATCGTTCGCCGCCGCTTTTACTCACCCGCCAGGAGTTTTGAGCATGTTCAAAACTCCGGTGGCCGGCAAAGTCCCCTGAACGTGTTCAACGGACGGGAAACGGCCCACCGTGTGTGCCGCCGTCCGCACCCATTTTTCACACGGTAAGGGGCCGCTCAGCTCACACGGATACATGTGAGGGCCCCATTAGTGAACTGACGTGCAAAATAGGCGCACCAAATATATGTGATCGACATTTCTGCCACGCGACGGACGAACTATAGTTAACCACATGGACCTTATCAAGCAACGCGTTGAGAAGGAGGGACTTTCCGGAGAGCCTGCCAGTCTCGTCGCTAGAGGTATAAAAACCCCTACTCTCCGAGTTTATTCTTCTAGAACAAAGCATTTCAGCAAAAGGCGCAGTCAGCAGAAAATCGTTCCATGTTATGCAGAGGTAGGCGAGGTTACCGACTTTCCCAGATCACACCATGTCAATTGCACCCATCAATACGTTACAGCGGATCCTCTGATATCAATCATATCATGTTGATCTTATGCCGACTTTAAAGAAACGAGACATCAGACATACTCATAAGAAAAAAGAAATCAATTAATTGAGATTTTCATTTATCAAAACCAAAATCTCATTACTTTAGATCTACAAAGTGTGATTAAAAACCCGCGCCTGTTTTTAATACTATGTGGAAGTCTCAAACTTAAAAGTTATTTAAGTACAAATTTAGTCTACTCCATTATTACATCATTCAATTGGTTTTCCAATTTCAAACTATAACACATAAGAATACGTTTGGAAGAAAATGATATTTTAGAGCAAATATCAAGTCGAGAATATAATCGTTCAGAAATATAATAATAAGGACTGCTCATGGAATATAGATCACCAAAAATGGCTACCGAATACCTATACACACCACAACATGTAGACGCAAAATTGCTTTCCCATTAAACAATATTCTGCTAAAGTCGTTGAATACATAACAACAATTTTGTGAGGTGTTACTGCGTGACTCTATTGATCATAAAGGACCATCGTATAGCTCTATATAGACTGGATCCAATTTCACGAAGGCGTATTGAATTATTCGCCAATTTCACAATAAACGCGTTTAACTAAATTGAAACAGAGACGTTACTTTGAAGTTTCTGTCGGTCGTACCGGATAAGAAAAAAAATCCAGCCTAGGATAGTGACAACGCAACTTCTTTCAAGTGTAAAACATTCATGTAGGCCACGTGTTGATTGAAAACTGAAAAAAAAAATTCTAGGGTTAACGTCCTTTATTTAAATAATTCCTTTCACCCGGGTCGAAAATGACTTTAAAACATCTCTGTTTCAAATGTGCATCGTATGGTATTCCTATACTGAGTTGATCGACAAGCCAACATTTTAGCTAAGCGATAACAAAAATGCAAAGCAATGTCTGCGAATACATATGTATGGAATTGGGATACAAATTCGCTCTTATGTTAGGAGATGGTATGTATTTGAAAACTTGTCTTTTAAAATCCAGGATAAGCTCATGACTTGGATTGTGTGTGTGCTTTTCATTTCGCAAGTTCAATTAAATGACGGAGTCATTAAAATCAGAACATCAAGTCGTTGGAACACCATTGCATTTTACTTTTGTATCTGATTAATTTTTAGTCAGGATACTAATGAGGTTTTTACACTTTACCAAGTCATTTTTGAAAAAGTTTGAAAATATTGGTAATCAATAACAGCACATTAACAATGGAATTAAACTTTATATCGAAACTTCAAAGAGATAACAATATATTTTAACATTGCTTTATAAAGCATTGGGCATTACAGTAACGAAACTCGTTGACGTCTTAGATCAACTGATGAATATGGAGTTTCATCTCAAGCATTAGTATCAATCGAACGAGTGCATTTTAAGAGACAACGAGGGCAGACATAAAAAGTATATCTAGTCTAGAAATCAATTAACAGTCAATAAAAACATTCAATTACCCGCGTGCCTGAATGAACATCTTAGTCCGTCTGCTGTTATTCCTCCAGTAAAAGCAAGGACAAGGAAAATGCTCAAGTGCTTCTACCGTTTACAAACAAAAGTATGTGTATCTAGTATCTGATTATAGGTCAAGTAGAAAAAGGAAACATGCTTACTTTGGTGACGAACAAGAACGCCCAGTTTATCTGAAAGTGGGTCAAAAAGTGTTTCCCCTCCGGAGGTCATGTGTTTTATGACATTAAAGTACAACCCTCCATTTATCATGTGCCAAAGCAATATGCAAGATTTATGACCATATTTTAATTTTATACTGGAGACGCGTGCGATATTATCGTTACCCCTAATCTATTCCCTAGCCCAATTTCGTGCAATATTGCTCGGTGGCGTTCGACAAGGAATTTTACAAGGTGTTTTTTTACAAAGACTAGCTCGATATAGGCTTCTCCTTTGTTACGAAAGGCATCCTTCAATCAACAATTTGTAACAACAATTCCATATTGCCATTTGCTTTTAAGCAAATTCATTTTATTTTCATATCGCAATTTGATCGCAATAATGCCTGAAAATAGCAACGGGTGATTAGTGTCCATAAAATGTGAAGTGCCATTGTTTTTAAAACATTTCCGGAATTCCCAAATTAATTTCGTTACCTTGTTTCATGGAAATGCGCTTTAATTCGATGTCACATGTTCGTATCTTTCACGCTAAGTGATCTTAGTTAAAAGTATGCTACGGTATCAAAGCGTCAGCACTACCATTGATGAGTGCTCTCAAATGTATTAATATTACGTTTACCAAAAAGCTCATTTCCTTTTTTGTTTTGATATAGAACTATTGAAATCAGTATCATAAAAATCTTTTGTATATGCCTTCTTTGGCACGAACAACAACAATAATGGAAAATAGTAACAGATTTACAGATAAATTAAAAATTGCCCATATATCCTATTTTTGGTCAGTCTTTAAATACTTGACCACTTGAAAGTTGAAACAATAAGTAACCAAATACCTCAAACTTTCACGATTTCATCATAGTACGTATTGGAACTATGACAGAATTTCATCATTTTCGCTTTGATTTGTAATGTGGCGTTCGCTTCGTTATCCACTTTCATCTCAACGCAATACACTATTTTCTTATTAACCGATTTTAAAGCACCCGCACTTAATTATACATGAATTCGGTTCATAAACCGAACTTTTCCATGTTAACGTTGCATTTATTAATTAATAATTCAATACTTCACATTCAATGTTGTAGTTTATGCAAATACTATAAATGCCTCAAAGTGCAGACTCCGTGTCTTAATAGCGAGTAATGCTGCAATAACGGAGATACATTTTGAAGTAATGCACCCTGCATTTTTATGCGGTTTGATAAAACTACTGATAAAATGTAATGTTTTTTTGACGTTTCGTATATTTATGTTTTACTTTTATTTATTGAGTTCCTGATGGCATGATACTATAAGCTTGAATTTACAAGCTAAGTGTTTAGCTGAACATACGACACGTGTCAGTATTAGTTTCACATGGTTTCTTTTTAATGCAAGATTAATGTTATGAATACAATTATTGTATTAAACATAATGGCTTGTATTCTCGTGCGTATTTAAATACGGTTTTAAGTTAAACACGCTTTTAACTTTGACTTTAAACACATCAGTCGTTTAACTAGACGAAATTTTTGAAAATTTGTTTAACTTATGACACGCGTCTAACTCACTGTCTAAAGTTGTGGTATTTGGTAGTTTAACGCGCGTTTAACTCATACACCTACATGTACTGTATGCCTAATGCTTACTCAATCGTGCCCGGTGCAAGCTGACGTGCAGATTGTTTAATATCACACAATACACGGGCATTTGAGGCATCGGTCGATAACTATAATGACTCATTTGGGCCTCAATAAATTGAATACATGTAACAGTGAACGCACGACCACTCTGGGGACGAGATTCGCAAAGTTTAAAAGCGGGTTTTGTTAAACACGTAGTTTAATTCATACACGAGTTTAGTTAGTCACGGTTTTAAGCTAAACTCGCGTTTAGCACGAGAATGCGACCCAATATATCGGTTTGACATTTATATTTTCCCAGATGCCTCATTGGTATGTTATTATTTAAAAATCTCTCATGAATTTTAATATCACAAGATTCATAGACTTTAAGAAACACATGGGCATTTTGATGGCAGTTTTATTGGGTCAATATATCAGTCCGACCATAGATGCCGTAGTATAATGCCCTATTTAATCACCTACATTATGTACAGAAACACCCCTGGATACACAATGGCATGTATAATAAGTGTTTAACTTTACTTTAGAGCACGTATCGAGAGGGGAAAATGCATTGATTCATACAGTCTCAAAACATTGAATGCCTAAATAAAGTCGTTAACCTATTTCCTTCAAAAGTTCATCCCGAATCTTTGAGTACTTCAGTCAAGCTTCGCTTTTATTCAAGAGGGCCGTATCTGTATTTACATATCGCTCAGACGTCTTACCAAAAGGCAGAAACATCATTCACATAGATATTGAATGCTAAGATTAACAGGGCGAAAAGTCAGTCAATCTTTCTCGGTTTGTGTTCAAATATTTTCAAGAAATACAAATTAAGAAAGCCTTGACATTTTCAAAACTTAAAAAAACCTTTGGTCTGTATTGGTTTTTGGTTGTTGAAACAATGGTAGTGTAATTTGTCCACGTCCGGCATTCAAAATACAGTGACTACAGAAACCTTTTGACTAACATTGATTTTACATTTTGGAATCGTCACGCTCTGATTGTGGCTTTACGTGACTAGCAGGCAAGCATATCCGATTAAATTATTACTAATAAATAAATAACATTGACTGTCGCCAAGACATGAATGATCATTGTTATAGTATACTGAACGCGTACAGGCTACTATTTTGTATTGAAATATTAATTGAATATACATTATATCAATATTTTTAAGCCGAAATTAAATTTGATTGACGACGTATTAGATGATCCATAAGTCACTTGCCTTGCCAACGTTACATTAACGAGTTAATTATAGTTATAGCATTAATTTTATCATACCATCAGTTTGTTTTTAAACCGATCTATCATCACTCATATCGATCACAAAGTCAATCTTATTTACAAGCTGCATTAAATTGCAGTGGAATGTTCCAAAATAATAATCACGCGTGCGTAAAATACTATTTTTACTAGGCCGCTACATTGATCAAGTTGGACTACAACCACCTGCTGCTAAGGTGTGGGTGTACCAAGCATGTATACAAAATAATTGAGAACAAGTGCATGTACTTTAGGTCCCAGATTATGGACTTTACTAGTATCGTCCGGTACTGGAACACCCAGTATCGTTCGATACTGGTACACAGATTACCCTGGTAGCATCGCCCGATACTGGAACTTAAAAACGTTCCAGTATCGCTCGATACTGGAACACAATTGGGTGCTCCAGTATCGATCGATACTGGAACAGTATAATCATACCAGTATCGAGCGATAGGCAACTTTCATGTTCCAGTATTGAACGATACTGGTATACCATTATCTGGTACCCAAAGTACACGTGCTCCATTTATACTTTGGCGGGGCTGCGCAATCTATACGCTGGCATATAACGTTTGGATTTCCAATCAAGTTGAGTATATAATTAATTTCGGTTCTTCGACACTAATTTGATACCATCAATATGCCAATTTATTTTCAGCACATTGTTTTACAGAAATTCATTGGATTTGATTTCCGAGAATGCACGACCGCATCTCTCTTTGTATTTGTTTTTAAGTCGTATTTCAGTATAGACAGAAAAAGCACCAAGGAAGCTTAGACAAAAACAGTTTACATTATAGCTATTGTTCCGCGTCTACAACAAATGTGAAGATAATGCCTTAAACGGGCTAATAAAATGGAACAATCCTCAAATGGTGTATTCATGGTGTAAGATATTGGTATTGCTGAATAAATTGAATTGAATTGAAATTGAATTGATCAACAGATTTTGTGCTAGGCTAATGCCATGCATTCTTACACCAAGGATAAACCGATTAAACAAAGCATAACGAGAACAGTATGTTTTGAGTAACAAAATAAAGAGAGCCACGCCTTTTCCAATTGGTCCAACTTAAAGGATCTGTGTTGTTATACTTTAGTGCTCGCTGGCTTAGAGATACAATCGTTGGGTGTTCCTTAGTCCGGGAGCCCAGAAGGTTTAATCAGCTGAGAAGGTACAAAAGGTTTGATGATCTGATTAGTTTAGTTGGGTGCCAAGCGTCAATATTTTGTATTGCTGCCCTGTCGCATCCTGTACGGATGGCCGCTATCCAAGGTCAAAGGTCATATAGGTGTCAACATGTAAAAACTGATACTGATATGCATATCAAACTCTTCCTGAGATCATAGGGAACAAAAAAAATCAATGGTTGTATTTCCACCCGATGCTTAGTTTCCGAGATATGGGGTAAGATAGGTCAAAGGTCAAATTTTGCTTCAAATTATTTGTACAGGGGTCAAATTCTCAAAATGCTCCGATTTTAATGAAAATGATCTCAAATTGTTCAGATGGATATCACGAGACATAAAAAGAGAAGTTTGCCATATCTTAAGCATCTATTAGTTTCAGTCAGTACATATTAGCGGTAGGCCTATAGCTTCCTGACCTTCCTGACTCTTGGCACCCAACTAAACTAATCAGATCATCAAATCTTGTGTACCTTCTCAGACGATTAAACCTTCTGGGCTCCCGGACTACTTACTTCAATTATTAGTTTACAATAGCTATGGGGCACACGTTACGTAGAACGATGCGTCAGAGATAATCAGTCACATCTGTTGCTGTTTACTTGGTTAAGAACAGTGATTTTGCTCGTATCACATGTATCGCTCACGTTTATAAGGTTATGTACACGTAATGGCGTCGACCATCTTTCTAAAACTATCATTAAAAACGACATGCAACCTTTAATTGTTCCCCTAGTTCTAACATAGTGAAAGACTTAACCTAAGCAGGCATAAACCAATTGTTTTGTTTCCAAATATCCTTCCTCGAGGCCAAAACCTGATGGAGAATGTTAAAACATGTCTCATACGTACAGTCATGTGGGACATTTGATATCGTGTCTGTCTCAGTCTGTTATTGTTTTTGTACTGCTATTTGTTTTACTGTAGGTATGTTCCTACATAGCAGGTGCTTCCAAGCTGTCTTTATATTGTGTTTGTAACATAACATCATATCGCTACAGTTTCTCATCTTGAATATACGCCCTACAACGCTACTATTGTTATTACAAAATCGATAAATTACACTACATTTTTTCATCCCTGGCTAACGTAAATGTCCACCAGTTACCTATATTTCGTTATCTTATTTTTGATATTTTAATGTTCATGAAAAGCACAATAGTTTGATTATGTATGTATTTAATTGTCAGACAAATGTTGTCAATCTACTACAGGAAACGGAAAAAGATGAAGTATTATCAAGATGTTTCTCTGGTGAGCGACTACAAGACATTTGATCACAAAGTCCGTGGGATAGGTCTGACGTATTCACCCTGGTTTCTTCATTCTGAGAATATTGTTACTTTTTCGTCGCCAACCTATATATATAATATAGATATCAAATTACATTGGAGCTCATAAACCCCAGGTGTTTTCTAATTGACTCAGCATGCAAATAAGTGAACCGAACCTCTAGCGACATTTCTGCTTTCAAAATGGTACAATATGCCATAGGTATTATTTACATAGATCTACATTGAGATGTGAAGTTTCCTAATGAACCGACCTATATTTCATTGGATAATACGTTAGATTTTATCGCGCTATTTATTGTCATTTATTGTCATATTGACACCATATATCGGTTGTCTGCATGGTCGACTGCCTTCTCTGTGTAATTTAACCGTGTCAATTGCACAACATTTAATACCCATCAATACGTTAAAGCGGCATCTTCAGATAGTTTATTGATCCTATGCCGACTATAAACATGATAAAGAAACGATTCATAACCCGAAGTGTTGCTCTACGTGGTGAATTATGAAACCCCGTAAAAAGAAGCCACATTTTGTTTGAAACAATCTTGATGTCTAGAAATGTTCAATTCTCATTTTGGATAAAATTTGTGATGGAAAACCCTGAAACATGGGTCCTAAATTGCAAATAAAAACCCATACATAGGTCCCAAAACGAAAGAAAATGGTCAAATCAGCCAATTTTAAGGTCAAGCCCCTCAAAGTAGGTCAGGATTTAAATCCTCCATCGGCACAATCCCGATAATTTCATCATTGATCTTTAAAAAATCCGTGCCATGGAACTTTAGCGCTCAGATATGTAGCATTATTATTAAATAGACTACCACTTCTGTAGGTTAAAGTTTTAAAAGTACCGCGTAAAAACAAAATCGACTTTAGAAAAAACAAACAATCACATGTATGGACGTCGCCATAATTGATCCACGTAAAAGACTAACGAGATGTCCGCATCTCTGTTTCATGTATTGATATTATTGATTTAGGCATTGAATTCCTGCGTGATAACGTCCAGCGACTTGTTGCTGATGACGCAGTTTTAGTTACGATGACATCACAATATTGAGTATGGCTATCCCATCAGCATTTTCGACACAGACAACCGGGCGCGAATTTCAAATAATCATGGGTTGGGATGTGCAGTTTAAATTCGTTTAATTGAACATTATAGCTCTGTGTTCAATCAAAATGGTCAATATATACATTAGATAATTAGTTTCCTACCATATAATGCATGGTTTATTGAATAGAACGGTATTCCTTTAAAGGTAGATGTTCTGATTTCTTGCCCGATTTTCAACTTGATGTTTTCTATTTTACATGAAAGGTCATCCATAATATTGTCGCATTCTTAAGTTTGAATTGCATAACTCCGATGGTTCTTATTCTAGAAGGACAAGGTCACAATGTATTTGCCAATTGAGTTAGTACACAAACTGACAGTAATTGGTTTACCACCTTTGGCAGTAATTCACCACGTTTTAGCCTGTGATTTCTAAATGGAACATTTCTGGCCCCTAAGATTTCACAGACATAATGAGAAAAATATGGGGATCCTTCTGATATCAAAATAATTTGATGTAAAAAAGAAATCATAGCAAAAGTGATCGGACCTTTAAGGGACTACCATATAATAGTTCTAGCCAAACCAGCTGCTTCAATGTCGTCTCTCCTAGTCAATTGACATTTCGTGCAGCATATAAATGTTTTCTAGAGCCACTCGGTACCCATAAGTATACCACTACCAGCGTGCGTCTCTATGGTATGAACAATGCTTGCTGCGGTACATTTGCAAAAAGAAATACGTTAGTCCATACATTTTGGGGGAAATATTAATCTCCGTTTTTGAAATGAAAGCGTTTGACAAGTTGTTAACAGACGTTACTTTGAAGTTTCGACCGAGTGAACTAAATTAAGATATAAAGTGCTACGACAGCGAATGGTATTGACTCCATTACCTGTTTCATGTGTAAAACAAACATGCAGGCTACCTGTCGAAATCTTTGCCAAGTGAACCTGCGAGTCAAGAATTGACGTCCTTTTATATTTAGAATTTGTTTTCACCTGGATCGAAGACGACTTTTAAAACATCGATGTTTCAAACGCACATAGGAAGGTATTTCTTTACCGAGTTGATTGACTACAGCCAATATTTTTTGCTAGGCGATAACAGAAGTGTAAAAAAAACCGTCTGAGATAGATGTGTTCGGAGCTGAACACCATATTGCTCTCATATTCGTTATTGTATTTGGAAACTTTTCTCCGAGTAATCATGCTACTCTATGCACGACGATTTATAAATTGAACTGTATACTTACGGGTTAGTGTCGGTTAGAAAGTGCAATAACTTTCAAATAGAATATATTTTTTATCACTGACGCGCTGACAAAGCATTGCAGTGACTTACCTAGATATTTAGAATCTAAACGCTATCTTCAAATTAGTTCCGAACACCAACTTTCCACAGATATATTGATATTTATTTCTCAAAGTGTTGGTACTATTATAGTAAAAGTAAAAAGACGCCTTTTAAGACGCTTACGTGAATGTCCGCCACGAAATAGAACACCTCAATTCTGACTATTCGTCCTGTTTTCTTTGGACTTCGGCGTGATAATTCATTATTTTTAAATTTCATAATAATAATAATAATAATAATAAATTATATTTGTTAAGCGCATATAATACAAAAGTTTCGATGCGCTGTACAATAACAACAGAAATATTAAAAGCATACACAAATATACAAATGTGCTCATAGGAATAAAAAGTACAATAATATATATAAAACTAAAACCAAAACAGAGCATAATATACAATTTAAAGCAAACACGTTATCGGTATAAACCATAATAAACGATTATATAAAAACACCGCAATACACGCAATTTAAGAAAACCTGAGCATAACACTGGCAAGAGTCAATTTCAGAAAGAAGAATTAAAAAGGTGAGTTTTCAGTTTTGATTTGAATTCTTGCATGGCGCATCGAAGTGAAGGTGGCAACCGGTTCCACAAATATGGCGCTGCTACAATGAAACATATGTGACCCAGAAAATGTGAACCCAGAAATCACAAACTTAAAAAATTAAAATAAAATAAATAAAATAAAAAATATGTCATTCTGTTTTCAACTGTTATGTAAACAATTTATTATAGCTTTCTGGAGAACTTTAGATCATGTAAATTGGCCTTACCAAACTAAAGATACACTTGATTGTGTGATAGGGGGTGTTTTCGCCCTTTTGTAAAAGTGAAAAAAATTGTAACTTGGTTCAGATATGAAACTTAATTCTGTTCTAAGTACGGTGAGTTAAAGGTAGATGTTCCGATTGCGGGCCCGATTTTCAACTTGATGTTTTCAATTTTACATGAAAGGTCATCCTTAAAATTGTCGCATTCCAAAGTTTGAGTTGCATAACTCCGCTGGTTCTATTTTTAGAAGCACAAGGTCACACAAAAATTGCCCATTGAGTAGTACACACACTGATTGGTGGTTAACCACCTTTGGCAGTAATTCACCACATTTTAGCATATAATTTCTAAATGAAACATTTCTGGCGCCTAAGATGTTACAGACTTAATGAAAAAAATATGGGGATTCTTCTGATATCAAAATATCTTGATGTGAAAAAAAATTCATAGCCCCAAAAAAGTGATCGGAACATACACCTTTAAGTAATCTTTTCTTTTGATCTGTATTTATCAAATTAACATTTTCAAATGAAGTCAAGGGGACTTCAGTTTTTGTTTTCACAGTCTCTTATATAATAATAATATTGATTTACATAATAAATGAATATTGATGAGATACTGTGCAGAAATGGTTTTAAACAGGCACTTGTTCTGCTCATGTAGCATGAAACCATTTTTTTGCACTTCACTTACACTACAAAACAACACTTCTTACAAAATTACACCTATTTTTAGTTTCGTGTTGCCTATTTTTATGATCTAAAATGTTTCAGAAAGTTAAATGTATGGTGCACATAGCTGGTGAACGAGTATGCAATATTTTGTTATTTTAATGGTAAAAAAATATTGAATTTTGTGATTTTGGGGTTCAACATTTTCTGGGTCACCCTGTTGTGCCGTGTGTTAGTCCTAGGTGCGGGTTGGAGCAGATGTTGTGGTAATGATCTGAGCGAAACTGATGTAGCTGGTGTGTTGATAGTCTGTTATGAGTTCGGTAATGTATTGTGGTGCAAGTCCATTATAAGATTTATGGCATTGTAAATCAATGTGGGTTTGTTTAGAAAGAAATTCACGAAGCCTACGAAGATTGATAACTTGAATTTTCTAAAAAACAGGAATGATGGAAATCACGCTAGAGTTAAAGGTGGATGGTCCGATCACTTTATATTTTTTTGCCCATCAACATATTTTGATATCAGATAAAACCCATATTTTTCTCATTATTTTTGTAAAATGTTTTTTGAAAAACGTCATTGATTATCAATTTATGAATTCACTCTCGCTCTAGGGTGTTCCTGATAAACAATAACCAGTTTATGTTCCGTGACAAAGGTTGAATAATTCACAACAAACGACGCTTTCGGATATATTGTAACTAATAATTTAAGCACATACTCACTGAATATCATACTAACACAAAATATTATAATGTAACCCCGATTGTCAAAAGAATAATCCAAACGATTTGTTGGCCTCCCACATGGTACCTCACAATGACTTCGGGTGAAAAGCTTTTAAGTAAACCTTTTCATTATACTTGTAGTGTTTAATAAAAACCGAAAAACAGAAAGTCTGGTACGACTTGATAGTTCGGGACGGTTGGAGGCTAAACCTCTTACGGGTTGTCCACAATTACATCAGACAGGTTAATACTTTTATAATGCGTCATACATGTAGGTAACAAGGAAGATCCTTTGGCCAATACCATCATAGCCTCACCTTGTGTCACCCATGTCGAACCGAATATCTTTCTATCATATGTAAAATATGTAAACATTTTAAAATTCTACAACATTAGTAAATATTGTTCAAACAAGTCAAATGTGAAGTGTTCCCCATTCTCCGCTGATCAATCTTCAATCCCACAATGTATCCATCATTAGCACATGGCCTCGCAAGATTAATCGATGGGTAATGGGGATTGGTAGGCCTATGCGGGAGGGGAATATTCAGGTAACCATACACACGTTTCTATTTCCACGTGATCCAAAGTTCGCGAGTCTTGGTCCAGACAACATGTCAATTACATGAATTAGGAACAGTGTTCGAACACATTGTTTTTAAGATAGCTTATTCAAGGAAAACGTCCTGTTTCTCGGTGTATTATTCTGTTTGAGCCCTGGTCCCGCGTTCCTACGGATTTCGTATTCCTGCTCCTGCCTGACACTTCAAGCGCAGACACTTAGAATACATGTATAACTTGATGAATTTGATTGTAAAAGATCCAAGACCCTACGTGGGGATATAAGGTTGATGATTTCGGAAGTATATGCTAGCAAGCCAAGATGTCGCAATACACAAACACCTGGTCAATTTGGCAACATCCCAAAATAAATCTCCAGGTCAAATTCGATAACGATCCTGATGCGGACACAGTATATAATCAAAACTGAATTCCCTAAAAATACCATACGAGAATATTTCCGGGACAGACTGCGTCTCCCTATCATATATTAAATGGTGATCTAGATAATAACATAACGCAAAAATAGTCATCTCCATTTCCTCTATAATCGAATATTATCATGGCGATAAACGTACGTTTTTTCCTGCACGATGGAAGTCACGCTTTTGCTTTCGTTATCGATGTAGACGTGATAGCCGGAAGGCATCTTCATCCCCGCGTCTCTTCTACTTGTCCTTAAGGATGGGGCGTAGGCCTATGACCAACCAATAACAGGTGTTTGGTCTGGTCTATAAAGGGCTTTTTTGCCCTAAGCATAAAACGTGCACTTGTCGTTTTATTGAAGACATGCATAGGTAATGTCTCGCAACTTGTTCGATACAACCAAAGAAGGGAGAAATTGCTGGACTTGGACTTGTTAATAGCTAGAGAAATCCAATAATATATCTGTATCTTGGAATCCGGCAGAATCCCCGGCGTTTCCGGATATTCGAGGTGTTTGATTCAAAACCGTAATAGAGCAGCGTTTAACGCAATTCGTCTGTTATACCATTTGTCGATACTGGGCGCTCAGATGTAGTATCTTATCAAGAATAAAATGAAATACTTCGCGGCGAATAGGTGGTAGGGTAATCCACCTTAGAAACTATAGTAGCAATAGTTAGGAAGCCCTTAAACATTGGAAAATAACCATCTAGTCTAGCATATTGTTACTCCTAGGATAAAATGAAAAGCAATTCAATGCCAATTTGTATAAATAAAAGCTTGGTGACGCTAGTATAGCAATATGCTACAAAACGCAAATTCTTAAATGGATCGGAAATAGGGAGATTACTGTAAAACGTGCACCACGTGCACCGCGTCTTTGAATGTGTTTCGGTCCCGTTCGGGTTAGGGTCATATCAATTTGTTCTGCTGTCTGCTGAGTAAATCTTCAATTACCTGGTGATATAGCCTGAGGACATAAAACACTCTACGGCATCTTCTACTTGTCCGCACGGATGACATCGTAGATCCACAAGTGTTTGGACTGATCTATCAGGGACGTGTTAAGGTGGCGCTAGCCTAGAGCGGCGGGAGGAAAGTCTGCTTTGAGTATTGATGCAATTTTCAACACATAGGATGCGAGACAGATCACACTTATAAAAGAAGAAAGGTAAAATTGTTTACCCCGCGGGGTTAACATGAGATAGAATACTATTGATATCAGTATCATAATAACCTTTTGTTTATGCCTTCTATCTTTGACATGAAAAACATCAACAATGGAAAAAAGTAACAGATTTACAGATAAATTAAAAATAACCCATATATCCTATTTTTGGTCAGTCTTTAAATACTTGACCCACTGAAAGCTCATTCATTAATTCAAACGTATGATACCCATCAGACAATAAGTAACCAAATACCTCAAACTTTCACGATTTCATCATAGTACGTATTGGAACTATGACAGAATTTCATCATTTTCGCTTTGATTTATAATGTGGCGTTCGCTTCGTTATCAACTTTCATCTCAACGCAATACACTATTTTCTTATTAACCGATTTAAGGCACATGCACTTAGGGCTGATATCCAAACTCTCAGCGGTGTTACACCGGTATTACACCGATGTTATACCGGTATTACACCGATATTCTATACAAATATCGGTGTAATACCGGTATAACATCGGTGTAATACCGGTGTAACACCGCTGAGAGTTTGGATATCAGCCCTTAATATAAATGAATTCAGTTCATAAACCAACTTTTCCATGTTAACGTTGCATTTATTAATAATTAATAATTCAATACTTCACATTCAATGTTGTAGTTTATGCAAATGCTATAAATGCCCCAAAGTACAGACTCCGTGTCTTAATAGCGAGTAATACTGCAATAACGGAGATACAGTTTGAAGATATGCACCCTGCATTTTAATGCGGTTTGATGAAACTACTGATAAAATGTAATGTTTTGTGCCGTTTCGTATGTCGTTATATTTATGTTTTATTTTTATTCATTTAGTTCCTGATGGCATGATACTATAAGCTTGAATTTACAAGCTAAGTGTTTAGCTGAACAGACGATACGTATCAGTATTAGTTTCACATGGTTTCTTTTTAAAGCAAGATTACCATGTTCTGAATGCAAATTATTGTATTAAACATGATGGCCCGTATTCTCGTGCGTAATTACATACGGTTTTAAGTTAAACACGTTTTTACTTTTGACTTTAAACTCATCAGTCGTTTAACTAAACGCAATTCCCGAAAATGGGTTTAACTTAAACACGCTACTAACTCACTGAAAAACAGAAAAAGTGTCTAACTCTAAACATTGGTATGTGGTAGTTCAACGCGTTTTAACTCGTACACCTACATGCACTGTATGCCTATAATGTTTTCTCAATCGTGTCCAGTGCAAGCTGCCGTTTAGTCTTACAAAATACAGTGCATTTGAGGCATTCGGTCGATACCTATTATAACTCATTTGGGCCTCAATAACTTGAATACATGTACATGTATACAACGAACGCACGCCACTCTGGGGACGAGATTCGCAGAGTTTAAAGCAGGTTTTGTTAAACACGTCGTTTAAAAGATAAACTCTCGTTTAATTTATACACGAGTTTAGTTAGTCACGGTTTTATATTATGTTTATTAATTATATATTATGAAAGCCTTGACATTTCAAAAACTTTGGTTTGCATTGGGGTTTTTGGTGCAAACAATGGTAGTGTAATTTTGCCACATCTGGCATTCAAAAAACAGAGACTACAGAAACCGTTTGAACATCGATTTTACATTTCGGAATCGTCACGCTCTGATTGTGGATTAACGTCACTAGCAGGCAAGCATATCTGATTAAATTATTACTAATAAATAAATAACAGTGACTGTCGCCAAGACATGAATGATCATTGTTATAGTATACTGAATGCGCACAGGCTACTATTTTTCATTGAAATATTAATTGAATAAACATTATATCAATATTTTTAAGCCGAAATAAAATTTGATTGAAGACGTATTAGAAAATGCATAAGTCACTTGACATGCCAACGTTACATTAACGAGTTAATTTTAGCTATAGCATTAATTTCATCATACCACGACTTAGTTTTTAAAGCGACCTATCATCACTCAAGTCAATCACATTACCAGCTGCATTAAATTGCAATGGAATGTTCTAAAATAATAATCACGATTGCTTAACATACTATTTTCGCTAGGCCACTATTGATCTAGTTGGACTACAACCCTCTGCTGCTAAGGTGATGGTGTACCAAACATGTACAAAGAATTAGGAACAATACTGGTACAAAGTCAGTGTTGTAGTATCGGACGATACTGGGACATATAAAATGTACCAGTATCGGGCGACACTGGAACACTGATTTTGTACCAGTATCGTTCAATACTGGGACAGATTATCCTGATAGCATCGCCCGATACTGGAACATAAAAACGTTCCAGTATTGCTCGATACTGGAACACAATTGGGTGCTCCAGTATCAATCGATTCTGGAACAGTATTATCGTACCAGTATCGACTGATACTGGCAACTTTCATGTTCCAGTATTGAACGATACTGGTATACCATTATCTGGTACCCAAAGTACACGTGTTCAATTTTAACTTTGGCGGGGCTGCGCAATCTATACGCTGGCATATAAACGTTCGGATTTCCAATCAAGTTTAGTAATATAATTAATTTTGGTTCTTATCGACACTAATTTGATACCATCAATATGCCAATTTATTTTCAGCACATTGTTTTACAGAAATTCATTAGAATTTGATTTCCGAGAATGCATGACCGCATCTAAACTCTCTTTGTTGTTGTTATTAAGTCGCATTTCAGTATTGACAGAAAAGGCACCAAGGAAGCTTAGACAAAAACAGTTATAGCTATTGTTTCGCGTCTACAACAATCTATGTGAAGATAATGCCTAAAACGGGTTAATAAAATGGAACAATGATTAAATGGTGTATTATTGATGTATATAAGATCAAACGATTTTGTGCGAGGCTAATTTCATGCATTCTTACACCAAGGATAAACCTATTAAACAAAGCATGTAACGAGAACAGTATGTTTTGAGTAACAAAAATAAAGACGGTCACGCCTTTTCTAATGGGTCAAAGGGTCTGTGCTGTTATATATACTTTGGTGCTCGCTGGTTTAAAGATCGAGATACAATTGTTGGGTATTCCTTACTTTAATTATTAGCTTACAATAGCTATGGGGCACACTTAACGTAGAACGATGCGTCAGAGATAATCAGTCACATCTGTTGCTGTTTACTTGGTTTAAGAACCAGTGATTTTGCTCGTATCACATGCATCGCTCACGTTTATAAGGTTATGTACACGTAATGTCGTCGACCATATTTCTAAAACTATCATTCAAAACGACATGCAACCTTGTACTGTCCCCCAAGTCAGTGGCGTAGACAGAGGGGGGGGGGGGGGGGGGGGGCGAGGGGGGCGATCGTGAGAGTGGCACTGTCGGTTCATTTGACCAGAGGAATCATTGAATTATGATGGTTAAAAGTACACATATGAAAAAATGTCGCGCGCTACGCGCGCATAACAGTCACCTTAATACAATATTCTTTAGTATAAGCTTGTTTAGAGCCAAAATGTACCTCAATTGTGCCAAAAATAGGTGTAAAGTTAAAAATTTCGCGCGCTACGCGCGCATTTCTTGACTCAAAATATTCTTGGCGGTTCATTTTCATTTCTCGCCCCCCCAATATGAATAACCTGGCTACGCCACTGCCCCAAGTTATAACATAGAAAAAGACTAAACCTAAGCAGACATAAACCAATTGTTTTGTTTCCAAATATCCTTCCTCGAGGCCAAAACCTTTTGGAGAATGTCTCATACGCACAGTCATGTGGGAAATTTGATATCGTGTCTGTCTCCGTCTGTTATTGTTTTTGTACTGCTATTTGTTTTACTGTAGGTATGTCCCTTCATAGCAGGTGCTTTCAAGCTGTCTTTGTATTGTGTTTGTAACGTCATATCGCTACAGCTTCTCATCTTGAATATACGCCCTACAACGCTACTATTGTTATCACAAAATCCGTAAATTACACTACATATTTTCATTGTAAGTGCAATGCAATTTGGCTTGTAAGCCACGATTTTGTATTTTTCAATAAACCAATCTATAAACCAATCTATCCCTGGCTAACGTTAAATGTCCACCAGTTACCTATATTTCGTTATCTTATTTTTGATATTTTAATGTTTATGAAAATTACAATAGTTTGATTATATATGTACGTATTTAATTGTCAGACAAATGTTGTCAATCTACAGGAACCGGAGAAAGATGAAGTATCAAGATGTTTCTCTGTTGTGCGATCACAAAGTCCGTGGGACAGGTCTGACGAATTTCCCCTGACTTGTACATTCTGAATATCTTGTTACTTTTTTCATCGCAAACCTAATATAGATATCAAATTACTTTGGAGCTTATAAACCCCAGGTGTTTTCTAATTGCCTCAGCATGCAAATAAGTGAACCGAACCTCTGGCGACATTTCTGCTTTCAAAATGGTACAATATGCCATAGGTATTATTTACATAGATTTGCATCGAGATATGAAGTTCGCTAATGAACCGACCTATATTTCATCGGATAATATGTTAGATTTTATCGCGCTATTTATTGTCATATTGACACCTTAGTTCGGTTGTTTGCATGGTCGACTGCCTTCCCTGTGTAATTTAACCGTGTCAATTGCACAACATTTAATACCCATCAATACGTTAAAGCGGCATCTTCAGATAGCTTATTGATCCTATGCCGACTATAAAAAACGTTTCATAACCCACAGTATTGCTTTACATGGTGAATTATGGAACCGCGTAAAAAGAAGTCACATTTTGTTTTTAAGCAATCTTGATGTCTAGAAATGTCCAATTTTCATTTTGGATGAGACTTGTGATGGAAAACTCTAAACAAGGGTACCAAATCGCAAATAAAAACCCAAACATGGGTCCCAAATCGAAAGAAAACGGTCAAATCAGCCAATTTCAAGGTACAAGCCCCCCTCAAAGTAGGTCAGGATTTAAATCCTCCATCGGCACAATCTCGATAATTTGAGACACCCCCCCCCCCCCCCCCCCCCCCAACTCCAACCCCAACCCCACCGGATGTGAGGCGTGACATCATTGATCTTTAAGGAAATCCGTGCCATGGAACTTTAGCGCTTAGATATGTAGCATTATTATTATACAGACTACCACTTCTGTAGGTTAAAGTACCACGTAAAGACAAAATCAGCTTTAGAAAAAACAAACAATCACATGTATGGACGTCGCCATATTGATCAAAGCTATGACGAAAGACTTACGAGATGTCCACATCTCTGTTTCATGTATTGATATTATCCATTTATGCATTGAATTCCTGCGTGATACCGTCTAGCGACTTGTTGCTGATGAGGCGGTTTTAGTTACGATGACATCACAATATTGGGTATGGCTATCCCATCAGCACTTTCGACACAGACAACCGAGCGCGAAGTTCAAATAACCACGAGTTGGGATGTGCAATTTAAATTCGTTTAATTGAACATTATAGTTCTGTGTTCAATCGAAATGGTTAATATACATTAGATCAGGGGTTCTCAACCTGGGGGTCGCGACCCCAATGGGGTTGTTTGGGGTTTCCAGGGGGTCATGAAGGGGTTATAAATATAGCTTTTTGGGGTACCATTTAGATAGTTCGCTCTAAGAAATATGCTCAATTTACTACTCGCTACGCATGCATCATATAACCAAGCAGTTTCAGTTTCAATCAATCTGGGTTTTTTTAAAAATTAATTTATTAATTTATTTATTTAATTTTGTTTTTTGCGGGGGGGGGGGGGGGGGGGGGGTCACGGTACTGACCAATAATGTTAAAAGGGGTTGTTGGCCAAAAAGGTTAAAACCACTGCATTAGATACATGTACTTAGTTTCCTACCATATAATGCACTCTGGCCCGCACTCCAATTGCCCGACATACGACAACGTTTCATTATCGAAACCCTGAAAAAGTATGATCACAGGACAGACTACCCAGCATTCGTGGAATCGGTTAAGCATGCTGCGGCAATAGTGCTACCCAAGCGTCGCCCTACACCGAAGGGTTGTCTGTGGGATAGCGATCCAGAAGTGGAAAAAGCCAGACACCGACTCATTCTTGCTCACCGAGCAAACCTTGTTGCGAGCTATATTCAACTAGAAGCTGATCTGCAAGCTACGTACTCGCGTCGAAGAGAGGAAATTATCCATGAAATGGCGATCGAGATCTCAAAACATCATGAGGCAGGACGTAGTCAAGCCGTCTGGAGAGCCATTGACAAAATCACAGGACGAAAAAAGCGCCCCAATGCCATTGTTGCTGCAGAATCCATCGAAGCTAGGTTGGTTAAAACAGCTAGTTATTTTCATGGACTCCTCAATGTACCCCCTGTTGATCTGGATCTTACTCCTCTAGACGCACTGCCACAGGCACCCGACGTGAACACGGGTCCAATCACAATGGAAGAACTCCACACATCTGCTCGACTAACACCTTCTGGCAAGTCAGCCGGTCCTGACGAGCTACCATCTGACATTGTTGGCGTTCTTCCACTCCTGACCTGTGTTCTTCCCATCATGAATGACATGCTCGCCGGCGAGGAACCTCCACAGATATGGCGACGCTCCACCATCGTCGCCATCCCAAAGGGAAGCAGCACTCTTTTGACCAACCAGCGTGGACTTAGCCTCATGTGTGTCAATGCTAAACTGTTCAACCGTGTTCTGCTAGTTCGACTTCGGGAGCGATTGGAGATGTTACTATTGCCATGGCAGGCAGGATTCCGACCCGGACGCAACACAGTCGAGCAAATCATATGTCTCCGAATGGCAATCGACGCATGCCGTTCTAGAAAACGAAGCATTGTTATAACCTTTGTAGATTTCTCCAAAGCATTTGACTGTGTTGATCGTAAGGCCCTAAAAGACATTTTGGCTTTATACGACACTCCTGTGACTTTCATCAACGCCATTATGTCCCTATACACTGATACCGCTGCGTGCGTTCGTACATCATCTGGTTGCACCGATGAGTTTGACACAACTTCGGGAGTACTACAGGGCGATACGCTGGCACCGTACTTATTTGTGATAGTCATGGACTACATCATGCGTACATCGCTCACCACTGAGGACGGTTACACTGTGAGAAGGCGCATGTCCGCACGTCATATTGCCGTCAGAATCCCTGCTCTTGCATATGCAGATGACGCTGCACTGATGTCCGACAACGGAGAGGCTGCCCAGCGCCAATTGCACCGTTTCGAGACAGCATCAGCAAAGATCGGCCTTCGTCTAAACGCCTCTAAAACCAAGGTCATGTTTGTTGGCGACACTCCACACACGGACATTCATACCACATCAGGTGTCACCCTTGCGGTATGCGACGACTTCTGCTATTTGGGATGCAATGTGGCAGAGAACATTAGTGCTTTCCAACGACGACGACAGATTGCATGGGTTGCAGCACGAAAACTCACAGCTGTGTGGAACAGTTCAGCCAGCGACGGCGCCAAAATGCAGCTGTTCAAGTCTACCGTGGAATCTGTTCTCTTGTACAGTTGCGAAGCTTTGGCAATTACAGAAACATTGGGCAGTCGCATTGATGCATCTCATCGTGCCCTGATGCGCTACTGTCTTGGCGTGCACTACCCGGAGCGGCTCTCAAATGACAACCTGTATGCCCGCGCACTGATTGAGCCCGCGACTCTGACACTGACCCGTAATAGACTTCGTCTGGTAGGCCATGCCCTCCGGAGACCAGAACTGCCACTCGCCATGTTCCTGCACCCCCAAAACCAGGCAACTGAACCGTACCGCCTCGGTGGCGCACTACGCCGTACATATCAAGCGCAGCTCCAAGAGGACTTGAGCGCCATAGGCTTACAACCTAATGCCGCCGTTGATGCCGCCCAAAACCGAACTGAGTGGCAGCGGCGTGTGAAGGCACTGAAATAACAATAGACACAACGCCTCGTGTCCCTAAAGAATGAAAGACACGAGTAGCGTCAAATTGATGATGATAATGCATGGTTTAATGAATAGAACGGCATTCCTTTAAGGGGGTGTGGACTCTCAGGTACAGCCTAAGGAAACCTGCTGTGACTTCTTCATTATTCATTTAATCGACATGAAAGTATACATTTTCTTGGAAAGGGGTTCAATGAATCCAACCATGAACATAAAATTGACCATTTTGGAGAAAATTATAAAATACACGTTTTTTAGCCATTTTAGGTTCGGGCAAGATAACTCAAAATATATTTTGTCAAATTTTGTCATACTAGTTTAATTATATTTCTAATAAAATTCCCTAGGAGGGGTATTTTTCTTTTTATAATATCTTATTTTATTTTTGAATTAAAAAAAAACGGGTAAAAAAACCGTTTTCACCACTATCAGCGTGCGTCTCTATGGTATGAACAATGCTTGCTGCGGTACATTTGCAATAAACAATATATTAGTCCATACATTTTTGGGGAAATATCAATCTCCGTTTTTGAAATGAAAGCGTTTGACAAATTGTTAGCAGACGTTACTTTGAAGTTTCGACCGAGTAAACTAAAATATAAAGTGCTACGACAGCGAATGGTATTGACTCCATAACTTGTTCCATGTGTAAAACAAACATGTAGGCTACCTGTCGAAATCTTTGCCAAGCAAACCTGCGAGTCAAGAATTGACGTCCTTTTATATTTAGAATTTATTTTCACCTGGATCGAAGACGACTTTTAAAACATCGATGTTTCAAACGCACATAGGAAGGTATTTCTTTACCGAGTTGATTGACTACAGCCAATATTTTAGCTAGGCGATAACAGAAGTGTAAAAAAAACCCGTCTGAGATAGATGTGTTCGGAGCTGAAACACAATATTGCTCTCATATTCGTTATTGTATTTGGAAACTTTTCTCTGAGTAATCATGCTACTCTATACACGACGATTTATAAATTGAAGAACTGTATACTTACGGGTTAGTGTCGGTTAGAAAGTGCAATAACCTTCAAATATTATATTTCTGATCACTGACGCGCTGGCAAAGCATTGCAGTGACTTACCTAGATATTTAGAATCTGAACGCTATTTTCAAATTAGTTCCAAACACCCACTTTCCACAGATATATTGATATCCATTTGCTCAAAGTGTGGGCACTATAGCACTGAAGAATTCACTTGCTAAGTAAAAGACGCCTTTTAAGAAGCTTTTTTACTTGACGTGAATGTCCGCCTCAATTCTGACTATTCGTTCTGTTTCCTTTGGACTTAGGCGTGATAATTCATTATTTTTGAATTTTATTTTAAGATTTATTTTATGGTATTGTAAATCAATGTGGGTTTGTTTATATAGAAAGAAAGCATAAAGCCTACGAAGATTGATAACTTGAATTTTCTAAAGCACAGGAATGACGGAAACCACGCTAGAGTTAAAGTTTGATGGTCCGATCACTTTAGGGTTTTTTTTTGCCCATCAACATATTTTGATATCAGATAAAACCCATATTTTTCTCATTATTTTTGTAATATATATTTTTTTAACGTCATTGATTATCAATTTATGATGACGTTCTGAATTCACTTTCGCTCTAGGGTGTTCCTGATAAACAATAACCAGTTTATGTTCGGTGACAAAGGTTGAATAATTCATACGACGCTTTCGGATATAATTGTAACTAATAATTTAAGCACATACTCACTGAATATCATACTAACACAAAATATTATAATGTAACCCCGATTGTCAAAAGAATAATCCGAACGACTTGTTGGCCTCCCACATGGTACCTCACAATGACTTCGGGTGAAAAAGCTTTCAAGAAACCTTTTCATCATACTTGTAGTGTTTAATAAAAACCGAAAAACCGAATGTCTGGTACGACTTGTTAGTTCGGGACGGTTAGAGGCTAAACCTCTTACGGGTTGTCCACAACTACATCAGACAGGTAAATACTTCTATAATGTTTCATAGGTAACATCAGTCAAATATTGGTCTCAAGGAAGATTTGTTGGCCAATACCAGCATAGCCTCACCTTTTGTCACACGAGTCGAACCGAATATCTTTCTATTACATGTAAAATATGTAAACATTCAAAAATTCTACATGTACAACATTATAAATTATTGTTCAAACATTGTGTAAGTCAAATGTGAAGTGTTCCCCATTCTCCCCTGATCAATGTTCAATCCCACAATTTATCCATCATTAGCACATAGCCTCGCAAGATTAATCGATGGGTAATGGGGAGGGTAGGCCTATGCGGAAGGAAAATATTCAGGTAACCATACACACGTTTCTATTTCGACGTGATCCGAAGTCCGCGAGTTGTGGTTCAGACAACATGTCAATTACATGAATTAGGATCAGTGTTCGAACACATTGTTTTTAAGATAGCTTAGTCAAGGAAAACGTCCTGTTTCTCGGTTTATTATTCTGTTTGAACCCTAGGTCCCACGTTCCCACGGATTTCGTTTTCCTGCTCCTGCCTGAAACTTTGAGCGCAGACACTTAGAATACATGTATAACGTGATGAATTTGATTGTATAAGATCTAAGACCCTACGTGGGATATAAGGTTGATGATTTCTAAAGTATATGCTAGCAAGCCAGGATGTCGCAATACATGAACACCTGGTCAATATGGCAACATGCCTAAATCAATCTCCAGGTCAACATCCGCTAAACAGTATACAATCAAAACTGAATTTCCTAAAAATAACATACGAGAATATTTCTGGGACCCCTATCATATATTAAATGGTGATCTAGATAATAACATAACGCACAAAAATAGTCATCTCCATTTCCTCTATAATCGAATATTATCATGGTGATACAAGTACGTTTTTTCCTGCACGATGGAAGTCACGCTTTTGCTTTCGTTATCGATGTAGACGCGATAGCCGTAAGGCATCCTCATCCCCGCGTCTCTTCTACTTGTCCTTAAGGATGATAACCTAGGCCTATGACCAACCAATAACAGGTGTTTGGTCTGGTCTATAAAGGGCTTTTTTTGCCCGAAACATAAAACGTGCACTTGTTTTTTTATTGATAGATTCAGGGCACAGTATACATGGTATTTACATGAGACATTCATAGGTAATGTCTCGCAACTTGTTCGATACACACAAAGAAGGGAGAAATTGCTTGACTTGGACTTGTTAATAGCTATAAACTTCCAATAATATATCAGTATCTTAGAATCCGGCCGAATCCCCGGCGTCTCTGGATATTCGAGGAGTTTGATTCAAATCTGTAACAGAGCAGCGTTTAACCCAATTCGTCTATTATACCATTGTCGATACTGGGCGCTCAGATGTAGTATCTTATCAAGAATGAAATGAAATACTTCGTGGCGAATAGGTGGTAGGGAAATCCACCTTAGAAGCTAGTAGCAATAGTTAGGAAGCCCTTAAACATTGGAAAATAACCATCTAGTCTAGCATGTTGTTACTCCTAGGATAAAATGAAAAGCAATTCAATTTGTATAAATAAAAGCTTGGTGACGCTAGTATAGCAATATGCTACAAAACGCAAATTCTTAAATGGATCGGAAATAGGGAGATTACTGTAAAACGTGCACCACGTGCACCGCGTCTTTGAATGTGTTTCGGTCCCGTTCGGGTTAGGGTCATATCAATTTGTTCTGCTGTCTGCTGAGTAAATCTTCAATTACCGGGTGGTATAGCCTGAGGACATAAAACACTCTACGGCATCTTCTACTTGTCCGCACGGATGACATCGTAGATCCACAAGTGTTTGGACTGATCTATCAGGGACGTGTTAAGGTGGAGCTAGCCTACAGCGGGGGGGGGGAATGTCTGCTTTGAGTATTGATGCAATTTTCAACACTTAGGATGCGAGACAGATCACACTTATAAAAGAAGAAAGGTAAAATTGTTTACCCTGCGGGGTTGACATGAGATAGAATACAAGTGCCCTCGTAAAAGAACATTATGAAATCGCATGTGTGTTGTGTGGTGAGAGCTGTATGACCTGTTAGTGGGTCAGTGGATTGAGTGTTTCATACTGCCGAATCGTTTTTAAAGGTACACTATTAATTTGCCGGTTACCACTGTATTCCCATAGCCATTCAGCTATAAAATTCCTGCTGAAAGCAATTCGCCATTGTGCTGTGCACTTCATAACTTATGAAGCCGAAGCGGTAATGTCCCTTAACGTGCCAAAGATGGGGAAAAGGTGTACTTAAGGCCCTAGATTCGAGCGATACTAAGTAGTAGTAATAGTGTCGACGAGCGAAGCGAGGAGACCTATTACGTACTAATAGCACAGCACTACCGTTCGATATGCCATGTATGTGACAGCTACCGTTCGATATGACAGCACTACCATTCGATATGACAGCACTATGTGACAGCTACCGCTTGATATGTGTGACAGCTGGGAGGTTGCATTTCTTCACATATCTTTAATGTGACAGGTTGGGTCTCTATAAATGTAGCGGTGACAGATTAGCTAATGTCTACATGTTGGCAGGTAAAGTGGTCTACTACGGCATTGAACTTGGCTTTTGAATGGTCAAAATGTTAGAATGATACATTTGAACTTCAAGTATAAGCTAAACAAGATAGGAGTTGGATTCACCAAGGATTTTGTTGTTGTTTATAATGGTCAAAAGTGGGGATCAGAAGACAATAGGAGAGAAATGGCAAACACTAGTGAGGGTTCCTGCAGTTTTTGCCAGTGATTCCAAGAACAATATACATATACACAGTTGAAAGTGTTTTATAACAAACAGCACAGGTGAAAGTTATTTACTTGTGTTGAATTTTTATTGTTGTCGTAACAAATATAGAACAGAAACTAACACTACTATTCCAATCACAAAGTCCACAGTTGAAAGTGGTTGTTCTTTAATAGCAAACAAAAAGGTACATGTAAAATCCAAACAGAATATATCAAACAACAACTAAAACTACTATATACAAGAATCAGCAGTAACAATAACAACAACATTAAAGGTATATGACCCGATCACATTTTCATAACACAGATTTTTCTCAAACATATGGAGATTTTCATGTCATATGAAAGATCATATTTGTCTGATTAACATACTGAAATTTGACGGTCCAAATCAGTATGATTACGAAGAAATTAGTGAAATAACATCGAATTAACGCGAAAGGTGGTTAACCAACAATATAGTTTGTAACTTTAATCAATGACGCTCTTTACAAAAACCTCCCGATATCATTAACAATTACTGTTTTATGTTCCTATTTCATACACTACAATGTTAATGAGCTTCAAAGACTATAATTCTGTTCACACAACTATTACACTTCCATTTTAATGTATGTATTATTTTAAAAATACATACCCACCTCACTCAGGCTATCTGAGTTCATGGTTTTTCTATAACTTTCAAAGTCACTTTAATACACAGGAGTCTGGTCATCTCAGGTTATTGTTTATAAGTTTCAAAGTCAATAAGTTCAGGGTGTTCAATTAACAACAAGGGCGGCTTGGTATACATGGCCATTTACTGTCATATTTAATGAGTTCCAAAGTGAATAACTCATTCACACAACCATTAATTTCTTATTTATTAACATAACATCTCACATTAATAGGTGTACGAAAATATAGTACACCAAAAAGTGGTGTTCGCCCATGATAGTAGGCTATTAAGCACCAAATCGTTTTACAGTATCAAGCTATATACTGGTACACAATTATGTATCAGTATCGTTCAATAATGGAAAATCTCTATTGGAAGCATGTGCACCAGTATCGCCCGATACTAGAACATAACTTCGTTCCAGTATAGCTCGATACTGGAAAACGATTTGGTGCTCCAGTATCGCCCGATACTGGAACAGTTCAATCGTACCAGTATCTATCGATACTGGCAATTGTTTACGTTCCAGTATTGAACGATTTGGGACCTAATGTACACTTTTCCCTTTTGAAATATATAACCGCAGTCGTAAAATAGCCTTTAACTTTTCTCCTATTCATTTAGATAAATGCTAACTCTAAAATGTCAGTTGAACACGGTATACAAACTGACGCTAAAACCAAAACAGAAAAAAATGATTGTTTTGTTTCCAAATATCCCACCTCTAGGCTAAAATCATATGGAGAAAGATAAAACTTATGTACATGCAGTCATGTGGGACATTTTATATCGTGTCTGTCTCCGTCTGTTTGTTTTTTTGTACTGCTATTAGTTTTACTGTAGGCGTGTTTTGTGTGTCCTTTCATTACAGGTGCTTCCAAACTGTCTTTGTATTGTGTTTGTAACGTCATATTGCTACAGCCTGTCATATGGAATATGCGCCTTAAAACGCTACTATTGTTATCACAAAATCCGTAAATAACACCACATGAACTATCGGTGGCTGACGTCAATGGCACCAGTTACCTTTATTGCGTTACCTGAGAGGTTCTTTTTGTTTGTATTTCGGTAATAACATTGTTTAAGATCGTTTCATTCACATGATAAATGATCGCTTGTCAGAAGGAGGGCATGCAAAAAGGGTGACGGGATTACACTTTTATGGAAACTGTGGTACACATTTGATTGGCTTTTCGCAACCCCTTATCCTACGATGTAAGCCTAATGTTATATTTTCTACTAAATCATTAGTGTTCTGTAAAAACATCACATGAATGAATGAGAAATGTACAGCATGTACAGATGCGATACATGTTAAATTATAGGAAATTGCCTAAATTGTTTTACTTTTGAAACCTCTTACAGTTAGAGGCTTGGATAAGGGTTTCATTGTTAAGATATTTTACCTCAAATACATGAAGAGAAAAATGGTTAACTCATTCCAATTAATTACTACAGGGCTCATTAAGTAGTTAATTAGTGGAAAAACATGGGAACGTCGATCTGTTTTTCGGATTTGAAATACAGAGATATCAGAAAAACAGTGTTTTCGGATTAACTCTGTTTTTCAGACAAACAAACTGAGCGCAATTCTCAAAATATAGAAAAACTTAGTTTATCACACATAAAGTGAGTTTTTCTTCTGTTTATCAGTTATTCTGATAAACAGAGTTTATCAGATAAACTGTGTTTTTTAAAGTGGAAACACATGGGTTTTTAAAAACATATGATTTTCACATGATACACTCGCAATACACTCACAAAGATCACAACTTTGAATAAACAATCATTTAATAACAGTTAGAATGGACCCTACATTCTAACCTAGATTTAGGTTAAGACCAATGATACACAACCTGTCCTTGGTAAAGGCTAGGCTAGTAATGGCTGTTAAGTTACAAGTACCCCCTCTTGTGGTGATTGAAATGTGCTTTGTGTTGTGGGAGGCCACTTTGAATAGGTGAATCTGGGTCATGGATATTTGCATATGGATTGGGTCTTCCTAATGGTGATGTTGGCAGCAGTAGAGATATTTTTAATCTGAGTGAAATATTATGATGGTTTTATCAAAGCCAACCCATCACTCCCCTTGTTGTTTGGTTGATTGATTGGCAAGATTTTCTGGTAGGGTTTTACATGGTTTCGGTGCTAATTCGAGTTTTGTTCATGACTATGGGATAAATTGCTTCATCAGTATATGAGGCGTCAAGGCGAAATAATAATTTGCTCATCAGGATATGAGGCGTCAAGGCGAAATAATAATTTCCTCATCAGGATATGAGGCGCCAACCTTAAATCATAATTTGCTTCATCGGTATGTAAGTCGTCGCGAGCTTAAGTAATGATTTGCTTCATCAGTATATGAGGCGTTCGCTTCATCGGTATATGAGGCGTCGAGCTTAAATAATAATTTGCTTCATCAGTATATGTGGCGTTTGCTTCATCAGTATATGAGGCGTCGAGCTTAAATAATAATTTGCTTCATCAGTATAAGAGGCACTTGCTTCAATAGTATATGAGGCATCGAGCTTAAATAATAATTTGCTTCATCAGTATATGAGGCGTTTGCTTCATCAGTAAATGAGGCGTCAATCTTAAATAATAATTTGCTTCATCAGTATATGAGGCGTTTGCTTCATCAGTATGTGAGGCGTCGCGAGCTTAAATAATAATTTGCTTCATCGGTATATGAGGCGTCAACCTTAAATCATAATTTGCTTCATCAGTTTATGAGGCGTCAAGCTTAAAAAATAATTTGCTTCATCAGTATATGAGTCGTCGAGCTTAAATATAAATTAGCTTTAAAAGTATATGAGGCGTCAAGCTTAAATAATAATTTGCTTCATCGGTATATGAGGTTCAAATTTATATGATAATTTGCTTCATCAGTTTATGATACGTCAAGCTTAAATAATAATTTGCTTCATCAGCTTATGAGGCGTTAAGCTTAAATAATGATATGCTTTATCAGTATATGAGGCGTTTGCTTCATCAGTATATAAGGCGTCGCGAGCTTAAATAATAATTTGCTTCATCAGTATATGATGCGTCAAGCTTAAATAATGATTTGCTTCATCAGCATATGAGGCGTCAAGCTTAAATAATGATTTGCTTTATCAGTATATGAGCCGTTTTCTTCATCAGTATATGAGGCGTCGAGCTTAAATAATTATTTGCTTTATCAGTATACGAGGCGTTTTCTTCATCAGTATATGAGGCGTCGAGCTTAAATAATAATTTGCTTCATCAGTATATGAGGCGTTTGCTTCGAGCTTAAATAATAATTTGCTTCATCAGCATGTGAGGCGTTTGCTTCATAAGAATATAAGGCGTCAAGCTTAAATAAGAATTTGCTTCATCAGTATATGAGGCGTCGCGAGCTTAAGTAATGATTTGCTACATCAGTATATGAGGCGTTCGCTTCATCAGTATATGAGGCGTCGAGCTCAAATAATAATTTGCTTCATCAGTATATGTGGTGTTTGCTTCATCAATATGAGGCGTCGACCTTAAATAATAATTTGCTTCATCAGTATATGAGGCACTTGCTTCAATAGTATATGAGGCATCGAGCTTAAATAATAATTTGCTTCATCAGTATATGAGGCGTTTGCTTCATCAGTAAATGAGGCGTCAAGCTTAAATAATAATTTGCTTCATCAGTATATGAGGCGTTTGCTTCATCAGTATATGAGGCATCGCGAGCTTAAATAATAATTTGCTTCATCAGTATATGATGCGTCAAGCTTAAATAATGATTTGCTTCATCAGTATATGAGGCGTCAAGCTTAACTAATAATTTGCCTCATCAGTATATGAGTCGTCGAGCTTAAATATAAATTAGCTTTAAAAGTATATGAGGCGTCAAGCTTAAATAATAATTTGCTTCATCGGTATATGAGGTTCAAATTTATATGATAATTTGCTTCATCAGTTGATGATGCGTCAAGCTTAAATAATAATTTGCTTCATCAGTATATGAGGCGTCAAGCCTAAATAATAATTTGCTTCATCAGTATATAAGGCGTCGCGAGCTTAAATAATAGTTTGCTTCATCAGTATATGAGGCGTCGAGCTTAAATAATAATGTGCTTCATCAGTATATGAGGCGCTTGCTTCAATATTATATGAGGCATCGAGCTTAAATAATAATTTGCTTCATCAGTATATGAGGCGTTTGCTTCATCAGTAAATGAGGCGTCAAGCTTAAATAATAATTTGCTTCATCAGTATATGAGGCGTTTGCTTCATCAGTATGTGAGGCGTCGAGCTTGAATAATAATTTGCTTCATCGGTATATGAGGCGTCGAGCTTAAATACTAATTAGCTTCAGCAGTATGTTAGGCGTCGAGCTTAATAATAATTTACTTCATCGGTAAATGAGGTTCCAACTTTATTTTATATGATAATTTGCTTCATCATCAGTATATGAGGCGTCAAGCTTAAATAATAATTTGCTTCATCAGTATATGAGGCGTCAAGCCTAAATATTAATTTACTTCATCAGTATATGAGGCGTCAAGCTTAAATAATAATGTGCTTCATCAGTATATGAGGCGTCAAGCTCAAATAATAATTTGCTTCATCAGTTTATGAGGCGTCAAGCTCAAATAATAATTTGCTTCATCAGTATATGATGAAGTATTTTGCAAAAAGGCCTACATCCGCTTTGGCTCTTTTTGAGAAAAAGTCAAAAAACTGTTTCTTTAAAGCAAACTTCGCTTTCAAGTATATTGTAACTAATAATGTAAGCACATAGTCACTGAGTATCATAAACGTAACATAAATATTACAATGTTGCAACCCGGATTGTCAAAAAAATAATCCAACAGATTTGATTGCCCACATGCATGATACCACATTATGACTTCGGGTGAAAAAAGCTTCCAATTAACCTTTTCATCATATTTGTACTGTAATAAAAATCGAAACAAGGACTGCCTGGTACGACTTGGTAGTCCGGAACAGTTTGAGGCTAAACCTCTTACGGGTTGTCCATGATTACATCAGACAGGTAAATACTTTTATAATGCGTCATTGGTAACATCAGGCAAATATTGGTCTCAAGGAAGATTGGTTGACCCATATTTGTATACCACACCTTTGTCACATGACCCATAAATTTAATTTTGAGTGGTTACTGGTACCCATTGAAATCACATATATGTTTTGATTTTATGTTTGTATCTAGAGAAGAAAATCGAAACCTCCAAATTATTATCTTTCACACTTGTCCTTTGTTAGGCATTCAGATATAAACTTCACGTTGATTAGCCACAGTGCACGCCCTGCATCACTTATAACAAAACCGCCACGGGAAGGTCCCTTGGTGTGCCCAGGATAGTTCTGGGAATGACTTTGTACAATCAACTTGACGCACACATTGTTCAGGCCCCTTGATGTCACTGCAAGACCACGGGACAGGATGTTTTAAAAGTGCCCATCTCCCTGCGTAATTTGAAAAGGAAAATATGGAACATGTGTAAACACTATTACTCGCCAATCCTATAATACTACAAAATATGAAATAGATAGGGGCTTTTCTTTTGTTCAAATCAGGCGAGATAAACTATGAACGCTGCAGGTAGGTGTATGTTACAAAAAAACAGCCATATACATTATAATGATATAATAAGTTGGTAGCTGTTGGTTGAGGAATTGAACCTGGGATTCCTACGTGGGAGCGTTAGAGCGTGGTCACTAATGCTACCATAGACTAACTATGTTGGCAAAGTCGTTGATAAAAATATAGTTAGTATAAAGTTATTCAAACATCACATTTCTTACGCGTTGTTAATCCTATCCATCTTACAACGAAAAACAATGAAGCGATTAGCATTTTAAACAATGGTAATTGTTCATTAGGACTCCAGCTTCTAGTGGGTGCTGTTCAATCTGAAGTGTTGTATGGTCAGTTAGTAAGATCGAATAAAATAATACGAATTTTCAAATTCGTGCGGCGAATTCATGGAGGCCGCCATTTTAAAATTACGTCATTATAGTTGCTGCTAATAACGCCTTTTCTTGAATGGAGTGCCCAGTTTATCATAAAATAAACTAAATTTGACTTAAACTCGATTCCAGATGATATTTTGTGCGTTCAATTGACCCCGAAAAACAAATGACATTATTTTTAATGACAAAACCACCTCTTACACGAAAGAATTTGTTACTTTTTTGGGCTTTAAAATCCCTTTTTACTCCTTTTTCCTTCGATAGATTTTGCTTCCCGTAGGTGAAAAGTTTGTAAATACATTGAACTATCGGATTCACAAGTTTAAACATACCCCAAATTAATAGAATTTCCCCGCAGCAAAAAACCTCTTTAATTGCTATATACTTATTTGTGTACATCCGGGACACTAATATACTTTTAAAACAAAATGGCGGCCCCCATAGTCGGACACGAATTTAAAAAATCGCATATTTTAATTTGATCTTACTGACTGATGGTGGTTACATGTTCAAAATGGATACAGGCCGAAATGCTATGTGATGCGGGAAGATCATCAAGGCTGCTGTGATTAGGCCTATCAAACGTCATTTTCTTCATCTTCAATATTTGGAGTTATTTGTCACCTAATTGTAAACACATGGGCAGCGAGTACAAAATTAATACACTTTGAAGATAAAATAGTACTTAAATAACGATGTATACATATATAAATGAATTGCATTACTTTTGGCCCAGGCAAGCATCCACAAACACTACCTATTAATGCAAAATCTGCTCTCAACAGTTTTGCACCTATCAGCTGATTTGTGTATAGATTTGTCCCTATGGGTGCATACATAGCTGCTTGTACATATTATCTTGTCTTGCTTGCGGTGTTACAGATGCTATCCCTAGGTATAAAAATATAGACGAAATCTGCTTAGAGCAAACCAATACAGCGTTTGATAAAACAGATGTGATATTTATTTTGGTTAACATTTACCCAGTGACCGTTTTATTCATTAAATGACTTACAGGGCTGTATTTGGAAAAAGGGGATAAAAACATATACTATAATCTGATAAAGACTAAAAGCTTCGCGCTTCGAGTACTTTTCTTAGACCAACATGCTTACCCGCATGCTTATTATATAAACGTGTATAACCCGTGGTGATATTCGGGGGTATAATAATAATCGTAATGGTATAATGGTACTCGCACCTTTACTTGCCTGGATTCCATGTTTTAGTATGGATCCACTAATAACATGTATTGTTAGGAGACAAGAAGGGGATGACAATTAGTGTTACTGTATAGGCAATGACATGAATGACGTACATAGATCTTTTTTGGAGTGAATCAGAAAATGATTGTTTTCAAACAATTCCCTGCGACGCTGGCAAACATTTCCAGTCAATAATATCTACCCAAAAGACTGATCAAAGCCTCTAACTTTTAGGGTTATTTTATGTTAAAATATGCCTCTACTCGTCGGAAATATCATAATCAAATTTGTATCATTTTGTGCATGGATTGTTAGAAGTTCCACGTGTGGGAAATGTGTAATTTGTTCTTAGACATAGCAGGTATACCATGATCTCGGCAACATTAACTTCACTCTAAATATTCACCCACAAACTCGCATACGAAGACATAATCAACTCCTTGATAGAACTCCAGTCTCCTGCGTCCCATAGAAATACTCGTGCTATCCTGGTAGGGTCCGCATGGGACCAACTACTTTACCTCTTTCCTCTTTCCGCTTTCCTCTATAGACACCTCATCGTGGGGTTTTAAGGGCACTCTAGCGTATTGTGAATAGCTCCTTTAAAATAACGAGGCTATCGGGGCCTTCAGGGACTACAATATGCATCATTATCTAATATGCAGAAAAAAATATTGTCAAGAATAATTGTACATAAAGACTAATAAGATTACATGCCCTTTATCAGTGAGATTCGGTCTACATTTGCCGGAAGAGGTCCTTGCATTTAACCCGTTATTGACATTTACGCAGATATAACCTGATTCTAATAGCCGTGAGGGAACTAACTAAGTATTTGCAAATATAGTCGTCGCCAAACCTTCAAAGGGTTCAAATGCGTCGATGTCTGGACTTGTGCCCTTCGGTTTAATGTCGAATTACCAACATGTATCACCATATGCAGTTACAGGTGATAATATTTAACACTTTCCACGCTGCAGGCGTCTGAAGACGACATTCCAAATATTCACAAAATGTTACAAAAATTATAAAATTGTTAAATGTCATAACCATATTTGGAATCATCATGTGAAATGCATAATTCTTTGGATAGACCTTGAGAGTTGGGAAAGGTTTCTAAAAAATCTGTTTTGTATATGGTAAAACCAAAAGCCGCGTGGAAATTGTTAAAAGCTTTAATAATTGTTTTTGTGTTATTATGTGAATGTGTAACGTTAATGGGCACCGTTATATAGCCACGATTGGACATGGTTGTTTTTCCTTTTTCTCCTTCTAGTAACATGCCGTCAAATGTCCATTACAAGAATGGATTGTCGATATCACCTGTTATGGATGATACGCGCTGATAGGCTTCATTCATTGGCAGGTTTATGACGTCTAGAAGATGGCTTAAATTGCTATGTGCCGTTGTCGCTACAACAGGATTATCTTTAATACCAACTGATTGTCGTCAAATTTCGCAAATAAAATGAATAACCGAATGGTATCACCTGTTTCAGATGCATTTTTAAGCTCGGTGGCGTCTGAATGTGTTGCCGTTATATCAGTGTGTATAACATAACATCGGTGAAAATCGTTTTTCATTGTCGACAAGTTTTGGCAGTATCAGTGCACTGGACAATTAGTGTAAACGTATGTATTATTAAATACACTCTTTAGAGGTGCACTTATGGTGTTTTTTAAAAAAATGGTAACTATTAAATGCTCATAATTTATAATCATGGACGAAAATTGTAATTTGGTCGAAAACGTATGTAGGTAATAATTATCCAAATAGTATCATATTTGTGTTTATCTCTCAAACATTTCGTTTTTAAGAAAGAAAAACAAAGGTCGCTTATATTGGTCTAAACTAATTGAAATAGATTCAGGTAGCGTTATGATAAAAGAAACCTGTAGAAAAATGAGATAACGCTTTTTAATCATTCAGCAATTTTCCATTATAACTACAATACGGGCCATTTTGTAACCCAACAATATTTTAATGCACTACTTATGTCAATTAATATGGTGTCGCACGCTTGAAACGAATGTAAGGAAACTAGTTTTGATTCCGTTAAGTTAAGTGAAACCTAGATATGTCAGTTGTTTCTATAGTGATATATAATCATCTTTTAGTGATGCGATCATACGTTAAAGCATTAGCATACTAAAATAATATTTATGCATACCAACAAAATATTGAATTATACCCGCCTAGTACCGTCATCCAATTACCATTGAAACATTTGAAAATACAATCAACCAAATCAGTCACAGCTCATTTACCACACTCATGAATTCTAACTGATTATAGTAGTATCTTGTCTGATTGTGAAACACAAGAAGTGTTTCCTAATAATCGCCTTGAGCCGAGATTGTCTATCCCGTGACAGTAAATCGTCAGTATCCACAATCCGTCCTATAATCCACCACAGCATGTCATGAAGAGTTGAACATTGCCTTTATATTCAAAGTTAATATACATGATATATGACAACTAAATACTCAGAGTATTAATACAACTGCTATCTGGTATTCCTACGCCACATGCTCTCTCAGAAATATATGTACTTAAAGGTAGATGTTCCGATTGCTGGCCCGATTTTCAACTTGATGTTTTCTATTTCACATGAATGGTCATCCTTATAATTGTCGCATTCCAAAGTTTGAGTTGCATAACTCCAATGGTTCTATTTTTAGAAGCACAAGGTCACAATACATTTGCCCATTGGGTTATACATAAACTGAAAATTACCTTTTCTAGTAATTCACCACATTTTAGCCGATAATTTCGAAATGGAACGTTTCTTGGCCCTAATATTTTACAGACATAAGGAGAAAAATATGGGGATTCTTCTGATATCAAAATATCTTGATGTGAAAAAAAAATCATAGCCCCCAAAAAGTGATCGGAACATACACCTTTAAACATATTCTCAGCACTACTCCACGGAACCACCAACGGGTTCTCTGATTGTAATATCAAACCATTCCACAAAGAAGCGAATGAAATCGATCTTATTCTAGTGCATTTTTTTCACTTCTTTGCTCTCTAGCCTGTGAACAGGAAACTGTTCTGACAAACTTGTTGGTTGAACTCTCAGGTCTACAAAATCTTGGAAAGCAGGGTTGTCATCAATGAAAGAAAACCCTCCTCTCTAGCAATTTGCAATACCTTTCCATAAACTAAACGTTTGCAGACGACATTCCAAAATTTCACAAAATATTAAAAAATGTCAACATTATTGCATTTCATTACCATTGGAATCACCATGAGGAATGCATTAAAATAAGTACAAACATGCCTAGTATTGGCTCAGTAATTCTTGGGATAGGCATTGAAAGTTGGGAAAGGTTTCTGAAAAATCTTTTTTGTATATGGTAAAATCAATAGCCGCGAGGAAAGTGTTAAGTTTACATTTTGGAATTGGGGGACGAACAACGTCACATTTCAAAATCCTTAAAAAATCAAATGCACCAATTATGTCACCTAAAATGGTGTTGAACTCTGAAAAAAGGAGACCAATTTAATGTTGATGTTCAAAACCTAGATATGTCAGATGTTTCTATTATAGAATAGATGTTGAAGCATCCGTCACACTTAAATACTGATGCATTTGTATTTATGCTACAAAATGTGGAATATAACGCCTTATACTATTATCCAATGAAGATATCTTGAGCAACACCAGCAATCAGCATGCTTCACTTTCATTACATGAACAGTGAACACTGTTGTCTGTCACTAATGTCTACTGGTTCCCATTGACATTACATTGCAATGAAAGGCATTTAATGTTGTTAAATGAGGGTCTTTAAGAAGATCCTTCTAAGTAGTACAATTGATGTTACTTCAATTCAGTCCTCTCTTGTATATATTTCTTAAAAACCCGATATTTTTTTATTACACATATGCATGTTTAAGTTGGGATTCAGCTTCTTTTTAATATATTTGACCAAGTTATGCCTATCTGTACCTTAAAAGTGGAAGTCCAGACAACCTCCAGCTGATATTTACTTCAACACAATGTTTGGTACTGCTTGTTTTGGTGAAAAAGAGCTAAGCATACTGGACTGCCCAAGAAATCTTCTTTGTTTAGATTCACCTTTGCCCATTTTAAAATATAACACACCAAATCAGGCCCAGCTCATTTACCACACTCGCAACGCATCTCCTGAATTCTAACTGATGTTTAATGGTATCTTGTCTGCTCGTGAAACACAAGAAGTGTTTCCTAATCATCGCCTTGAGCCGAGATTGTCTGTCCCGTGTCAATCGTCGGTATCCAAAAATCCTTCCCTAATTCTAAAGAGTTGAACTGAATATAATTGCCTTTTAGTTCACTTAAAGCCAAGATATAAAAGGTTATTACATTCCGGATATTTAATACAATGGCATAATTGAACCGCCCTAGTGTTCTAATGCGTTACATACTCTCTCAGAAAAAGTGCGCTTCAACTTGTCCTCAACACCGTTCAATGGAACCGCAAAGATCCTCTGTGGATCCAAAGGTTCTTGGAAAGTGATATCAAACTATTTCCGGTTCTGTAAGGAAACATTCTCAATGAATCAAATTAACAGAATCCTCCGAAGGGTCGTGATGGCAAAAGCATTTACAAGACGAACATTTTTGCTACATTGTCCATATAAAGTCGTATTATTATTAACAACTAAAAAACAACCAGAGAGATTTGACTGTACTGTTTGAAAGAACAAAGCAAGTATTGAATATATTACCATATCTACTATTTCTCATTATTTCTATCGCTGGCGATCAATAATTCCCCGCATTTATATGTGTTAAAATAACCCCGCTAATATAAAGCTCGTCTGGAGAGTGCCCTCGTCGTAAGAAACGATTCAATAAACAATACATGACTTGCAAAAGAGCTAAGCCTGCTCGACTGCCCAAGAAATCTTCTCTGATTAGATTCACCTTTGAACATTTGAAAATATAACACACCAACTCAGACCCAGCTCATTTACCACACTCGCAACGCATCTCCTGAATTCTAACTGATGTTTAATGGTATCTTGTCTGCTCGTGAAACACAAGAAGTGTTTCCTAATCATCGCCTTGAGCCAAGATTGTCTATCCCGTGGAAATTGTCGATATCCAAAAATCCTATCTTAATTCTTAAGAGTTGAACTAAATATAATTGCTTTTTAGTTCACTTAAAGCCAAGATATAAAAGGTTATTACATTCCGGATATTTAATACAATGGCATAATTGAACAGCCCTAGTGTTCTAACGCGTTACATACCCTTTCAGATAAAGTGCGCTTCAACTTGTTCTCAACACTGTTCAATAGAACCGCAAAGATCCTCTGCAGATCCAAAGGTTCACGGAAAGTGGTATCAAACTATTTCTGGTTCTATAAGGAAACATTCTCAATGAATCAAATTAACAAAACCCTCCAAAGGGTCGGTATTTGATTTCAAAAGCATTTACAAGACGAACGTTTCTGCTATATTGTCCAAATAAAGTCGTATTATTATTAACAACTAAAAAAACCACAGAGAGATTTGAATGTACTGTGTTAAAGAACAAAGCAAGTATTGAATATATCACTATATTTACTATTTCTCATTATTTCTATTGCTGACGATCAATAACCTCCCGCATTTACATTATATGAGTTAAAATAACCCCGCTAATATAAAGCTCGTCTGGAAAGTGCCCTCGTCGTAAGAAACGATTTAATAAACAATACATAACTTGAAAAAGAGCTAAGATGCATGCTAGACTGCCCAAGAAATCTTCTTTGATTATATTCACCTTTGAACATTTTAAAATATAACACACCAACTCAGACCCAACTCATTTACCACACTCGCAACGCATCTCCTGAAATATAACTGATGTTTAATGGTATCTTGTCTGCTCGTGAAACACAAGAAGTGTTTCCTAATCATCGCCTTGAGCCAAGATTGTCTATCCCGTGGAAATCGTCAGTATCCAAAAATCCTATCTTAATTCTAAAGAGTTGAACTAAATATAATTGCCTTTTACTTCACTTAAAGCCAAGATATAAAAGGTTATTACATTCCGGATATTTAATACAATGGCATAATTGAACCGCCCTAGTGTTCTAATGCGTTACATACTCTCTCAGAAAAAGTGCGCTTCAACTTGTCCTCAACACCGTTCAATGGAACCGCAAAGATCCTCTGTGGATCCAAAGGTTCTTGGAAAGTGATATCAAACTATTTCCGGTTCTGTAAGGAAACATTCTCAATGAATCAAATGTACAGAATTCTCCGATAGGTCGGTTATTTGATGGCAAAAGCATTTACAAGACGAACTTTTTTGTTGCTATATTGTCCAAATAAAGTCGTATTATTATTAACAACTAAAAAACAACCAGAGAGATTTGACTGTACTGTTTTAAAGAACAAAGCAAGTATTGAATATATTACCATATTTACTATTTCTCATTATTTCAATTGCTGACGATCAATAATTCCCCGCATTTATATGTGTTAAAATAACCCCGCTAATATAAAGCTCGTCTGGGAATGCCCTCGTCGTAAGAAACAATTTAATAAACGATACATAACTTGAAAGAGAGCTAAGCATGCTGAACTGCCCAAGAAGCTTCTTTGGTTAGATTCACCTTTGAACATTTTAAAATACCACACTCGCAACGCATCTCCTGAATTCTAACTGATGTTTAATGGTATCTTGTCTGCTCGTGAAATGGAAATCGTCAGTATCCAAAAATCTTAATTCTAAAGAGTTGAACTAAATATAATTGCCTTTTACTTGATTTAAAGCCAAGATATAAAACGTTATTACATTCCGGATATTCAATACAATGGCAAAATTGAACCGCCCTAGTGTTCTAATGCGTAACATACTCTTTCAGAAAAATGAAAAATGGTGCTTCAACTTGTCCTCAACACCGTTCAATGAAACCGCAAAGATCCTCTGTGGATCCACAGATTCTTGGAAAGTGGTATCAAACTATTTCTGGTTCTATAAGAAAACATTCTCAATAAATCAAATTTACAGAATCCTCCGAAGGGTCGGTATTTGTTAGCAAAAGTATTTACAAGACGAACTTTTCTGCTATTATTGTCCGAATGAAGTCGTATTATTATTTATTATCAACAATTAAAATAAAAAAGAGTAATTTGAATGTACTGTTTTAAAGAACAAAGCAAGTATTGATATATTTACTATTTTTCATTATTTCTATTGCTGACGATCAATAACTCCCCGCATTGAATGTGTTAACATAACCCCACTAATATAATTTAAAGCTCGTCTGGAGAGTGCCCTCGTGGTAAGAAACGATTTAATAAACAATACATAACTTCAACTACAGTATCAGAACACATGTGACCCGGGATAAAGTGGAAGATCTAGTCAACCCCAAAGGCGAACACGCTGGCACGGTTTCAATTCTCGATGCAAACGTCATCTTCCATTCATCTTTTAATTGTTACCGTGATTTCTTCTTTGACCCACATTCGGGACAGATTGATCATTATGTGACGCGCAATACGATAAGCTAGCGATCAAGGTGGCGCTATCGTTTTTAAACTGAGTGCGGAAATGAGGTTACTTTTGATATATACACCTAACACAAAAAGTCCCTGACCAGGTGCTTCGATGTTGGCTAATCCAAAATCAATAATCGGTACCAGACATTTGAGTCATACATTTAATGAGCAAATTTCTTTTTCGTAGTTTGATACCTCATTCATAAAAATGAATGGCTACTTTTAAAGTTATGATGATTTCAATAACCACGACTAACGACGACAAAGTTGCACTAGAATTAGTTTCATATGTGATATCATTGATTAGTATTGTCCACTAGGTGCTACCTGAACCTGTCAGGTATGGGGAGGCTGTACACACACATTTTCACTGCGTAATCACACTAAGGGAAGACATCAAAACTCGACCGCCCGTTGACCGCCGGTTACGTTCGGTTCCGCCCGGTTCTTTCAGGTCAACTGTTTTACTGGTATATGAATATTCACGCATACAACAATGAACAACCGCCGGTTGACTTAATGCCGTAACCGGACCAATTTACACCATCAATCTGTTACTTTGCGGTCATAATAGCGCACCCTCGGACTTTCGGTATTGATTTTAAAAAGTTAATTGAGCTATAAACAGATTGAAAAAGCCAACCCCAGCGAAAATCAATAGCTGTATTGTACTGGTTGTCAACTGAGACTTGAGAGCCCATTACTTCAAGATTTTATTGCTCACGCGTGTGACGAGGCACTATCAACCGGTCGTGTTCATCAGAGTGTAACTATTTGACCTCATTATGTGTGTATCTTATAACAGACGACACGTTTTGTGAGAACCGGGCGGAACCGGCCGTAACCGGCGGTTGCCTGGCGGTCGAGTTTTGACGTGATCCCTAAGCAATATGATATTCCATAGAAACCGATTAGTGCAATTATTTGTTTTTGTTAGTTGTGGTCATTGAAACAATCATAACTTCAAAACTATCCACTCGAAATTTATGAATGAAGTATCAAACTACGGAGAAGGAATTTGCTCATATAATCTCAGATTTTTCGTACCGATTATTGATTTTTGATTAGAAAAGCACCTGGTCATTGACTCTTTGTATTAGGTGTACATGTATGTAAACAGAGTACAACTTAGAGCGTGTTTCTGCTGGGGAAGAAACCGCTAATAAACGCTAAGTTTGCCCAGTAGAAACAGGCAGAACCCGGCAATAATTGGTATTTTTGGTAATCCCAAAAACCTTCACAAACCAGGTTTGGAACTGGCAATAATCGGCAATAATCGGCAATAAACCCAATAGAAACAGAAAGGCGATTCTTAGTGGTTTGCGCCGTGAACCGTGTCACGCTGGGTTATACACGTTATTGTGAAGCAATCTTTTTCAGGTGCGGTGGAATTGTTTGGTATTACAAAAGGTCAAATGTCGTGGCCCATCGACTAGAATCGATAAACTTAGCGGTAACTTTTCAGGAGTAGAAACAGGGGGGATTAAAAACTGACTGATTGAAACTGAGCGTTTATTAGCGTTTACTTTTTGCAGTGCCCCAGCAGAAACACGCTCTTAGAGGACCAGGCTCAACAGCCAACAAGCCAGTCTAATCTAAGTAATAAAGTTCTAAAATTCAGGTCGCCGCCAATCTATAGCGATTTGCTACAGAATATGGCCTCATCGAGTAATGAATCACTCACCGTTAAACAATGACGGTAGAACACTTCAAGAACAAATATTTTAATTTCGTGGCAGGTGGTCATTGTGGTCATCGCAGCTGTGTGCTTATGAGCTGTTTAATAATTGATATTGTCAACTCGACAGTACTTCTTAAATATTCATGTACATTACTATTTGTTATTTGATCCAAAATGCTACACTGTATAGTAATCTAGTATTAATTTTATCAATTCCTAGATTACCTAATTGCTATCGTTTTCTCGGGCGTTTTCTATCCAGGTGGGCCTCGGTGTTTACGTGGTGGCACTGTTTATTGCGCCAATTAAATAGGAGCCATGTTGACATCAATAAGGAGATCATAATTATAAGTAAATAATAGTAATGTACGGATTGTTATTAAATAAGATCATGTTGCATTTGGAACCAAAATACTCCGGTCCAAACGATTATTGTACTTTTGTCAAGGGGTGACTTTAAAAGGAAGTTATTTTGGAATTTTGTGAGTGTTGTAACTATTGAACTATGACTCAAATGTATATAAAAGTATACATTTTGGCAAGGAAATAGATCTGTGATGAAGTTCCTAAATATCAGGTGTTGTAAAACTATTATTAATAGACAACAAGACTCTAGACTTGACCGTAGATAACTTTAATCAGTGTATTCTCGATAGTGCTTCGAACTAAAGGAGTTCATCAGCCGAGATCTAAACAGTAAGTGAAATATTATTACACAAGTGACAAGATTGTCGGTTTGATGGGCACCTGTCAGATTATATTTTCTGCCGGTGCATTAGATGAGTAAAGGTTATCTGGTATATAATTTTAAGAGCTCAGTATATACCACCACCTATTGTTAAGTAATATAAAACCCATCACCAATAATTTCCACAAAGAAGATTTGACTACCCTCTTCAACAATAATCCTCATGTACTAAAAGAGGATTCAGTCTGACAATAAAACCTTTAATTATGAACTCCAAAGAATAACCACCCAGTTTAAATGTCTAGAAACCAGGTGTAACAATTAACATTCACCTAAATATAATAAAACTCTTTAGTCCATCACAAGATCAGAGAATCCAACAAAAATGTTGATTTTTTTTTGGAGAAAATCACACACAAAATCACTTTTTTAATCCCAATTTTATTTTAGGTTTAGGAACCCAAAATAATCTTTTTCACTCTTTTAAGATGTTTGGCAATTCAATTTGCTGAACAGCTGATATGTACGTGGATCTAAGGAATCTATTGACCAATTTTGACAAGTAGCATTTTGAGTGAAAGGAATAATAATTTCCATTTTGAACCCGAATGACCTTTTCCCGTCATTTGACCCAAGCTTATCCAAGCTAATTATGATCAAACGTGATATTCATTTGGTCACAATTTCACATACAGACCGTTATGATCAAACGTGATATTCATTTGGTCACAATTTCACATACAGACCGTTATGATCAAACGTGATATTAATTTGGTCACAATTTCACATACAGACCGTTATGATCAAACGTGATATTAATTTGGTCACAATTTCACATACAGACCGTTATGATCAAACGTGATATTCATTTGGTCACAATTTCACATACAGACCATTATGATCAAACGTGATATTAATTTGGTCACAATTTCACATACAGACCGTTATGATCAAACGTGATATTCATTTGGTCACAATTTCACATACAGACCGTTATGATCAAACGTGATATTAATTTGGTCACAATTTCACATACAGAACGTTATGATCAAACGTGATATTCATTTGGTCACAGTTTCACATACAGACCGTTAACATAGGTGTATTAATGGGATACATAATCCTTCCCACACCTCTGCATTACACTCGTTTAAATCATTCGAATTGATTGGTTTTGTGAATTGGTTTTATGACTGTGTATTGATATGAGAAGGAAGCGCGATAATCTTCTATGCAGTTATTCCTCATTGATCACATTAAATTGTCATGTCACCTCATAAATATATCCACATTAGTTTAGCAATTTGAGAGTATCTTTTTTTCATAGTATATGATATCGTCATGGGAAATGCGAAATGATTATCCATATAATACAAGCGACCGCCCTTGGGCAATGTAGACGGTTACAAAGAAGATTTCTTGAACAACACCAGCATGCTTCACTTTCATCACATGACCACTGATTTCTGTCACCAGTGTCTACTGGTTCCCATTGACATTACATTGCAATGAAAGGGTTATAATGTAACAAGGGTCTTTAGGAAAATCCTAGTGCTGCATATATATAGTACAATTGATTTGACTTCAATTCAGTCTTCTCCCGATGTTCTTAACGACCTTTTTTATTTTGAATAACACATTTTAGTTTAGATTCATCTTCTTTTAATATCTGTGCTCAAGATGCCTACCAGTACCATGTATTATGAAGGTGGAAGTCCGGGGTGGAAGTCAGACGATCTCTAACTATTAATAATACATGATTTGCACTGTTTGTTTTGGGGACATTTCTGTTGGTACCGTAGTGGTGCTAAGCATGCTGGACTGCACACGAAATCTTCTTTGAGACGGTTACAAAAATTAGATATGACTTCTGATTTCCACCGTGAAAGCGGAGGCGACAGCCGGAACTGTCCATTGTAATGGTCGCCTTCGTTTCCTAAGGCTGATTAATGACGATCGCTTGTTTTATTTCCCAAACTACATCCACCTTCTTAAATAAGGTCAACTTGTCATCCACCTCTTTAATAATAAAACAGAACGTAATTTATTTTGAGTATAACATAAGTAGGTTTGTAAGTGGATTTTATTTGAATTTACCTGTTCTTAAACATTGCGATCTGATGTATTTGAAGCTAAAGGTGTTAATTCGAAACTCAAACAATAACACTTGATCATTCTGATTCCAACACATATCGGATATCCTACTAGTTTATGCTAATTACGGAATAAATCATATTTAACTTAGGTTTATTCCTGTGGGTTTATTCCTTAACTTAATATAGACGTGGGTTCAGTCTCAAAAGACTGTTTATCATTTTTTGGGAGACCAGGTTGTGCTAAGCATGCTGGACTGCACACGAAATCTTCTTTGAGACGGTTGCAAACCTTAGATCTGACTTCTGATTTCCACCGTGAAAGCGGAGGCGACAGCCGGAACTGTCCATTGTAATGGTCGCCTTCGTTTCCTAAGGCTGATTAATGACGATCGTTTGTTTTATTTCCCAAACTACATCCACCTTCTTAAATAAGATCAACTTGTCATTGACCTCTTTAATAATAAAACAGAACGTAATTTATTAGAGTATAACATAAGTAGGTTTGTAAGTGGATATTATTTGAATTTACCTTTTCTTAAACATTGCGATCTGATGTATATTTGCAGTTAAAGGTGTTAATTTTAAAGCCATATATCAAACAATAACACTTGATCATTCTGATTTCAACACATACCGTATTGGATATCCTACTAGCTTATGCTAATTACGGAATAAATCACAATATATATTTAACTTAGGTTTATTCCTGTGGATTTATTCCGTAACTGATTATAGATGTGGGTTCAGTCTCATTATATACGGTTTATCATTCTTTAAGAGACCAGGTTGTGCTAAGCATGCTGGACTGCACAGGAAATCTTCTTTGAGACGGTTACAAAACTTAGATCTGACTTCTGATTTCCACCGTGAACGCGGAGGCGACAGCCGGAACTGTCCATTGTAATGGTCGCCTTCGGTTCCTAAGGCTGATTAATGACGATCGCTTGTTTTATTTCCCAAACTACATCGACCTTCTTAAATAAGGTCAACTTGTCATTCAACTCTTTAATAATAAAACAGAACGTAATGTATTAGAGTATAACATAAGTAGGTTTGTTAGTGGATTTTAATAGAGTTTACCCTTTCTTAAACATCGTGATCTGAACTTAAAAATGTATATTTGCAGTTAAAGGCGTTAATTTGAAAGCCACGTATCAAACATTACAATAACACTTGATTATTCTGATTCAGATCAACATATTACCGTTCAATAGTTTAGACGTAATGCACAGAAATAACATTGATATGCTCCGGATAAAGCCAGGATTTCGGTGTATCACCATCCCACTTCTTATGTTTCTTCCATATGGCGCTTGCCATCCATTGTTTTCATAAGAGACATATACAATTATCAGAAAAACATTGACTTTAATCAACAAAGCAGAAAATATAGTACCGGGGAATAGCTTGATTTAATTATGTTGACTATCTAACGGTACGACGTTATAATCGGAGCGAAGTTTCATCTACGTCCAGCCTCTGCTAGTCACATGTAATTGACTTTCAGGTCTGTGCAACACAGTAATCAAGCGAATATAAATTGATCTATAGCACTGCAATCAAAACCACTCTGTTTCAATGAATACTTGTTTGGTCAAAGAATGACAGCCACTATAAACAATCTTACCATCTTGCTTACTCCGTCTTGCGCGATGCGCAAACTCATAAAAGAAGAGACCAAAATAATGATAAGAAAAACAAGTCTGGGGGATAGCTAGACGAGCGAAAGGCAATGCAATACCACATTGCTAATTCCTTGTCTGATTTCCTTCCCGGACCAACTCATCGAGATCATAATGCGCATTGACTTGATTTGACTTTAAACGAAATTGGAAACTTGTAGGTATTTTCGTAAAATAGAACGTGGGAATGATATTGCGCTACATAATTAGAATTTGTCAATGATACTCTTTGACTTCGATGTTTAAGAGGTCTTGCCAACCGTGATATTTGTTTCTGATAAACTAAATTAGGGGGCTGTCATTTTCCTCGAAAGGGGGTGGGTCTAAAATATGTCAATTGCCATTGTTCCTTTTTATAACAACATTATTATATGACCGTTATCTGAAGTTAGATTTTGTATGACCGCCCACTTCCCATTGAAAATACAAAATAATGGAAAATGTACAGGAAAAGTGTTGTAAATGTATTACCTAAATAATGAACAATTCTTCATTTGTTTATTTTCTTCTTCAAGACATCACATTTTGGAGTGCATTTTTCAGCCATTTTGGTATATCAATGGTGGGTTTTCATCGCAGGCCAAAGCGCTCAAATTACGTAAATTGGGTGCATTAGGGGGAATTGTAAAACATCTCACAAAATGTGGGCAGAATATTGTGTTTGTAAAGGGAAATTGGTATGTTGATGGGTGGTAGAACGAGACAAAAATAGGTAATCTTTAAAGGATAGCCTATATATGTACTATATAAAAAATGGGAAGTCTTTCACATGCAATTTGTATATTTGCCTTGGTATTTTGTAATCTATTGTGTGATTAAGTATGTTATCCTGTCTTTTTGTACAATTACCATTGGATTGCAATATCTCGTTTACTTTTTGATATGACTATTCATTTTGTAGCCTATTTTTAATCATAAAGGTATACAGGTGAGTAAAAAAAGTGTACTCAACTTTGGGATTTTATATCTTAAAATCTGTGCACAAATTTCAAAGTGTTACGTACCATCTCATAAATAGCTTTCTAAAGAATTTTGGTTGGTTGCAATTGTTTGTAGTAATCATATTTTATGCTAATTTGCAACATTTTAAAAACCAAACAAGATTTGCGATATTTTCTTTTATAAGATCCATTGAATTCCACTATTTAAAACGGTCCACACTCTAGTCCGGGCTGAGTCCGACTATCACAAAAGGCACATTTTGTGTTATTGTTGCTAAATTCGTGTAATAATGACATTGTTTTGTCATTATTTCGCATTTAATGTTTGAATAACTGAAAATGTTTTATTTGTCTTTATTAGTTAGCTAGTACCATACATGAATCCACTTGTTCATTAGTATCAAGCATTATTGAGTAAAATATTCATTACTGTGTTCGGTTTCAAAATGCAGTTACTTTACCAAAATAGTCATATCTTCTACTTCTACGTCAATAATCAGCAGGATCCATAAGTCAGGATGTATAGCCGATGAATTGTGGATACGTATGTGCAGAATCATAGATGTATGTGAAGATATATACAGGTGCGAGTAAAAAACCAGGGGGTACTTAGATGAACCTTGAAACTGCACCCTTGAAGACCCCAATGGATGGCGAGGTCAGGGCGGCATCGGGGAGAGAATTCTTATCTGGTACACGGTACCATGAAATGTCATGATTCTTTTTGCTGATGATAGTAAATAAATGCATCTATTGGCGCATACATTGATTGCCTTCCTATTCTAATAATAAATATTTTTAATAATTATTTTATTTTAAATACACCTTTTTTCGTTGCTCACCCTGTAGATGTGGTAAAATTGGCTAATTCCGAACGGCTCATCGCAGTACACAATTGTTCGGACCACCCCCCCCCCCCCCCCCCCCCCCCCCCCCCCCCCCCTGCCCGGGATTTGAGTAATATTTCGGATTGTTGTCATAAGATATTCAGCATTTTAAACCAACCACTTGCCAGGAATATGTCATCACTTTGGTATCAGCTGGTGACTGTTGTAAACATATAGACATATTAAATATTACATGTATAAAGGCCTGCTTGGGGTATTAACAACAACACTGAAGGAAACTTTCATTTCTTTTAAAATGTACAATTATCTATATTTAATATTGAGTTGAGTAAATATTCTGTTTCATTCACGTTACTTGATGAAATACAATCTAGCGAATTATTATAGACGCCATTTTAAATCGTTGTAGTCTTTGAAAAGGAACCTTCCTACCCGGTTTGGTCCATGTATAAGGGATATGTTTGGATAAATGTGCGCGAAGTGAGCTAAAAGCTAAAAAGTTGCTATTTTGAATCTTTGGAATCTGAATTGCTAAACATAATTATGACAACCCTACAGGGTGTATCAAACAAATTAGGACACTTTTTGATGATGGTCTTAATCCTTGTTAAATCACTGAAGCATGACCAATTTTTATTTCAATGTAAAGTACAACCGATAAAGATAAAATCCTGAAAAGATGAGTAAAATCCATCATTAATTAAGGAAATTGTGACCTATTAAGCAAGACAATATGTTGTAGTATGTACAATGGTCATTCACACAGTAACAGTAGAGTAACATCAACGCACACACTATTTATACCAATTCTATATTTTATCATGCTAATGAACCATCTACAGTGGGTTCGAGAACTTATTTTAATTTGCACAGAATATGCATGCATCTGATTTGTGGATTATTTAGCCAGTATTCATTTGTGCCAGAATTAAATGGATTACCAAACTAATCTTTGCTTTTGACTGATAGATTATTTTCTATGCTTATAATTATTGTAACGTATTGAAACGTAAACCATGTTATTTACTGGTCTATACATGTAAATCCCATTGTACAAACCAGCAAATGGCATGGTTTACGCAAATGATGCTAGTTTTCTTATTTTTCATCGAATTGATCTCATATCTTCAGGATATCATAATAATTAATTGAGCTTTACATTGAGACTAATTAAAATTGGACATGGTCCAATGATTATAACAAGTATTACACCGTCATGAAAAAGTGTCCTATTTTTTAGATACACCCTGTATGTTAGTATGTTACAAAATTATGACCCCACCATATTTTTGACCTACACCCTTCCGAAGAAAATGACAGGGTTTTTGTTGGCCCAATTCTACACAATTGTACGCTGTTCCCAACAGAAATATCAATTTAACTCTAAAAAATTATGAACCTACATTTAAATACAAAGAAGAACGTAGAACACAAACCAATGATATTGCTCTTTGCTCGAATGGGTACCGAAACATTCGTATAGGGCATTAATTTCGTTTTTTGAAGAAGAAAAAAAACTAAAATCGGTGTGCTTGTCAGCGTGCGAATGCAATTTCAAGCCATTTTGAAATATTTTCTTTTCCAATGCATGATTTCGATACGCTATTAGATGACTGTTTTGTATAATAAAACTCTGTTTGAGCATCATATCCTCTAGTGCAAATGCTAACATCTGAATTCACACGTTCTAACAAGGCTCTCGTGAGTTAGGGATTGCAGCTATTGTGTTGTGCAGTGCAACAAGTGTCAAGCTGAATAATTAATTTCCAGACGTACTATTCGGATATTATTTTTCAATGTCGTCGCGTTACCACACCATCAGACGCCATCCACTTACTCGAATGTATGAATAATTATGTCTGTATAGGATTGGGATTTCATCATAACTACATCGTGTACGGTTTCAGGTTACCGTATTTAAGGGTAACAATTTAGTTACGGAGGCCAACAAAGTATTCCACTAGTATATAAGGAATGTCAGGCCACCTGGGGACGCTCGAAAGTTTCTTGGAAAAATTATGCACAACCACGATGAATTATGCCATACAATGACGCATTTTGACGACACTATAGACACCATCCTCAAGGGTAAAGTCGAGAAGAATTCGAAGGCCGTTAACATTTTGATAACAGTTAGTTCGAGGTCCATGAATCAGGGTTATAGATGCAACGAGAAAAAGCTTACGTTGCAATTACCTATTGTTTCAAGTAAGCTCAGGTGGTCGCGGCATTTGTGTTATTAATAAACAAGTCATCAGTGGGACATGTGGAATGTCGATAGAAATTCAATATCGTTAACTTCGCTATAAACCACAAGCACAGAACCATACACGCCATAGGGGTAACGCGAAACCGAAAATTTCACATGGAACAAAAAAACCTGTGTGTAATGCTAATAAAGATCTGTTATGTGCTATAACTTTCTCGGGTAATGCTACTAGGGGCACGGGAATTGAATATGGTGCTAAAATATCAAGAGGTTGCTGTCACGGATGGGTATGTACAAATTACTTAAAGGCCATTGAGATATTCCTGGGAAAATGAAAATGAAAAGTATAATGATTTATATATCGGAAACGGTTGAATAATGACGCTAGATTGAAATTTGGTTGAAATAGGTTATGTGGTGAGTGATGCTGATAACTTCGATGTGATCTACATCGAAATTACCAAATTGTTTAATTTTACATGATAGACGGTGAATTAAGGTAAACAGTTTCAGTTGGTTGTTAGTGTATGTCTAAGCATTACGTATGTGCAGAATCCTGATTTCCAGACAGATTGAGTGCGCACTCCCACACGTGTGTGCCCCTTTAAAGCATAGTAGTCAGGGCATGTACACGGTAGTGCAATCAACTCTAATATTGATATATTTTATCATTCAATCAAAAAGGACAGGAACACTGAACAGAAAATATTCTCCGATAAAATAACTTTTATTGATATTGTATTCATGACAGACGCACCCGAATGGTTATTGAATGTAGAAAATGCATAAACGCAATCACAGCTGGTCTTAAAATCCATTATAGTGTTACCTTCTACAACAGTTAAATAAACATATAAACAAATGTATATACTGGCGATGGCGATCTACATCCTACCAGATATCCCCTCAGACCATCACTTATAAAGTCTTTACGAATATCGCTTTCCAGTAGAGAATTATTCAAATGTTTATGTGAAATAGTATCCCCTCCTCCAAACCGACCTTGCGCACCATATCTAAAAACGAATTATTACAAAACGGAGATAATGCATCGCTATGGTGTGATATAGGAGACGAGATGGAAGATTTCGTATTTTTGAATAATTTTGTATTGCTTCATCCGACATCTTCCTGTCGCTTTATGTTTATGGCGGCGTCCGACTACATGTTGAGATTCCCGTTAAATTCCGTTTTAACCGTTCCCGACCATTTTAACCGAAGGCCTTCATAATACAACATCACATGGGTGCACGCATACAAGGTGATGCAATAGTTTTCATTTATTGATTTACCCAAGTTGCCAGAGTTACTCTGGCAGAGTAACGTTAGTGTAGAGTTCGTGATAGTGGCACTTGTATGCATCAACTTAAAATGAATATTATAATAACATAACATTATTTTCTAATAATATAACTCCACGGAAAGCCAGGTATTCCCATATCTAAAGCTTCACAAAACACGATGACATCCCGGATGACATCAGAATATATAACGACATAATATAGATGGCGTTAAGAAGGACTCCCAGTCCGTGACTAGAATATCTTCGCGACACTCTGCAAACACCTGTATAATTCCCAAGGGGGATATGTTAGCATGTTTGGTATCCGCTGCCAGTTCACTGACGAAACAACATGCACAACGATATTTAATCACTGCTGTTTTAACCTTTGATGGGCGTACCAACATGCAAATGACTTGTATTTCTAATAAACAAATTACTTCACAAAAGCAAACACATTTGTACCTGGAGCCGAATTATTGTCATCATAATATCAAAGAATTAAGAGCTACAAATTGTATGAAATATATTTGAAAAAGCACCATGCGCATAAACCTTTCCATTAGTTTTTATTATCGAATTTCGACAAACATGTTTATATTTAAGAAATACTATAATTTATTCCAATTGGAAAAAAATCAACATACATGTACATGTATCATAAATAAGAAATGATCAAATAGTTACACATTTCAACTCCCACCTAATAAAACTAGGCATCCTCATTAGAATAAAACAAATTGATTTCACATTATTTACAATGATGATGGGGTGTTTGTATGTATGTTTGTTTATTGTTTTGCTTTTTTCGTTTGTTAGTTTGAATGAATACGCACAACTATACGGGCACATTAAAATGAGTTTATACGGAAATTTGTTACGTAAGTGAACATCAAAACTAGACGACCAGTTCAAAACGCAAGCGTTTTATTATTTCCCTGTTTACTTGTTAAAATGGAGCAACAAAACTAGCAAGATAAGGATCAAGAGAGCAAAATAATAATCAGAAAGATTCAATCAAATAGACATGTGAATAATACACACAAATGTGGTGTTAATAGTTTAAACAAACAACCTAATCCTGTTAATAATCAATTCAGAACTCAGAACATGATGGATTGTGAAATTCAATACGTTCACTGATAAATGGTGATACAAGTCCGTTTACAGCACAGTAAGTTGAAAACATCAGTGTATGCAAAATAAAACATCAGTGTATGCAAAATAAAACAGGTGAGATGTGATCAGAAGGCTTTCAGATTGTATCGCTTAAGCTTACGCCAATGCAGTATGTCGAATGTCAGTGAAAAGTGATTTGTTAATGGGAAAAACACATGTTTGTTCACGTTTTTAAATGTGGGCTGAAGTTCAAGAGGCAACCACCATGTCAATATTTTCAGTTTCTATTACCATTAAAAGGACAATTAAGAAACAGCTACAAATGGGAGAATCATTTACTGAAGTAACTCCTATTCCCAAACATCGGGGAAAATACGCATTAACGGCTACTTATTTCTCTTCAACTAAACTGATGATCCAATTATGATATCATAAGTATTAGTTAACCCTTACCCTGCTAAATCCAACAAGATCCGACAAAAGCATCGCGCAATCACGCAAAGGTACATATTGTAGTCTTCGAAAATTTAATTTTGGGAGCGCGACCTCGTAGCGTGATGCACGATTACCTGGACTCCGGTCGCGGGGGCCCAGGTTCGATTCCCGTGGGCGGCACCGTTTTTCTGTTCTTGTTTGTCCGGTGTTTTCCCCTGTTAGCTTTATTGCTACAAACCCCCGTGGGTGGTTAGGGTTATTAGAACATTTATTCTCTGTTTTTAGTGTTGCTGTGTTGCTCATTAAAATATTAATACATGACCAAATACATATGATGGCCACAGATAAAGAATATTTAAGTCAAATATGTTAATTAATTCTTTTGGGATGTTAGTCAGCCGTTACGTCACCTTACTTTTAATATATGCAATCCTTCTACGAAATATTAGACGTAAAAAGAATAGTACACATCTAAATTTCAGTTGCCATAAAGAGGTCCCATGGGATGAATGATTTAAAGACAAGTAATTTGGCTCTTCGAATCATATGATTGAACAGTTTGTGTCGTATTGATTTGTGTCGTATTACGATGATTCGTATGAAAATAAATTTGAATATTACACGATTGAGCGGTGATGAATGGAAACGTCAGAGTACAGTTACATTGCCAATGAAACATAACACATCAATATCCTGACAGTGAAACTCCCCTGCAATAGGCCATAGCACATTGATGCCATCGGTGATAAGCTAAAAACCTTGTTTCGAACAGATCAGCGCGTGACTTTGAATCTGTACGAAGCATGTCTGCCCATGACCATTCTAGCTGTATCGATGGTATTCTTTATCGTATTGAATGCCCTGGATGGATGCTAATATCAAATGCAATTCACATCACATTGTGTGAACCTGAGCCCAAATTGGTTCAGCGCGACAATTGACCCTATCGGACCTAAAGCATGTCTCAATCCGATTGTAGGTATAATTGTATCGCAATCACTTACGGGGATAACAGATCGTGGATAAATTGAAAGGTACTTATACCATGTAATTTGGCTGAAGGTGATCCGAAAGTTCATGATGTGACGAAATTATCTGTGTCTGTTTGCCCTGATGAAGCTGCCAAATGATTGCTACCATTTAAAATCAAGTGCGTAGTATTTGATATACGATTTAATGAAGGTGCGAGAGTAGTTTTCATGTACAATAATGACGCCCCTGTAAGGAACCATGAATGCATATAGATGCACGAAAGGAAAACCGACATTGACATGAAATGACAACCTGAATCATTTATTACGTTCATTATCATTGCATTATAACTATGTTTTCATTTCTCTTATGCAAACATCTTCTTTCAATGTTTATTAGAGATTTTTATAGACATAAGATTAGTTCATTCTATGTTAAAGCCATTTTACAACCACTGTACCCTAATGCATGTAATTAATTGATACTGCTTTGGCATACGCACAGTACAGTGATGAAAATCTCTACGCAATTTAAACGAGCAAAAGGGAAAAGGTGCATTCAATTAGATACTTATCGTAATTTATTGTCGTAGACAAATTCTTGTCGTGTTTTCGGAAAATATTTGTTTGGTCGGTTTGACGATGTCAAATAAACCATCTTCCTATCTAACTGACCCATCTTTATTTGTGTGGAAGCTCATGCAGACTACACTAGATGATAGTGAGAACTAGTCTGGGAGATAGCTAGGCTCGCATGAGCGAGGAGCGATGCAATACAACATTGATAATTCCATGTCCGTTTTGCTTTCCGTCCAGTCCCTGGAGATTATCATGCGCAACTTTGCATTATAAAAGCCAACCATTTTGGAATCCTATCTTTCCCATTGACTGTTTTTGCTGTTTTTAGCAGAGTTTCCCCCAGTGCAATGCTAACATCTGAATTCATAGTGTTTCACACGTTCTAGCTATTGCGTTGTGTAACAAGTGTCAAACCGAATAACTTATTTCAGACAAATCATTCAGATTATTATCTTTCCGAGTTGTCGCGTAACCACACAATCGAACACCATCGAATGTATGAATTACGATGTTTGTCTGGGTATGGGATTTCATCATAACTACATGGTGCAGATTTATATCTGATATATGGTATCAGTTTTCTGTAGTATCAGTTTTCCGTATTCAAGAGTAATAATTAGTTAAGGAGGCCGACATGAGCATTCCGCTAGTGTTTAAGGAATATCAGGTCACCGGGGTACGTTCGAAAGTTTCTTGGACAAATTATGCACAACCACGATGAATTATGCCATACAATGACGCATTTTGACGACATTATGGGCAACATCCTCAAGGGTATTGTCGAGAGGAACTCGAAGGCCGTTAGCATTTTAATGACAGTTGATTCGAGGTCCATGAATCAGGGTTATAGATGCAACGAGAAACGCTGGGAGTTGCAATTACCTTTTGTTCGGCAAGGGATTCAAGTCAGCTCAGGTGGTCGCGGCATTTGTGTTATTAATAAAAAAAAAGTCATCAGCGGTACACGTGGAATGTCGATAAAAATTCAATATCGTAAACTTCGCTATAAACTACAAGGACAGAACCATACACGCTACAGGGTAACACAAAACAGAAAACTTCACATGGAACCAAACACCCCGCGTGTAATGCTAATAGATATAAAATACGTGCTGTAACCTTTTCGGGGTACTAGGGGCATGGGAATTGAATATGGTGCTACAATATAATCGAATAGTTGCTGTCACCGATGGTTATGTACACACTACTTAAAGGTACACGGTAGTGCAATAAACACTAATATTGATATATTTTATCATTCAATCAAAGAAAAGGAACATTGAACAGAACATTATATTCTACAGTACGATGAGTGTATTTTATTTCTTATTCATGACAGACGCACCCGAATGGTTATTTGAAGTAGACGGAACTTAAATTTATTTTCTCATGGATTCAAAATTCATAGACGCAACCACAGCTGGTCTTAAAATCCATTAGTGTCACCTTCTGACAACAGGTAGATAAAACGAAATGGCTACTCCAGTATCTACATCCTTAACCAGAAGATACTACCACCTCATCACTTTTTAAGTCGTTACGAATATTACTTTCCAGTGGAGAATTATTCAAATGTGAATGTGAAATATTACCCACTTCTCCAAACCTACCCAGGTCAAAGCCCACGTACCTTGGAAAGCCACAAGTATAAACAAAGATTTTTTTTTTTAAATGGAGACTAATAATGCATCGCTATGGCTTGATATAAGGGGTGAGATAGAAGATTTCATATTTTTTGAATACTATTATATTGCTTCGTTTGACTTCATCCTAACGGGGTTTTTTGTTTTGTTATGACGGCGTTTTCCTTTGAATTCCGTTTTTTTTAAACGTAATTCAAAGGTTAAAACCGTTCCCAACTTGTGTAGACGAGAGCACTCATAAATGCAATAGCACATGGATGAGCTCGTATAAGGTGATGCAATAGTAATCATTTATTGATTTTCCAAAGTTGCCAGAGTAACGTTAGTGAAGACTTCTTGAATTGTCAGTTGTATGCCTAGAATGAATATTATAGTGACACCAATACAATTCTTTAAAAAATATAGTTTCCCTTAACCAATGCTTCATAACACATGGTGACGTAAAGAATACCATAGATGGCGTAATACCATAGATGGCGTAAAGAAGGAATCCCAGTCCGTGACTAGAATATCGTCGCGTAGTTGTGTCTGCATCTTTGGTTTCCGCTGCCAGTTCATTGAGAAAATTACATGTGTTGTAAAGATATTTACTGACTAATGCTTTTATTCTTGCTAGTGATTGGTGTGCCAACATGAAGACGACTTAAATTTCTCAAAACACATGTTTATCTTAATTGAATGAAGTATCGTATTTGATTTAAAAAAACACAATGTGCATAAAGCTATCCATTTGCTATCATTATAGAAAAAACATGTTTATATTACATAAACACTATATTCCACTTGTTTCCTTTATTTCATAAGAACGAATATCAACACACATGTATGATAAATTAAGAACTTATATTCAAAACATTTCAACTCCCACCCTAAACAATTTTGTATGTGAATAAAACTCGTTAATTTCACATTATTTACAATGATGCTAGGTGGATGGTGTGTTTTTTGTGTCGATGCTTTTTTGTTTGTTTAATTGTTTCAATGGTGTTAACAATATTGTCATACATCAATCAACAAGGACATTAATGTTGTCAAACGATAAAATATCCAGTGACCGCCAGCGCGTGAAAAAGCATAACTGTTGTAGGAAATTAAATTTATATTTTAGTTGGTAAGTTGACTCCAAATCTACTGCCAGTTCAAAAAGCGTTATATAATGTCCTTGTTTCCTTGTTTACTTGTTTTAAGAATAGTGCATCATAATATCATTAACTACGTTAAGTCAATGAAGCATCGTGTCACAATTGATGACTAAACTTTTAATATGCATTTTATCGCTTACGCCAATGCAGCGTGTCAAGTATCAGGGAAAGTGATTTGTTAATGGGTAAAAATACATGTTCATTCACGTTATCAAATATGAGCTGAAGTTCAAGTAGCAATCACCGCGTCAATCCTTCCGGTTTCTATTACCATTAAAAGAACAATTAGCAAAATGTCAGAACAATTTCCTCAAGTATCTCCTATTGCCAAACGTCGAGAAAAGAATATACATATTCAACCACTATCTTTTCAACTTAACTGATCCAACGATATTCTCATCTGATTGGTGAATAGAATATTAATACTTCAAAATTTAAAAAGAAGTGTTGCTGTGGTACTCTTTAAGAAATACTCCCAAATATATTTATGTTGGATATAGAATACTCAACTCAATTATGTCAATTAATTGTTATGGGATGTTCGTTAGCCGTTACGCTACCTTACGCAATTTTTGTGGATATTAAATGATTAATTGGGATGACAGGAAACTTTAACGTACAGTAAAATTGGCAATGAAACATAACACATTAATACCCTTGCTGTTAAATGACCCCGCAATAAACCATAAGACATTGATGTCTCCAGTGATAAGCTAAAACCTTGTTTCGTACAGATCAGCGCGTGACTTTGAATGTGTACGAAACATGTCTGTCCATGACCATTATAGCTGTATCGGTGGAATTCTTTATCGTATTGTGCGCCCTGGATTGAGGCTAAATATCAAATGCAATTCATATCACACTGTGTGAACATATCTCTGTGTTAGCGCCCTGATAGTTCCCTTGTTCTCATAACCCAAATTGGTTCGGCGCGTCAATTGACCCTATATGGACGTAAAACATGTCCCAATCCGATTATAGGTATAATTGTATCGCAATCACTAATGGGGATAACATATCGTGTATGACAGAAAAGAGTAACATGTCATCTCAAGTTAGCTGAAGGTGATCTGAAAGGTTGTGATTATGATGAATAATAGCGTATCTGTGTCTGTCTGCCCTGATACAAATGCCAACAAATGGTTGCCACCGTACGGAGAGATTAGTGATGAAAATGAAATTTTAAGAAGAACAAAAATAGTTTCAATAAGCAAAGTATAATAGAACCCTGAAACGTAATATTTCATGGGGAAAAGGTTGAAGTGATGGCGCTAAATATAAATTCTGGTGAAGCCATATTTGCCGAATTTCGCAGTGATCTACTTCGAAATTACCTAATTGTGAAATATTACATGATATACTGCGAATTAAGGTAAACGGTTTCAGATGGTAGTTAGTATATGCCTTAGTATTACTTGGGTGCAAAAAACCGAATTTCCAGGCGCACTCCCATACGTCTCTCAATGCCCCGGCCTTTAAGTCAAATCCGCAAGATTTGAAATAGTTTTAGTAAAGGTTCACGACTTAGTTTTCCTGTTTGATAATGACGCCCCTCTTAGGAACCATGAATGCGTGTAGTTGCAGGAAAGGAAAACCGACATTGATCGGTAATCAAAACCTGAATGATATAGGTTTATTGTAGCGATGCAATATAAATGTTTTGCAATTCTTTTACTCACAAATCTTCTTTTAATGTTTATTACAGATTTTTATAGACATAAGTTGAGAGTTCAGCTTTATGTATTTATTTGATTTTGCTCTGGTGCTATCGGTAGGTCAGTGGATTGAGGAATATATTAACGTAGTTTAAACGAACAACGATATCGTACGTAAATACCTATTTGTAGGTGCAAGTGTATTTAAAAAGACTTTACGGTCTTAGGCAAATTATTGTCTTTCCATCAGAAAAGCTTGCACCCAAACCAACAATTCAAAATACAGAAAACCGGAGAGGGGAAGCTTATAATATAGTTACCTTTGGTATTGCGATGTTCCAAAGGGGGTGTCCTTCGTTTTAACAATGCCAGCCTACTATAAACATTCTTCATATCTAACTGACCCCATCTTTAACCATATGCGCAAGGTCATTCAGACTACATGAGATGATAATGAAAACTAGTCTGGGAGATAGCTGAGTACGCACGAGCGAAGAGCAATGCAATACAACATTGTTAATTCCTTGTCCGTTTTGCTTTCTATTCAATCCCTTGAGATCACAATGCGCATTGATTTGATTTGACTTTAAACGAAATTGGAAACTGTAGGTATATCTTTTGGATTTACTGAAATAAGAAATGAATACGAAAACAGAGCATGAAAATAAAATCGTGCTACTTTACGATATTCTTCGATGTTTCTTAGGTATAACCAACCGTGATAAATTTTTTCGATAAGCTAATATTTTAGGGATCTCGGCCACAATTTTTTTTTTTAAATGCTGTTTTCAACAGAAGTATCAAATTTAATTTGAATTTCCTTTCAATCAAAAATTACAGAAAGTAGACAACAAATAATTAAACCAATAATATTCATGGCCAAACAAATTCATTTGTGTATTTCAATCTCGTTAATTTGCATCACTCACGAGGAGTTTGGAGAAACCTTTGACAGAGACAATTTAATCGAGTACATTTACTGGACACGTGACTCCTGTTGAACTGGTTTTGTGAACAAAACAGAGAAAGATTCCGGGATGTGAACCCCTCACAACCAATGGAAAGAAAACGGGATAATGCACAATTATATTCAGAACTACATGTAGAACAAATTATACATATTTTTACCACCGGAACTATAAACTCGCTGACGGAAAGCGAAGTTACATTGATGTTCGTCAACTCTATCGATCATACATCCAAAGTCCATCAAAAGCATGAATAGAATACGGCTGTTAATCCCGATCGACAATACTCTTCGATGACTGACAGCTTGTATAAATGACGTAATGCATTCAGCGCACAACATGGTTGCCTCCTCTTAGTCACGTGTCCGGTAAATTCAGTCGATTAAATTGTCTCCGCGTACCTGACTGATTAAATATGGTTACTTGCATCATAACAAGTTTAACACCGACCTCATGTACTACTATATAGACTGAGAAAATAAAAATCGTAGCGGATGTTATTTCTGAGCTCCTGTCTTTCCCAATGAATGTTTTTATTATTTTTATGACATGAAAACACTGTTTTAGCACTGTTTCCCCCATCGCAATGCTAACATCTGAATTCAGTGTTTCACACGCTCTAACAAGGCTCTCTTAAATTGAATGTTGCTATTATGTTGTGTAACAAGTGTTAAGCTGAATAATTTATTTCAGACGTATCATTCAAATTAGTATCTTTCCAAGTTAACGCGTAACCACAAAATCAGACACCATCGAATGCATGAATTACGTTGTCTGTCTGGGTTTGGGATTCCATCCTAACTACATAACTATAATATCTGATGTATAGTATCAGTTTTCCGATTTCAAGAGTAATACTTAGTTACGGAGGCCGACATGAACATTCCACTAGTGTAATAAATGTCAGCCCACTTGGGTTCGCACGAAAGAAAAATTATGTACAACCACGATTAATTATGCCATACAATTACGTATTTTGACGACACTACAGCAACATCCTTAAGGGTATTGTCATGAGGATTCGAAGGCCGTTAGCATTTTAATGACAGTTGGTTCGAAGTCCAGGAATCAGGGTTATAGATGCAACGAGAGACGGTGGGAGTTGCAATTATTTTTTGCTCGACAAGGGATTCAAGTCAGCTCAGGTGGTCGCGGAATTTGTGTTATTAATAAACAAGTCATCAACGGGACACGTTGAATGTCGATAGAAATTCAATATCCATACTACGCTGTAAACCACAAGCACAGAACAATGTGCGCTATAGGGGTAACACGAAACCGAAAATTCTACATGGAACCAAACGCCCCGTGTGTAACGTTAATAGAGATATAATATGTGCTATAACCTTCTCGGGTAATGCTACTAGGGGCATGGGAATTGAATATAGTGCTCAAATGTAATGTAGAAGTTACTGCCACAGATGGGTATTTACAACTTACGTACAGGAAATAGCAGTAACAGCATATACACGGTAGTGCAATAAACTCTAATATTGATATATTTTATCATTCAATCAAAAAGTGTAGAGAAAATATTATTCGGTACGATAATTGCTTTTGATTAACGAGATTGACGCACCTTAATGGAATATAGAATGTCGACTGAACTTAAATTCCCTTACTAAAATTAAAATACATAACCATACAACCGATCTTAAAATCCCTTACTTTCATACAAAATTTAAATAACAATTACCCCCGCAATCACCCTTACGACCAACATCCTACACCAGCTTATCCCATCATCCCCATCACTTCTTACATCTTTACGTATATCACTTTCCAGCTGTAAATTATTCAAATGTAAATGTGCAATATATCCCCCCCCCCCCACCCACCTCCGAAAATCTCTATGTCAAAGCCCAGCTTGTGTCCTTAGGAAGCCCATACCATGAATTGCATTATTAAAAAATCGACTGTCATGCATAGCTGTGGCGTAACCTAGAGGCCAGATAGAACAGTGTGTATTTTTGGTATAATGTTGTATCGCCTTATCCGAAATATTCGCAACGTGTTATTTTATGAAGGCGTACATGTTGAGACATAAAGTATGCGTACCACGAAATTAACAGGGCTTGGAACGGATAAATAAAGTTGACACAGATATTGAAAAATAAGGGACCGTATCTGGGTTCTACCCTGACTATAGTCTCTTTGTAGTCCATTGTATGCAAGCATGCTTTTTCAAAATCCAAAGCTTCCCAAAACATGATGACATCCCGGATATGACGGCATCGGAATATTCCTATAATAACATAGATGGCGTAAAAGAAGTAATCCCAGTGCGTGACTAGAATATCGTCACGACACTCTGCAAACACCTGTGTTATTCCCAAAGGTGTAATGTTCACGTATGTTTGGTATCCGCTGCCAGTTCACCGACGAAACTACTTGCATAAAGATATGTAATCACTGCTGCTGTTAGGTACCCTTGCCAATGGAACCCAATGCAAAATGAGTGTTAACCTGGCGTCGAATGATTTTTCTTCAGATATCTCACAAATTAGAGCCGTCCATTTTTCAGTATTTGAAATGAAAAACAATTACAACAATTAGAAAAGATAACTTTTTAGATAAATTTAGCTCATGTATCGACTCTCATCAAAAGCTAGCTATCACGTTCTTTTTTAAGAATACGCAACGATATCCCATCAACATCCCCATATATCATGTATTTAGTGATCATACTTGTGCGAGTGGCACGCGTCGATTTTGACTAATTTACAATTTTACTGCTTACTTATGGATCGATCTATAACTCGTATATTCTGCTGAACATGTGGGATTTATTTATTTTTTATTTATTTATTCACGGTATAAAAAATACAATGCACCACAGCGTAATATAATAAAAAAATATATATAATTGTTTATATATACACAAAGAATTAAGTTAAGCACCCCCCCCGTTTTTTTACAACCTCGCACATTACAAGTTTGTTGTCGTCAAAACAGTGTAGTATACCCATGATATTGCTATATTTTCTGGAGAAGTGATATTATGGTCACATAAAAACATAACAATCATGCCGTTTTCAATATTTTATTCTGAATAATTTAAGGTGACATTTTTTGGGAATTTTAGGCATATTTTCACCTCAATTTAAGTATGGAGCTATAGGTCCATCACGGACAGTGTGGATGACGTTTATGTTTTCTAACGTACAGTCATTGTTCTGAGAAGACCTCTAGCGATCTTTGCGTCAATAACGTGTGTAGGACCCACGTGATCGGATCACTGACTCAACCCTACGACCTACGACCACGTGGATGATAACACGAGCGATGGGCGTCACAGATGAGTGCACTCATCTGCATTTCATCAATGGATAATTGCTAATGTCATACCAATCATTATTATTTGATCTCACATACCTTAGAATATATGCCAATGTATACATATATTAGGGGGTGCTTAACTTAATTCTTTGTGTATATATCGTAAATACAGGCATAAAAATATTGCAACGAATTACAGACATCAGCAAAATACATTAATCATCCAAAACGCCATTGAGTTCTTTATGATGTAAGGGATGGTGGATTTTTGGTATTTATTGGTATTGCACAAGGGTTGAGGAAATATGTTGCTGCGACGGAGGTTGTAGTTAATGGATCTCTTCTCCGGGAGAAGGTGGCGATGTTTTTCAGAGTTGAGGACCTGCTGACCAAACTTCCAATCTAGACTACGTTGATAATAATGATATTTTAAATAGACATACAAAAGGAGAACTACTTCTATTTCAGCCTAAATACAGTTAATCACTACACTGTAAATTACGTGTTTAGATCCTAAACACAAATCTAATCACCGTCTTGTACAGACTTTTGGGGAAAAGTGTACTTTAGGTCCCAGTTTCTGGACTGTACTAGTATCGTCCATGGAACACCCAGTATCGCTCAATACTGGTACAAAGTCAGTTTTCCAGTATCGGCCGATACTGGCACATAATTATGTACCAGTATCGTTCACTACTGGGACAAATCTCACTGGTATCACGTGTACCAGTATCGCCCGAAACTGGAACATAAAAACCTTCCAGTATCGCGCGATTCTGGAACACAATTTGGTGTTGCAGTATCGACCGACACTGGAACAGTAAAATCGTACCAGTATCGACCGATACTGGCAACATTTATGTTCTAGTATTGAACGATACTGGTATACCAGTATTTGGGACCTAAAGTACACTTTTTCCTCTATAAGCACTAAAGATAAACACCAGTTTGTTCAGACTTTTGACACATGTTTAAATGCTATACATGTTTAGTGACATTTAGTATGTTTAGCACTGAAACATGTCCATCACTTCAATGTTTAGAATGCACTGTTGATAAAATGTTTAGATTCTAAACATGTTCCATGGCAGTGCATGCAATAAGGCTGTATCAGTGGTTACTATGGCCGTCAACATGTTAGGCTGTGGTCAAAAGTTATAAGAAGTTGATGTGATATTCTTGGTAAGATGGTTAGATCCTATTCTTATACGCGGAGTGCATTGAAAATGTTTAATTGCACTCCGCGTGCGCGCCATACAGTGCGCTTACCACGTGTCTTTATTTGATTCGTTTTATTGGCAGCATTGTTTCGCCAATTTTTAATGCGGGTATTAGAAAACCTATTATTCGTTATCACAAAATTATGAATTTTGATTTGTGTTGTGTCGTGTATGAATTTGGTCAATACATGCGTATGTTTCTTTCACTTAAAACTATACTAAATACTATTCACTCATCAATATTAGCGCGCGTGCACTGATTTGTCTAATTTCTCTCGAAACAGCACAGACGCACGTATTGACCTAAAATCAATGAACAAGGGTTTTTAAATGTTGTCAAAAGACCAATGTACGAGGGTTTAAATGTTGTCAAAAGATCAATGTCCAGAGAGTGCCGACGCATGAATCGGCAGATAAATGTGGTAGGAAATTAAAACAATTTTAAACGGAAATTACTTTTGTAAGGTAACACCATATCTACAGCCAGTTCAAAAACTCAGGCGTTTTATAATTTCCTTGTTTACCTGTTAAATAGTGCGTTATAAGGTTATCTATTTATTTATTTGTATTGGTTTGATTCAGGTACCCCCTGTGCCCTTCCTTATTTATTATTATGAAGCATCGTGTCACAATATGACTATAATTCTAAAACGCATTTTCGACCGGGATTTTAGACCTTACGCTAATGCAGTGTGTCGAATGCTAGAGAAAAAGATTTGTTAATGGATAAAACATATGTTTTGAAAAGTGGGCTGAAGTTCAAGAAGCAATCATCATGTCAATTGTTTTCCAGTTTTTATTACCGTAAAAAGGACAATTAACAAATGGTATTTCCCATTACTGAATGTTGAGAAACAACTTGTATATTTTACTACTTCATTTTCTATAAACAAACTACAATAAGAAAGCAAGCAAGCAATTTATGACAATTAAGAAAAGATAAATTCAGCACATGTGTTAACTCTCATCAAAAGGTAATGATCACACTCACTTTAAATAAAACGTAAACGATTTCGCATCAAAATGCCCATATGTTGTAGGCGCCCATAATCGTTTGACTGGAACGCATCGTATGGTCTGCCGACAATGTGGGATAGGCTACCTTGATCCCGGGCCTTGATCATTTGAATTGACAATGTCTATATTCTTACTACTACATTCCTTTTTTTCCAACTTAAAATCATTTTTTTCATCAATTTAAGTGACTTATCATAGTTCTGTTCAACCATTTGTGTCAAATCAGTATTAAAAGAAATTCCTATTCTCTTGGTCATCTTTGATATGCATTGTTAACAACGGTGTTTTAGACTTCAATCGCATTGCAAAGCAATATTTGTGGTGGAATGATAAAATAAAGATTGGAGGTCAATCGATAAACTATGCTCATTGGAAGGAAAAGGGTGTCATTTTTATCAATGATTTACTGAAAGATAATGGGACTTTTATGTCAAAAGACGAGTTCGAAGAAATTTATCAAGTGAAAACCAATTTCCTAGAGTATAATGGTATTATAAGAGCAATTAAGTCAAACTTCAATATCAGTCAATTAAATGGGTCGAAACTAGTATCACCTTTTAGACCTAGTAACGTGGAACTACTGTTCAAACAGCGAAAAGGTTGTACTTTATTCTACAAAGTCTTTATAAAATCAAAGAAAATGAAACAATCCATTAATAAGTGGCATTTAGACTTTGATATAGAAAATAGGGAGTGGAAAATATATGTCTTTTAAATTTTAAGTTTTCCGATGACACAAAGTATAGATGGTTCCAATATAGAATCAATCAAAGTATTTTAGGAACGAATAGTCTTTTGCTAAAATGTAATATTAGAGGAGATGACTTATGCACTTTTTGTAAAAAAAACCTCTGAAACAATTACGCATCTTTTCATAACTTGTCAAATCTCAAAATCATTCTGGAATATCTTTAAAAGGTGGGTTAAAGGTCAAACAAATGTGGACTTGAATATGAATCCAGTAACAATACTTTTGGATCAAATTTGGATTTCACCCTAACATTGATAATGACAATGGCGAAATTCCATATTTATAGAGCAAAGATGACAGAAAAACAGCCAGATTTAGACACTTTCAAACACGAAATTAGGTATTATTACAATATTCTAAAATACCAAGCCACATGTAATTCAGACTTGAATACTTTTCTGGAAAAATGGCATAAATGGCAAAGTCTCTGCACTGATAAACGGATAAGTTTCATTTAAATATATTTGTCAATATGTTACCCATGTAAAAGGGTGTATGTAGCTTAAGGTCACTGAGTAAGTGACAGTACTATGTTTATATCAGCTGTCAAGAAAAGAAAAAGGAAGAAAAAAACCATATCAACAAAAGAATATACCCAACTAATGTATGTCAATTACCGCCGCTGTTATGTCGCCTCATTTATGTACGCAATATATGTAGGAAAAATCAGACATTAAAAGTAACTATTTCCTAGTCAACTATTCCAGTGTTTTAAATGATTGAACAACTTTTTGTTATTCTCTGAATCATTTGATTGAACAGTAGGTAGGCCTCGGTGTACAACTTGTTTTTGTGTAAGAATGCTGCTTCCGGCAAATCAGTTTGAAAAGCTAATGCTTAAGAGGGATGACAGGAAACGTCAGTGAAACTGCTATTGAAACCTGACACATTAATATCTTTATAGTAAAATATACCTACAATGCAACACATAACACATAGATGCCACCGGTGATAGGTTAAGGACATTGTTCCGAACAGATTAGCGTGTGACTTTGAATATGTACATCACGACTTGTAAAAGTGTCTGCCCATGACCATTCTAATAGTCGTATCTTTTTTATTCTTTATCATATTACATGCCCTGGAAGGGTTACATTTATATATATCAAATGCAATTTACAACACATTGTGCGTACATGTCTCATAACCCAAATTGGTTCAGCGCGCCAATTGACCCTGCGGACGCAAATCATGGTTCAATCCGGCTATATAGGCATTATTGTATCGCAATCACTTACGAGGATAACAGACCGAGGATAAAAGAAACAGAAACACGTGGGTAACTAAAGGTATTTCTGAAACGTAATTCAGCTCAAATTGTGTCCTGAAATGACGTAATAATGACAAAGAATCTTATAATTTGTTTCCATTTCTTCCCTCATGAAAATAAGAACAAATGGTTACCACCGGTTCAAATACGAAAAACCCCGTTTTGAGGTCGGTTTATTAAGTGTAAGACAAAATTCAAATTCAGATATCATTACATTTGTTTGCTCACTTTTCCAGGAAAATGGAATTCATAGAATAATTATATCTGCTATAGTTGAGCAATCATAAGAGATCTTTGACAACAATTATTCAATTTTTTACTAATTACTGGACTAATTAATTCTTCGAATCGTTTGATTGAACAGTGGGCGTGCGGGTTGTTTTTGTTTTCTGTTAGAATGCTGCTTATGGTAAATACGTTTGGATATATAACGATTAAGAGAGGCTGACAGGAAACGTCAGGTTACCGCAAAATTGCAACATAACACATTTGATACCCTTACAGTGTAAAGCCCCCATAATATGACACATAGCACATTTATGCCCACGGTGATAAGCTTAGAACCTTGTTCCGCACAGATCAGCGCGTGACTTTGAATATGTACGACACGTATCATACATATCTGCCCATGACCATTCTAGCTGTATCGGTGGAATTCTTTATCGCATTGCATGCCCTGGATGGATGCTAAATATCAAATGCAATTCCCATCACATTGTGTGCACCTGTCCCCTGTGTTAGCGCACTAATAGTTCACTCGTTCTTATAACCCAAATTAGTTCGGCGCGCAAATTGGCCCTGTGGACGCGTAGCACGTCTCCATCGGATTATTGCAATCGCAATCACTTACGGGGATAACATGAAAGAGAAGAGAAATATGTGGGGTAAATACAAAACGCCTAGTTTAGCTCAAATGTTTGTTGAAAGGTCGTCACTATGACGAATGTGTCTGTCTGCACTGATAAAACTCCCAACAAAGGGTCATTAGGGCGGTTTACATCTATTAGTGCAGATGTGGCACAAGTGTCCATTTACAGCAGGTACGCCCGTGTAAGACACTATGCATGCACGTTGATGCAGGATTGGAAAATCGACATTGAGCGTAAATCAAACAAACCTGAAACCGTGATGTCAATAATACCGATCAAATATTTATTCTTCATTCCGCATACTCACACACTTCTCTTGCAAAGCCTTTAAGATTAAAGGGGCATTGAAAGATGTATTGATATACTAAATGAGCAAATAACGTAAAGATAATCATCAACATAGCCCAAATCCAAAATGTCATACAATTCCGACATCGCCTTCATGCCAAATAAGCAAATAACGGCACTTCCGGGTTGAGATTTGCCGCGAAAGTCCGCAAGTAAAACGATAGCATAACTTCCGAATTCAGCACCTAGTTTCGATATGATCATATCGAAACTAAGAAAATCATGAAATTGTATATGATATACGGCGAATGTTGGTAAACTGTTTTAGATGGTAGTTAGTATATGCCTAAGTATTACTTTGATGCAAAATAAACTGATTTCCAAGGATAATTGAGGGCGCACTCCCATACGTATCGCTCAATGCTTTAAGGGTCCCTATAGATATAAATTAAACTAAGGAAAATGTAAACGCCGTATTATAATCATCGTTTCGCTCTGTGGCTACATGACGCATGCACATAGGAAAAACCTATCCAGTGTTAATGATCGACGGTATCGTGCTTTTAATTTACATATAATTTCGTTAACATTAAGGCCTAAAATAAATTGCACTTAATTTTACTAAACTGGTAATTTCAGCTAGCACGGATGTTGGTAAGGTCTGTGATTAATGTATTTCAACACACCTGTTACAGATGCAATAAATCGTTACTTCTGTCACCAATTTCGTCCAATTTGTTAAATGTTCACACTTGCAAAATGTGTTCCCGCCAATATGTCGCCACTTAAACACTTTAGTATATTATACCGTTAATTCAAATGTGTGAATAGAAATGGCACTGACTGACACAAGGGAATTACTTGTAAAATGCTACCACAACATTATGCAAAAGGACTGTACTATTTTGATGCGTTCCGCTTTCAAAAGGATGACCCTTGATTGACCTATTAATCCTTGTATCAATACTCAATGATTCTATGTGAATCGATATTGATTGTAGAGGTGTGTTACTGACGACTGGATTAATTACCGGATCTGCTTTAAACCGGTTAGACTAAAACAGTACTCGCATTGTTGTTTATCGATAGTATCAACAAACAAAAGAGACAATAGCATATTCATGTCGAGCAGACGGTCATTCTTGGTTCCTTTATAGTCGCCTTTATAATTGTTTGTAACGAACAATTACTGCGTGTCAGATGGTTGTTGGAAATCCATAGACGCATTAAAAAAATGCTTACCCTCTTGATGAAATCAGAAATGGCCTAGAAGCTTTATTATAACAAATAGTATCCTGGAAAAGACTCCTGTTTTAGCGAGAGATCTAAGCTCATAAACGTTTAAAACAAGAAGCATCAGCATTTTATAAATCTCTTCTTCAAATTAAAATTTTATTCGGGTACCTCTATGGAAGCATCACAGGATAATCCGTCACTGTCGTAAAAACCATGCAACGTAAACCATAGTTCTGCAGCTCTTCTTTGAACAACTAAAAATTATATCTTAGTTCTACAACCCCGACTCTTAGAGTTATAAGAGAACGTTATCTAACCAAACCGCACCAGGCCAGAATATTGCATGTCGAGCAAATCCCTAACAGTTTCTTCGGGAGATTAATTTTGAAATATGAAACGAAGTTATCCATCATGAGACTACGTATCAAAGCAAATTAATGTGTCTTGCTACAATATGCCCGCGGTAGATAAATAGCAGATACATAAAACAATAATGGGGGAACGCAGGCCCGTGGATCATGTTCATACAAGCAGTGGTTTGCCGTGTCTACGATGCAATATTTCTGCATGAATTGTAAAGTTCTCTTTTAAAGTAGCACGAACTTTGATGGTATTTCATTGAAAGTTGATTATGCGCCGTTCGTGATTCTAATACAATGTTCAACATTAACATTCTGATATTAAATAAAAACGTTTCTGTGATGGCACTAATCAACAACCAAAAAAGGTCCTGGATCTAATGAAATATCTAATCATATATAATATCATTATTACATCCCATACGATAATATGATTTGATATCATAAATTATGATGCATTATATTTTATCAGTCAATGGCAATTATTGGTTGATACTATATTAATATATTTTTAAATCAAATAATTGAAGTTTCCTGTTTAATACAAAAAAAAATCTGCTATTATACAGTGCTCAAGTGACTTCCACGCGGTGCCGTGTACTCGTCACGTAGCATTACGCCTCTCAAGCGCGCCGATCATATATACCATACGATAGTATCATTTGATATCATAAATGATTATATATTATATTTTATAATTCAATGGCCTGAATGTTGAAATTAATTATTGGTTGATATTCTATCAATATATTCTTTTAATTAAATCATTGAAGTTTCCTGAGTAATACACAAATCTGTTACTATACTGTTCATGCGGCCTCCACGCGATGTCGTGTACTCGACGCGTGGCATTACGCCTCCCAATCGCAACCATTTATTGCGAAAGTTACACATTTGTTTTGTTCTACTAGTCCTGCAGAGGGAAAAGTTAGAATATGTTACTTTTCCATTTCTTCCTCATGTTATAAGGTTTAAAATTTGACTCTTCATATCTCAGACTACAGAAAAACGATTTCGTTATCCCGTTATATTCGAACAATGTATAACGTTAATATCATCGGCTTACTATTATAGTATCGCGGTCTCATGTGATACGATTCAAACCAGTATTTTCATATTGCCGAACAAACTCGGGATATATGATGATATCACATTTCAATCATGATATCATACGGTATATCTATAATTGCCATACCACATACATATCATTAAAATATCATGTATGGGAAGCAGTACCTTTGGTAAATAACAAAACGGCTTCTTTCATATAGAAATCATCGTCTAGCACTACTTAAGGTGTTTAGCTAACAGGTAATATGTCAAAACATGATTTGACACCTTAAGTGCTTTCAAGAGTGTTATTCGAGAGTATGCCATGATTTTTTGACATGTATAAGGTTTGTGTAAAACATTCTTATTAAGCTAGCTGGATTAAAGTAGACATACGAACAACATATAGGACAGTTCACTTAGGCACAACAACATTTCTTTCTTAGATTACACAAAAGTACTTATAAGTACTTTGAAAGCAATTTTTTTATTTCATATTTGCTTGAGAGAGAAGTGGCTTCTAAAGTATCCCTGAAGGGTTATATTTCCAATAAAAAAATCAATTGGATGAAGAAATGCTCTTTCCCTTATCAATAACTGTTTGGCAAATGTGTACTTTACGCATGCGTATTATTTGCAAAAGAAAATTTACAATCTTTCGACGAGTTTTAAAGGTTGATGTCTAGCAAAAACATACATACATTTCAGTGGAATGACAGATTATTATTTTTTTAACTTATTTCGATAAATGTTATTAAATCTAACTCGTATCTGGTTACAAATAGTTGTTATTGAATGCTTAAAGTGCTAGCAGAGTTAGTACAGACACCTTTATGAAAGATCTTACCCCTCCCCATTTTTCAGAATTTAGTGACTATTTAATCTTTGACTGGATTAGGTTATTCGTAATGCTGATGTCTAATTTCTTAAAAATTGTGACAATTCTAGATGGCTATGCAGTGACATATATCTCATTAATATAAACATTCTGATTTTCAAAGTTCACAAATGCAATTTGCAGGGAAATAAATGAAAGGATCTCAAAAACTATATTTTACTCATAAATTGGTATGCGTATTTGCTGGGTATTCCCGTTAACAAAAATACGGACTACGTTTTTGTTGAGCTAAAGGAAGGAAAGAATGTTCGCCGTTGGTATATCAATGTTTAAGATTGGGGAAAGCTGTGTGTTTTTCTTGTTATAACAATGAATTTCATTCATACACAGAGCTTTCCCCAGGACAGCTGGGGAAAGCTGTAATAGAATATATGAATATAACCCCTAAGCCGAACACAATAAAACGTGGCAAATAGCATATACATTTTGAACTGTGGTATTTTAGTGACGCAATAATTTAACTTTGCCTAATAGCAGTGTACTAGAACTTCAATATTTAAACGACGGAAGATAACGAGTATTAATAACTTGACTAACGGCGCTAAAACTTAGCAGATGTTTAAAGATACTCATCTTCCAGGAACCACTACATGTTTGTGGTAAACACCAGTACTGTAACGGAATGGCGAAATAATTCTGGCCGCCCACGAAAAAAGGAAGTACGGGACACTTCGATGTGTTTGAGATAATATGGCAAAATAACTATTTTTGAGGATATTTCCATATTTTGTAAACAATAATTATGTTATTATACACTAATGTAATTAAATGTCTATTTATAGCAGAAAATGTAAAAAGGATGAGGAAAATGATTTGTTTATGTTATTAAATTGTTTAAATTATGCAAAACTATGTGTCCCATACTTCCTTTTGTGGTGGGTTTTCAGTAATTGCCCTATCTCTTTTACTGTACAAAATCAAAGGAAGCAAGTACTCGTCATATGATTTGTGTACTTTTGAAGGGGTTTCTGGCTCCACAATATTTTTAACATGATTGTATATGTATTCTGAAGCGAAACAAACTAAAAAAATGTATTTTGATGAAAGTGTCCCATACTTCCTTCTGTCATGAGCGGGCAGAATTATTGTCCTGTTCTCGCCCCTGAAAACGGCAGAAAATGACATATTCTTTTTTAAGAAGTCGGATTTGTATTGCACATATAACACAGAGGTTATAGTATTATCATTTAATGAAAAGCATATACAAAGCATATCGTGATAAATAAATCAGCAACAGTGGCCATTGAAAGCTAATAGAAAACAGTGGTCACAGATATCCGATACACGAAATGAAAGTGTCAAATGGAGATGGGTAGATAACGTTAAAAGAGGAAGTGACGATTGATGTGTAATCGAATGGCAAGGATGGGAATTGAAGAAGGTGGGGACAATTTATTGCAATGGAAAAGACTCGGGGGAAATGTGCGTGCTATATAGTAGGTGAATATTAACATACTCATGCATCATATATTATGACATATCTTATATCATATGAAATATGATATCTTATATCATATATATGATATCATAGTGATATCATACATGAATTAAGTGCTTTATTTACTCGTGACTTGACACCTGTATTAGTATTCTGTTCTTCATTGTGAACCTTAAAACTTTCCACGCGGCTATTGGTTTTACCATTATACAAAACAGATTTTTCAGAAACCTTTCTCAACTTTCAAGGTCTATCTCAAGGATTACTGCACCAATATTAGTCATGTTTGTACTTATGTTATTGCATTTCTCATGGTGATTCCAAATATGGTAATGAAATTAAATAATTTTGACATTTTTGAAATATTTTGTGAAATTTTAGAATGTCGTCTGCAGACGCCTGCTGCTTGGAAAGTGTAAGCTTAGTAAACAGACAAGAACGTATGACTATTCTTCAACGTAAATAAGAAGGTGCGTGTTAGATGACCGTGTTCGCTAGTTTATTCAAAATGCAACTTGGTACTTTTCTGCCCCTTTTGAGTGCCCCTGAGACTGCAAAGAATTTTGGTTAGATGCCTTTTCAGCAACGGCCACGTGTATATGGACATTAACCTCTAGAAGATGGATCAACTGTTGATTGATTTCGATGGTCATGATACGGTTGAGTTATATCCTCATAAATGCGAGTTCATTGATCAAAATTCGTTTGAGAGTACCGTCATATATGAAGTGGAAAATACAATTAAGTGTATTGATTCATAATGTTAATATTGAAAGCTATGAAATTGACCTAATTTGTACAAACCACTTATTAGGAAATAGGAACAAGTATGCCAATTGTATACGATTTCCCCCTGAACTTTGTAAGTCCATTTGGGTTGTAGCAATAAGTTGCTTAGAACGATTCTAATACACACATTCATCAAATGGTCATTAGCCATGGTAGCATTCGTGAACTCAATTTAGTGCGGTCTGGCATTTATGGGTAAATACAATGAAAATAATAATTGAAGGTAAATCCTCATCGTTTGCAAACCGTACGTCTAACGTATTCTACGATTCACTGTGTGCTAAATTGGTAAGCAAAGACGTTTGGCAGCTTTGGACATTAAACAACATTGCCATAATACTGTTCGTATTTTATTAACCGCTATAACAACAGGTGGCCACACAATAACTGACATAATAAGATCGATACTAAAACCCGATAAGCAGACGTCATTATTATCAATAATCAATATTCAGATGTTAATTTATTTTCATATCATTATCATTCTGCTAGCATATGGTTCAATGTTCATACATCTCAACTAATCGTAAACCGTGAATTGAATTTGCAAAAAAGAAATCAAATATTGAAATAGATGTTTACTTTGTTATCAAAAATCCAATTTTGCCAAAGTGTACAACAATTTTAATCAGTTGAGGTGTTAATGTTTTGGATGAAATTTCAAATTTAGTATCCCTGCAATACGATTGAAATTACGCCAACAGCGTTGCAATATATTTCGTTAACTTTCAGTGTACAATCCAATTACTTCATATTCAGTCATCACCATTGCATACATGATGGGAGTGCAAAGTGCTAAATCGCTGAAAACTACTTAATGCGATTGGATACAGCTGAACGCATTGAAATGTATGTTCTGTCTGCCTCTGGTCGCAACACATTCGTCGACAGAATAATTAATGACCTACCCTATTATACGCGGGTAGGGAAATAGTGTACTTACTTGAATACTTGTTCCAGAAAAATGAGGGTTTTTTATTAACATATTGTCAATTCCTTTAATGTTATCAGTCGTTGGCAGTCCAAAACTCAAAACGACGTTGAATTGGGCAACAAAATGCGCCTCTAATTTTCTATTACGTTTATGTTGTAATGATTAATCCCCAATGCTGAGTTGACAAACTTACTAATTAATAACTGATGACTCCGAAGTCCAAACATGACAATTGGAAGACCGGCTCGCTTTGTTCATCTAGATCGAAGTTTTACTCAAAACCGAACAACTCAGAAAAACCACACAAACAAACCGCTCTAGATTTAATAATATCATTTCGTATAGGAGATAATTGGCAGAGTACCGTCTCAAACCCCTTTCAAAATTGAGTTGGGGAAAGAAAACAGTTTCCTTGGTGAAACATGTGCTTGCTTGTTCAATAGAAAACAAATTATTTAAAACTAAGATTTTGGAAGTTTGGGAATAGTATGTGTTTACAATAATATTTCAATCGACCATTCACCTTCATCCTAATAAAGGTACATATCAAAATATTGATCCTAAGCATAAAATAATATTGAGGAAGTATCATATCATATATATTATAAAATACCGATATCAGACAATATACCATCCTACCTAACAAAAATGCCCGAACATATTATATTACGTTAGAGACACCAATGCCTCGCCTTCGGGTTTTCCACACTTACCCATCCCCATCATTATTCTATGCTTACACATATAATTCATAACTCATATCATTACACGGTACCATACAAATTCCCATTGTTAATTCTAACGATCAAATCTCAGCGGATTTTTCAGCCGTATGTCCCTCACGTTGCCGCAGGTAATTAGTAATAAATTCATGCGATATTTATACCGAAGTTATATGCTTGAAAGCAACCTTTTAATTTGCTTCGTTTCCTTGCATGTGACGGTAATCTACAAAGACAATAACTAAACTCCTTGCTTCAGGGTACTCTAGTTTAAATCTATACTTGTGTTATTAGTGAGTAAGTATCATCTAAGCTCGTTGTTAACCCGAACGTCATCGCAGGGATAGCGGGTTGTGGAAAGACGACACTACCGTCTATTATATGCATTAATATAATGTATCAAAAGTGCCGACTACCTGTATGCGAGTATATTACCAGGATGTGTGTGTTTTTTGTGAGCAGTGTTATAATGCAATTAACTGAAATTTGGGTGTAATAGTATTAACATATTTCAATTCAGGGATAATTTAATTGTGTTTTGTGATTGGTCATCATCTTAAACAGCTTAGAACTGTGGTGGGGTTTTTTCTGTTTTTCGTTGTTGTTGTTGTTGTTTTTATTTGGTTGTTTGTCTTCTCAAAATAGTAAAATAACTGCTGTGGCAGATGGAAACACTTGTTCATTTTGAAAACTAACTAATTAATATAGTTTGAATTTTAGACGTGCAGAAGAATGCGCAGGGTGATTGATATGTTAGTGGCCTAGAGGGACGTGAGGTATATAGTGTGGATTGATGTGATGCGTAGTTTAGCTCGTTAAATAATGTAATAATGACAATACCGATATTCATCGAGTCCCTGGAAATTAGATCTCGAAGAAAATAAAACCAAAATTGAATAAATGAGCACTTATTGCTTCCCTGTGCACTGAAACTGTTCGACAGATAAAAAAAATAAACATTTTAACAACTGTGACCTATGGAACACATCAGATTTGATTTTCAATTTGGTGTCGCCCCGCGCATACGTGTATTAACTAGTCAGCTTCGGGAAGAACTCTTAACGGTAAGATTTTGACATAACACAAATAGATAACAACCTATCGTTAAGTTTCATCGAGAGTTTCGAGTGGGAAAGTCGGTTGAAATTAATGCGCCCTTTTAAACAACCTCTTCGCGGCATAACAATCAAATCAACGTCGGCCCATCCAATCACCGTTGAATTAAATCCCCATTGCCATTTAGGGATCAGCATTTAAAGCTGGGTTTTATACTTTGTATCGCTGCGGGCGATTGGTTTACAGCAAGATATACACACAGAAGGGTACCATAAGCACAGTGTAACACAATGCAAATTGCTACAGTACATCAATGCTTGCATAAACATGATAAAGACCTCAAGCTGGGGGATCAGCTAAACACTAAAAGTTATTTTCAAATGTCCTACATGACAAGACAAGCCATTGTTGATATAATTTGATGCGAAAGGTATTGATTATTTGAATCGCTACCCTCGGGTATATGAAGATAAAATTTACTTGTTAACAATCAGCCCTATATTCGAAATAATAAATTGATATTACATTCTACAAATTACTTATTGATGTGATTAATTGTCGCGTGGTAAATCTATATGATCTAATCAAATGAATACCGAAAGATATGGTGTAATAGTACTTAGTCACACAATGACTAAATTATCAAATAATAAACGTAACATTTGACCGATAATTATCTAAATGTTACAATCTGTGTGTGTATACCACTTAACAAGCTTCGAAGTTTGTAAGATAATTAAAATGGTAGGTTTAAATTTAACCACAATATGTAGACCAAATACCCATTACCGGGAAAGCCGTGTGATAAATGTGGGTTTTTTAAAACAATTTGGAGTTATTTTTTTACTGTTGGATATATATGACATAATCGAAACAATCACCGATACAATTCTTCCATCCCACATTTTAATATATTTATAAATTTGCGAACCACGCATGCGTCTAAAGCTATACTTGAGTTGATTGATAAGATTGCCGTCTAATCCGGAAGAAGACAACTTTGACTGATGTCATGAGCAGTGTACTTATACTTTTTATTACAAATTGCTCAAGAGTGAATTAAAATTCAATCATTTAAAAATCAGCTTTGATCTTCGAGATTCTTTCTCGCTTTTCTCATCAATCAACGACGTGGATTGTACCCGAGTCAATCACTTCCAAGAATACTGTATTACCAATGTTTTGAATGTTCTTTCATCTTTGAGAAACATATAAAACGATATCCAATTCATATAAGAGTTATCTTTTTGGACCACGTGAAGGAAAACTTGTTGTAAAATTTGTATGGAGAAATATGTTTTAAATGTTGAGCAAATATGGAAACTTGTTATTATGCTCGTGGGAAGTAGAAATACGCGTCTTTATGTCTTGGTATAATTGAATAAGAGCAATAGATTGCATTCATGCCAACAGCGATGGAAAGTTGTTTATATGTATGTAGATGTTTTACAAAAAAAACATATATAAAAGATCAACACAAGGCTGATGAGGAAAGTGTCGTAGCTGTAATAGAAATGGATATTATGTTACTATTGTGGCGATCAAACTTCTCAACTTCTCTATGGGGGATAGTATTACGCACCGCACTAAAGTCATTACTGTTATAAAATGTGCTTACTATCTTTAGTAAACTGTAAGAAACATATTGCGTTGGTGTATTTGTTGACGATTTTATTGGTAAATGACAGTTTTCAATTAAAATGCCAATTTCATTTTACGTGGATGCTCATATTATCACACTGTAATATGATTAAACATCGTAATCTGAATCTCAGATAAGTGGTTGGAATATTTGTACATATTCGATGAACAGGGGGAAAAGAAAATAATGCGAACCAAAGACTTATAAGATTTGTTATACTAATGGAGTATATGATAGCTGGTCAAAAGAAGAAAAATAGGTAACTTTGTACTGCTAATTATACGTTGCCCATCTACATCTTAATAATGTTAGCGCCAAGTAATTTTAAGTGACCTTTCAAAGAGAGCCCTCTACAGTTTTTATGTGATTGCAGAACTTTGTATCGGCAGATGCATTAAAGCTAAAATAAAATATATCTTAATGAACGTCGATGTCTCTTAAAAGATCGGATAGCATCTCACTTTTTATCCTTATATTATTGTTTTTCGTGATGTTTGTACTCCATTGGATGCCTACTATGGTAATATCGAATGGTCATGATGTTACACGGTAATGTATTCGGGTACTTACAACATATCATTAGCGAAAGGGATAGTTTATGTTAAAGAAGATGTTACAAATCCGTTATAGTATTAGTAGCAGTAGAAGTATCAGTAGAAGAAGCAGTAGCAACAAAGGTAACATGTATCAGTAGCAGTAGCAATAGCAATAGCAATAGCAATAGCAATAGCAATAGCAATAGCAATAGCAATAGCAATAGCAATAGCAATAGCAATAGCAATAGCAATAGCAATAGCAGTATCACTATCAGTAGCAGCAGTTGGAGCAGTAGCAGCAGCAACAATAGCACTACCAGTAGCAGTAACAGTAGCAGAGTAGCAATAATGACAGTACCGAAGCAGTAACGATGGTAGCAGACCAGTAGCAGAAACAGTAGAAGAACATTATCAGGAAATTAGCAGTAGAAATAGCAGTAGCATAAACAGTAGTTTTTGAAGCAGAAGTATCAGTCGTAAATGTAGCCGTTTTTACTAATCAAAACAACAGCACGTACAGTAGCATTCAGCGTCAATAAAAACCCGTGAATAAATAACGACAAAAACGCTGGCAGTTCTTATAGGATAATTAGCGGTAACATTCACATGAGCAATGTGAAGAGGATTAGCAGGGGGAATGAGCGGACACATTAATCAATTTGAAACGCAGCTGTGGAAACGGTTCAGTAGCAGGATCAATACCGGGCTCATTTCGGGAGATATATTGGAACATTTGAACATGTAGTTAGGCGAAGAAGAATGGGAATAGAGATGGATTCAAGCAATAGATTCAGCTGCAAAGGGACACATTTTTTAATTTTGTTTCACAATTAGTTTAAACTTGGTATTATTATGCACACCCTTCCGGGGCGATTGCGTATACACAGACGCGTAGAAAGGCTATAGATACATACGCGCGCCGGTAGAGTTACGTCACTGTTTACAAGAAGAGTGAAGGTGGAAACCACAAAATTCTTTGGGAGAGCAATAATTAGCATGACGAAAAATGAGAAAAAATGGAAAGTGAAGGGAAGAAAAGCTCCCCCCCCCCCCTCCAAAAAAAGGAAACAAGAGGTATAACAAGGGATGAGAGAAGAATATTGATTGATAAGCGGATTCAACGTCATTCGAGGAATTGAGAACCAACTGCGAAAAGAGGTGCCGAGAATATGTTCGGTAGCGGAAGTGTTCTAGCGATGAATCGCCTTATAGCGAGAGTGCTATTAGTGTAGCTGAAGAACAAGACAACCGTATAAATTAGCCGAAACGGGGGACAGGAGATGGGCATATTCAAGGGACCAGCTAGTATAATGCGTTCAATCGGGAACAGTAGCGGGTGAAAGATCAAAGTAGAACTTGTGGAAACAACAGCGCAGAAAATGTAGAAGGAACTGGACCAAACGAAATATGTCAGCAACAATGTTATTATCTTAGTATGATCGCATTTCAAACTAATCAGATTTCATGATAATGTTTATTATGACTGGTTTAAGAAATTTTACACTACACTTTACTTACCTCGTAATAAGAATCCACCGAGAATAACAACAGCATAAAGTAACTCCATTATAATTTGTTTACATTTAGCTCCGAGTACCTTCCAGGCTCATCGAGACAAAACTATCCAAACACTTTAAAAAGAAGACAAAATGTGATGTGATGAAGGATGTCGTAACTAATGACGTCACTAAATTCTCCCAAAAAGTGGAATATATCACCGTGTACAATGATAGAACTTCAGGAATGTCGCGTAAAAAATTCCGCATCCCAATAACGCAACCATAGTTCTCCGTGACTGCAGGTAGGTAGGTAGTACGTAATTGTTCAACAATATGTTAGATATCTCACTGACCATGCGTAGCACAGGACAGACGATGCATTGTTTGGGTTTCGGTGTGTCGCGCGCGCTACTCCAATTCTTTCGCTACCCATCACAAGGATTCAGCATCACATTATTATCACATCAGCGCGTACTATAGAGGGCGCTCATTACATCATGACTACGGGGGTTGTTCCCTTGACGATATAGTTCCTGTTAGGTATGATAGATAATGTTGGACTATATATCTTTTTCGAGGGACAGCAGATATTAAATCGTACACAGCAGACATTAAATATTCAAGTCGGATGGCTTACAATAAGCAGTGAACCGAAATTACATTATGACAAATATACACCGTTCTCCCTTTCTCACGCATGTTTCCTTTTTAACATTTAGAAATAAACCTATAGCGTATATACATGCCCCTAACCAGAAGGCATATAATGTGCGATCAAGCGAAGATGCAAACTTGATTGTACGGCCGACTAATATTGCCTCTAGATGTTCCGCCTTCATATAGGGTGATGCCAGTAAAACATCTATCGTCAATCGTGGCACTTTCCGTTTTAGGAGTTCAAATTACAAGGAGCAATCGAAAACACTCGTTTGCGATTCATCAGTTCCGTGGGGTTCGGTTTCAGTGTTTAGACGTGTACACAGCAAAATGCAGGTATTTATTTTTATGGCAGGAAAGAATAATATTGTCATGTAAATATAGACAATAATCAAAAGACAATAATCAAAAGAGAGCACCGTGTGTAAAGAATTTTCCTTTCCCTTTTTTCTTATTCCCTACGGGAGCAACAATCAAGGAAAATAATAGTTGGCACATTTGACACAATTTAATACGACTATCCCTATGTGCTCGCAATAGAGAACATCCTACTTCGGACATAGCACTCTTTAATAGCAAGCAGAGGTCTCCCCCTTTCTCTCATCCTTCCCCACCCCCATCAATCAATGTTGGGGGAGCTGCCAAGGCTTCTGATGACATGTGGTTCGGATCAACATTGCCTCGGGGAGAGGGGGCACTTTTTTCCTTAATTTGAACAAAGTGTGCCAACCTTTTTTTCTTTTGATTGAAGTTCATTAAATATCACCATAGCTCTGAGAACCTATTTTAAAGAAAGATTTGTTGTTTTTATTTAGGGAAATAACTTAGAGATTAACTTTCACTGATTTCTTAAAAAACACAACTAGTTAATTAATCATGGTTATTGTATTAAGTATGTAGTGGTTTTCCCGTCCCGCTAAACAAGAACTAGGAAGACGGTGCTTTTAAAGTAACATTCGAATATCACTATTAACCGTTATCTTCGTTATGTATTACTTTTTCTGATACAATTGGAGATCAAGCGTAACTAGTAAAGATTGTTTCATATTTATACTCAGTCATCTTATTCAAAACATGGCCTGTGTATTGCCCAACATGTATGAAACATCAAGTTTGATGAAAGGAGCATCCTGATCAAAAAGGAAAGGGGGACTTGTTGAATGTTGAAGGGGAATGACATTTGAACAATGAACTCATGCAGACAAAAAATTAAGTAGGTATGGTTCCGTTCTACTGGTGAATCTCCAACTTTTATCAAATCTGAAATTAGCCTGCATGAAAGCCAAAACCTTTACATAATCGAATGGATATAAGTAATTATTTACCCGCAGGCTAACGTTAGGATGGATCGTGTTAAAAATATCTTTTGTAAAAAGCTGTACCTCTTCGCATCTCGCGCGTTGCTATATTTATGTACTTACACTTCTTATCAGAAACTAAAGACCGCGCTGATTTACGTGATGTCTCGTCTGCGTTTATACTGATCGTCTGCTTTTCCTCTAAATGAATTCGAGCCATCCTTGAGATTTTCCCGCGTGTAAAATAAAAGCTACTTTAATTACTCAGTCTTGCAAATTATTTTATACCAGATTGAATAGGACGACCTGGGACGTCTACTGCATTTTGTCAATTTTGGATTATATCAATTACGCCCTCAAACGATTGTCGTTTGTAATATTGTGTTAAGAAGAACAAAATAATTATAGACTTCGTCTCGGTGTCAAATCTAATTGTTATACATTTTATTTCAAATATAATGCCGATGGCAGAACATTATATACTCTTTAACGGTCTTGTTTAAAGCATTCTGTATAGCAAGAATAATATTTGTTTTGCGAAAAACCTCTGTGTGTGAATTGTCGTTCACTCTATCTAGACAAATGGTAAATGTCCTTTTGTAGGCAAATTGGCGAACCTCTAACAGCAACAATATTATAATCCAGGGGCCAAAGATCAATAGTGTCTAAAGATCTTCCAGACTAAATGGTTTTTTCTTCTGTGCTAAAATTTACCACAGAATGAAGATTTAGCATGTTTTCTGTTAAACGAGTAAAATATCTCCAGGATTTTGAAGAGCAGGTACCCTTTTTTCTTGGAAATGGTCGATTTTAGAGGTTTTAGACCCCCGTAACGCTCACGATCTTAACACATTTCACGCGGCTATTGGTTTTACCATATTCAAAACAGATATTTCAGAAACCTTTCCCAACTTTCGAAGTCTATTCAAAGTATTACTGAATCAATACTAGGTATGTTTGTACTTATTGCAACGCATTTCACATGACGATTCCAAATATGGTAATGAAATTCAACAATTTTGAATTTTGGAATGTCGTCTGCAGACGCCTGCTGCGTTGAAAGTGTTAAAAACACCCTTTATTACGTGTTTTCCTAGTAAGTTGCGCATTCTCACAGTGGAATAGTGGAATGGCCCCAGGGTCTGACCTTCCACCCTGGTGATGAAAAATTTTAGGTATGCTACGAAGTCTTAGTCGGACAACGAGCTGTATGCTTTATTTTCTGCTTTCAGTCGACTGCACTCCACAATTCAAATAATAATTACCTTCATTAATGGAATGTCGTGAAATGTTTGTTCCAATCATTTATTTTCAAGATGAAGTATCACAGTTGCTCTTGCACATACATTTTGGTCTATTGTCGGGTACTCTTGACGAAAGTGTTACTATTTTCCTAATGAAAACCTTGACGGGTTCTGAATGTAAATTGGTTCACAATTCAGGAATAACATGCCCAAGCACGTAGTAAGTGTGTTGTTTATTCAAATTGAACCCTCTTTACAACAGATTGCATTAGTTACCCCTTGAAAGCTTCAAGATTATGACAATTGTCGTTACCACGTGTCATTGTTCGGGAAAGACGGCTATTGGTGCCTATCAGCGTAGCACTTTTCAAAGTGCCCTTATAATGACCCTGATGATCTGATTAGTGGGAGTGACCGTTGCCTGTTTCCTAGTCTAGTCTAGCTACACACAATATGCGTGCGGTGTTTTATTAAAGGTATATTATGTGATCTTTCCAGGGAACGCCCTCAACATCGAAAAAAAAATAGAAAGCAGATTTTCTTGCAGATTTACATTTCTGATCATAAATCATGCATACATTCCAAGTTACAGGGCGATACGATTCTTAATTACTTCAAAATCATGGTTTTAGAGTGAAAATAAACTGTCTAAATCCCGACACTTTATATTTTTCACTCTAAATTGACTCTAAAACCATGATTTTGAGGTAATTAGGAATCGTATCGCTCTGTAACTTGGAATGTATGTATGATTTATGATCGGAAATGTAAATCTGCAAGAAAATCTACTTTCTAAAAAAAATCATGAATAGAGGGCGCTCTCTGGAAAAGATCACATAATATGCCTTTAAATGGTTCGCTCAATTTCATAGCTTAGACCTAAATTAGAGTAACTTCATAGGATACACCATAATACTGTATTGCAAATGCTGTATTGCTTTAAAAAATACAATCTACATGATATGATCTAGAGACATTGCAATCTATATCCCCGGATGTGTTTCATGTAGGACTCAACCGAATACCTCTTACATCATATGCAAGCACTTGAACAAGATCCTCCGTCGTATCATTAAATGATCATTGCCAATTCACTGTTTTATGCTCCGATAGATGCTTCGCCAAAGTAAGGCATGCGGATAACTATTTACCTGTATGGTAACTTACTGTTTCGGTGGTTTCTTCTGCCGAACTAGATACATTGCTTGTGGAAAATTCTTTATAACGCTCGACAACCTTTCATACATATCATATTTATGAATACTAAGAGTTGCCAAACAGCTACTTACCTGCTGAATACCAATAATATCACTACCATATTCCTGTTGTGTTGAGAGAAGGTTTTATTGTGCTTGCACTCTCTAATGCTTATTTTTTTGATACCTTATCTGAAGGTTTATACTTTACCAGTCCAGGCAAATGACCAAATCTGGAAATCGGGATTGATTTCCAAATCTGGAAATGTAGTGATCAACTTATTTTGCAGGTAGTTATTTTTGTGAACTACCAAAATGCTTTAATTTTGTGGATATTTAATTTTGCGAGTCGAAACCAAACAAACATACCATTATAAATACACTTGCCATTTTTTAAGGTTATTATTTTCGCGAATTTGAGCAAGAGCTATTTTTGCGAAATTAAATTGTTCACGAAATTAACAGTTTTCTGCACGGGGACGACCTTATTTTAAGTTTGGCTACAAACTATTTTTTTGGTAAATCATGCTACGATAATAACCTAAATTATCACTGTGGCGTTTTAATTTTGATCGGGGCATTTTAAAAATAAAGGAATTAATTGATTAATTAACTAATTTAATTAAGCATTAATTAGTGGAGAAATGGTCATCGGGTAATAATTTTTGCTTTTCATTAATTGGTAGGTATGTCTAATTAACTTTTAAATTTAAAAAGTAAAAATAATTGCTGAAATCTATGTTTTAATCAATTTTGTAGTTTTTGAATCTAATCACAAAGTGTACAGCATTGGTTTCCAGATCAGGCAATCGATTTCCAGATATAGTACATTTCCAGATTTGGTCAAAAACACATTTTTCGGAAACCATTCACAACTTTCAAAGTCTTTTCTCAATAATTACTGAACAATAGTATAGGCAGGTTTGTATTAATTGTTATGAAATTATCTCATATCTCCAAATATGGTAATGAAATGCAATAATACTGACATTTATGAAACATTTTGATACATTTTGGAACTGTCGTCTGCAGATGACTACCGCGTTGAAAGTGACGTAAGGCACTTTACCTCAATTACTCCTCTCTACCCTGTATTTAAATGGGTACCGGCATTCGTCAATGCTGGGAATTAACGAGCCCAACCAGCAATATTATAAAAGGAGTAAGGCCGTCCCAATCGCTTTAAAAGGAGGGTACTCCGCTCCTGGGATACCTATAATACGGAATACAGATTCGACCGCCTTTACTTTGCTAAGGGATGACTTCAACATGTTTCAAGTCTAAAGATAAGGCTGAACTGTGAGACTTTGCAGAAATCGGCGCGGTTACTTTTAGAACAACACTCACACGTGGACACCAATGGGTCACTACACTAGTTACCCAAATTTAAGATCTGCATGTATGTCTTCATATGTCAGCCGGGTAACGCACCTGATTACCTTACAAACTTTCTCATAAAGTCAAACATGCCACTGTACACCCATTACACGTTCATCATCGGATACTTCTCTTCTCACTGCTCATATGGGGGGGGGGGGGGGGCGGGGGGAATCGTATTGGGGATAAGTCGTTCTAAACCGCTCACAAAAAGTTAGGAAACTTTTTTTAATCAAGTATATTATTATTGTTTATTACCCTCTTATATTATGTTGCATATCAATGGAAAGCTGAAGTGTTCTTCTTTAAAATGATACCAAATGTGCAATGATTGAATGTTGCTGGACTTGGCCACATTAATGAGAATGAGACAAAGTCACAAATCAAATGTGCCAAAATTAGCAATTTTGTGTTTCTGTATGAACAAACAAATTGGCACTGTAATGAAAACCAGCAAGACATCTTACTGATCTTAATCCACTTTTTTGAGAAAAATTTACAAGTTGTAGGCCTAAACCCTTCATCACTTACCTTCATGACCTTTCACCTATTAACCCAGTCTTGCAAAATACCCAAACAATGGTTTTCTAAAGAGATGAGGGTTGGGGTGTGTGTGTTGTACTTACTGGTGCAAATCTGTGTGTAAACCATTCATGGTTCTCAAGCATGACCGGTTTGATTATTGATCATTACCTATTGTTGTTTAGCACAGATAACGGTAATTTTGGCACATTTGATTTGTCACTTTGCCTCATTCTCATTCATGTGGCCAAGTTCATTAACATGTAATCATTGCAAATGTGGTATAATTTAAAAGAGGAACACTTCAGCTGTCCATTGATATACAAAGAGGGTAATTAATAAATCAAATATACTTGATTAAAAAAGTGTCCTAACTTTTTGTGAGCGGTTTATATTTCTGCACCTTCGCTGTGGAACAGACCCGAAAAACATCAGGGAGGCATGTACACTGTCAAGTTTCAAGAAGATTCTGCAGTCTCATTTCTATCCATCATAATTATTGTTCTACTTTGCTTTTTGTTTATTTTTGTTTTATGGTGCTTTGATCTTTCTGGAAAGGCGCCTTATACATATGGATTATGTATTGTATTGTATGTAATTTGTCATCAAGGGTGGGACTACTAGTTGACTTGACTGCAGTTACTGTTGGTAGTTCACTTTGCGGCTTAGAACGATTATGGATAAGATTGCGTGGGCTTTATATAAGTGCAGATTTATGTTATAGTAAGTCATGATAGTGGGCATGAATTATCATATTTCTGATGTTACAATAGCATACGCGTATAACAACAGCTTGCTACCGTAAGCGGGTGTTTAGAACTAGTTTGAAAATGCATGTCTTAAACATTTTCTAATGGAACTTATGAAGTGCTCTTAAACATACATGTTGGCTATTTAGTATATAAGGTATGCAAACAAGGTATTACTATCAGTGAATGCCATGCCGTTGCCCCTGGCTTAATATTATCCAAACATGAAATGATGTCAACGACTCAGATAATTGCAAACTGTCGCTCACCCCATACTGTCTGCTACTAGAATTATATTAATCTGCACATAGCAACAGGGGCTTTCAATGGATTTATGTTATGCCAAGACTGGTTTCATTGAGGCTATTCTACATCGTGGAGGGAATTTTGTAGTAGAAGGATAAATTTGATCACCTAAAACGATCAATAACATGATTATGGGTTACTACAATGTATATATAATTCACATTTTAAGCTTTTATGACATGCACGCCATTTGGAAACTTTTTTGTCGACTGGGAAACACTCATAGGTAAATAAATGCGTATGTGTTGTTTCGAGAGAAATAAGACAAATCAATGCATGCGCGCCGATGTTGTTGTGTGAATAATGGCACGACCCCGTAGTGGGAGAACTATTGTGAGCATATCAACATTTGCACAAGTGCATTGATTTTTCTAATATTTCGAGGAACAAAACATACGCATGAATTGACCTAATTCATACACGACACTATACAAATCAAAATTCACAATTTGAGCACAATTTTGATCTATGTAAAAGAATGAAAACATGCTAACAAGTTTGCTAACACCCGCAGTGAAAATCTGCGAATCCGCGTTTCCTGAACAACGAATCAAAACAATGCGCGTGGCGCGAGTATTGAACGGTGCACACGCGGAGTGCATTTAAGTGAATGGGCTTTAAAGCTTTCGAATATGATCATTTAAATATATTCACCAAACGTTTATCAAAACATGTCAAATATTTCCGATTTCAGTCACGGGAGAAGATTGTAATAATTAAATAGAAGCTAGATTGCGTCGCCAGCTGTTCCATGTGCTCCAATACGTGTTCAACGTCTCTAAAATGTATACAAAATCACTCTTCATTCATTTCTGATCAAAACGACATTCTATCAAAGACATAGTGATAACATAGCACATAAACAGTTTTTACCAAGAATAAACAGTCATGGATGTTTTTAAGGGATTCATAAATTGCAAATTGTCGCGAAAATAGGGGTCCTTGAAAGAGTATGGGACTCATTTGGGTAAGAACGAGGCTGTAATAGGGGGTCTAAACAGCTTTACATGTGCGGAACCCAATATTTGGATTCCCCTCCCCCTGCTTAAAACCCCACTTAGTTAAATTGACCTTTACTCAATGATCTTTTTGTGGTCATCTGACATGTATTGTGCTCTATTAACAGTATAACTTGTTTGTAAATGCATAATCACCATGAGAATACCGGCGCTTTTTTATAAGTTTCCATTATTATTATTATTATTATTATTATTATTATTATTATTATTATTATTATTATTATTATTATTATTATTATTATTATTATTATTAACTCTGGCTCATTACAATGTAATTTTCATACATGACACCTGCATAAAATCAATTCTTACGGAGCTACTTATATATTAGTTATAGCCTGTCCTTGTACTTTCGTCTATGCTTGCATTTGGTTTTGATGAGTTGTTAACTGTCCTCATGTTAAGGTAAGTGCTGCCTTATTAAAATGAAGTCCACGTTTTCGCCGAAGTATATGTATTTGCAGCGATTCATATGAGCAACCTACAGAACTAGCTTCTTTTGTTACTCTTGATAGCAAAAATTTACATGAAGACCAACGTGCCATCACGGCCGTGACAAAAATAAGGTAACCACGTCTTTGGCTCATCAGCTTCTTTTACTTGTACAAAAAGTCTTACACTCCCTGTGATAATGTCGTCTACAAAAAGACCACGGCAGTGGCGTAGCCAGAAGGGGGAAGGGGAAGGGGGAGGCGAGATCCCAATATTGGAGTCGTGTTGAGATTGGCACTGTCGGCTTATCAAGCTCGAATTTGATGAACGCCACGTCACATACTCCCCTCCCCCTCCCTCCGCTCTAATGTTTCTGACTCGGCGTCAAAGTTGACTGCCTGGTAGAGTCCTTTGTCGGTTCACTTTTATTTATTGCCCCCCCCCCCCCCCCCCCCCCCCCCCCCCCCCCCCCCCCCCCTCGATAAGAAAAACCTAGCTACGCCAATAGACGACAGTTGGTATTTCAATTTCCGTGGAGGTCCAATTAATAGCGCACGTTCTTTGTTTACATGGTAATTTTCAAACGAGCCTGATCACAAGCTCGACCCATCATAAATTGAAAGGAACCCTGTGTTTTTCCGTGAAACATATACAATCCATTCATGCAAAGCTTCTCAGCAATTTTCTAATATGAGTGCAAGTATAAAAAAACATATTGTAAGAGTGCACTCCTGCTACATAATACGATGTATCTCTGAACGTGATAAAGATATATCGTTTTTCATATTCGGAATTCAATTAATTGTGTCTCATGTTTCCTTTATGGTACTTATTCACTATTTTTATTGGTATCACAGTCAACCTGTTACATGAAACATGTACAATACAATTTCAATCATAAAACATAGACAGAAAATAAGACTGGATAATACGATTACTGAGTGACAGATATTAATGCGATCATTTGATAGACATTGCTCGTGCATAAAGACCGAAATGATAGACGCAATAATGTAGACTGTGGAAGTGTAAGAGTTGTCGACGGTTACGAGTTGGTACGGTGAATTGTATAGTGCTAAAACGGGTGAAGGCTTAAGAGTGAAATTGTTCTAGGTTGACACACTTTTGGACACGGCATCTCTTAGATTTTGCCTAAAGTTTGGGAGGTGAAAGACATTTAGTAGTTTAGAAATACCATATATTTGCATAACTACTAAATGTCTTTCACCTCCCAAACTTTAGGCAAAGTCTAAGAGATGGCGTGTCCAAAAGTTTGTCAACCTAGAAAAAATTCACTCTTAGTCTTAAGTGCTATTTTAAGACATGACTCTTCCAGTATTCGAGAACTTCTAGTTAGTATGTGAAGAGGAGATTTGATATGTTTGTTCTTGCGTCTCTGACGCATTCTAAAACCTCATTTGAAAGTCAGGGTGCGCAAAATTACACGTTTCCACAAAGTATCTATTCTTAATCTAAATCAAGTGACCAACTCAATTGCTAGTTAGCTTCTTCCGATTACTCTTGATAACAGCAATTTACATGAAGATCAACGTGAAGTGAATGACTTAACAAATATACGGTTATAGTGTGTTTCTCTCAAATTCTCACAGTTGTAAGAATACGTTACACTCTTGGAAAAAACAGTGCTTCATGGGTTCTTGGCTGTCCCGTATATGGAACCCTCCGGTTTAAAGGTTCTTTTAATTTAAAGAACCAACAAAACTTCCGTAGAGAACCTTTAAAGGTTCTAAAGACGCATTTTTCGTTCTTTTGGTACCTTTAAAGGGTTTTTAGGAACTTTTTGGAACCTTTAAAGGTTCTTTAAAGGGGTTCCATATACGACACAGCCAAGAACCCCTGAAGCACCCTTTTTCTTAGAGTGTATAACGTTATACACCTCCCTTGATAATGTCTTAAAATGACGTCAGTTGGTATTTCAATTTCTGTGGAGGCCTACTAAATTTGGCGGGTTCACTGAGGAGCGCCTAATCCGTCATATTACCCACATTGACATTCTAGCCTTTATAGGCGAAAGATCAATTATGAGGTGTCCTGTCTTTTCTCAGAATTATTTGATTGTGGGTACTAGCGAGTTCCTATGAAATTAATTCATTTCAAGCTCCACTATTCTCTTAACCGAAGTAGGCATGAAACAGATTGCTCACCATTGCACAAATCCAATTGCTATATCGTACGATTTCAATTATGGAAACGGGACAGGTATCGATATAAGTTATGGTATATTTGACAGCAAATGTATTATTCGTTATGTTTCCTTTATGAAACATATTCCCAAGGCCTATTGGTTTACTGTCAGCCTGCTTCATGAAACATTCACAATGCAGCGTAATGTTTAATATGGAGAATGATTTGGAATATGATTAATGGCAGATATTATATGTATTATGTGATTATTTCATAATGCGCTCCTAAGGTGTTTTGAATTGGATTTAAAAAGCTACTTTTGGGGATAGAGGATGCAACGTGTTGGCAGTAATTATGCGTTGACAATTAATCTTCCCCGCCAAAATATTGTTCTCATCATTTAACTGCGAGAGTATATAACACCCGTATTATTATTTTTTCTCAACGAATAGGTTTCGTTCGGAGGTTTCGTGAAGTTATATTTTCGTTTGTGAACAAATTTATTTCAATTATGTATCAATACTACACACTGGTTATGCAAACTCGTACGTGCAAATATTCCCAATTACCTGAACTGATATGAAACTATATTAAAACTGGTTAAATATCGGTCGATACTGGAACACCAGATAATGTTCCAGTATAAATCGCCCTGGAGGCTACTGGAACATTCATATGTGCCAGTATCGGCCGATACTGACTTGGTACACTCTCAGCAAAAAAAGGTTCAACTTAGAACCATAAATGGTTCCTCACGTTGTCCTCGATATGGAACCCTCATGGGTTCTTCCTAAGAACCATTTCATTGAAGAACCCTTTTGAAAGGTTCTTTAAAGAACTAAAAAAGTTTCTCAGTTTTGTCCTCTATATGGAACCCTAAGGGTTCTTCAGGTTCTTTAAAGAACCAAAAAAGGTTCTTCAGTGTTGTCCTCTTTATGGACCCATATATAGAAATAGATTGTTTCAATCACCATTTTATTTTGCTGTTTGCCTACTTTTCTAGTTTACTTCATTAATACTCGTATAATACATGTATCTGGTTTGTGAACAATCACTAAGTGAGTGACGTCTTGAATTTATCATGTTAATAAAATCGATATATAAATCCTTACGAAATCTACTCTCCATGGTGTTAATTTTAAAGAAGCCGATGCACGTACCCCTGTGTCTAATAGTTCTGAATTGCAAGTCATTATAAAGAACTCTCACAGCTTTTCATGGAACCCTTTTTTCGTATTTTAGGGTTCTATAAGGAACCATTGACTCAGGAAGAACCTTTCATTCTGGGTTTGGAACCATTTGTATCCTTCTTAGAACCATTAAAGGTTCCTTGAGTGCAGAAGGTTCTACATCGAACCCCGAGCTTACTCAAAGAACCCTTTCCGAACCTTTTTTGCTGAGAGTGTACCAGTATCGGCCGATACTAGTATAGTCCAGAATCTGGGGCCTTAAGTACACTTTTCCATATCACATAAAAACCACCTTTAACAGCCCCTTGTGCCCAGCGCCTGATGCGACGTTTTCAGATTGTTAATGCATTTCGAATAAAATGTCATAATAGCACCTTGGCGCGAACTTTTTGGGATTTCGGTGGAGATCCATTCGCAATACACCGAATCTTGGCGCAATGGTTATTATTAAGGTAAGAATGGAACCTGGCGTACAGACAAAGACCTCTCAGGCAATGTTAGTCAAAACCTTTTTGCTGCTTCTTGATCATAAGTATTAACCAAACAATGGATAATGTCAACGACTTGGATAAAATAAATTGTGCACCTCAGCCATCGTCTAAAATTGAATAACAATAGTGGACAAATGATTCGTATTATGCCGAGACGTTTGCAATGTGGCTATTCTGGGTCGTTGAGGTAATTTGGAATAGGGGGATTATTATAAGGTTGATCCTCCGTCGCGCTGAAATGCTCTTATAATTCGACACGTGATTATGGGTAATATTTGGAATAGAAGGATGTAGGAATTTTGTCATTAGTCTCGTTAAAACACTATACTAACTCGGAAAATGCATATGGGTTTCCAGTTTACTGATATGCAATTGCAAACTGAACCGCAAGAGAAACTTATGGCTTCTTTATAGAAAGGAGACGCATTAAAATTCTCTGTATAAAATAAACAATATCTGTACGTCCAACATAGGTATTTAAGTTTCAGTTTCAGTTTTATTTATCAACAATGCATATACAATAATTTTAAGAACAGACATTGGTACGCTGACGAAAATGAGCAGAGCTCGCAAATATATTTAGCCACTCTTAACCCTAACCCCCCTGAGTGCTAAAAAATGCTAATCCAAAGTCCCTCTCCAAACGCATGCGCCGTCGGTTTTCGATGACGTAGTCAACCGAGCCTATATAATGAGTGCAGTATACTGCACGAATGTGTAGCTGAGGGCCGTGGCTTAGTGTTAGGAAGGTGGGGCTCGAGAACGGAGGGTCCCCGGATCGAATCCCGGCAGGTTCCCGGAGATTTAGTTGGTGTTTTTTCCTCGAAAATTGTGATCCCGGTCAAAAATCCTAAACCGGGGTTAGGGTTATGGTAAAAAAAAAAAGTTTTTTTTTTCGTGTTCTATTAACCCTAACCCCCCTGAGTGCTAAAAAATGCTAATCCAAAGTCCCTCTCCAAACGCATGCGCCGTCGGTTTTCGATGACGTAGTCAACCGAGCCTATATAATGAGTGCAGTATACTGCACGAATGTGTAGCTGAGGGCCGTGGCTTAGTGTTAGGAAGGTGGGGCTCGAGAACGGAGGGTCCCCGGATCGAATCCCGACAGGTTCCCGGAGATTTAGTTGGTGTTTTTTCCTCGAAAATTGTGATCCCGGTCAAAAATCCTAAACCGGGGTTAGGGTTATTAAATCATTAAACGTAACAAATTCGGATGCATTTCGTCAGAGGCATGGACATTACTGTATACAGATGATGTACATTACAAATTAAAAGAGGTATTATTATTAAGGTGATTTAGAACGCAAAGTAATAGGAGGAAACACAAAAATGTGACATTGAAATGAATTGAATTCGCTGGCGATGTGATTACATGGTAATTCGGTACCACGCGCCATATGATGCTACGAAAAACGATGGGATAGTAGCGATCATCTCAAATGGATTCTGGACCAAGCGCATATTATCAGAGATCAATTACAAAGAAACAGATGGCTATTATTTGGAATGCTGGTTTCAAAACTGTTTCGTTTCATCTTTTTGTACATGTTGTAATATATATTCATAGGATTTTGAACTTATGAACGGATACGTAATGACGTTTTGAAAACGTTTTTACCAGAATATAATATATCAGACTATCAAATATCGTAAAGATTCATTTTTATCGCAGGTAGTAGCCTAGATGAGAAAAATCGAATAAAAGCTCTAGATTTTGGACGGAGAAAGGTTGCCAGGTTATCAAAAGAATAGAAAATACAATCGATTTATCCCGGCGAAATTCCAAAAGCATGTGCATAGACACGTTTCAAAGACGTCTCGCTGGAGATGTGAAAATGGGTGGCACAAATACTCGGCAATCAGAGAAATTCCTGCTTGGGATCATCTCGAGATTCTACTTAAATATAGGCACTACATAAACAGCCCCGACCGGCTAACTATTTAGTTAGTCTATATTTTAGATTGATGTAGATATTATGCTTAGACTGTAATTAAAACAATTCGTCGGAAATGGGTCATGTGTTGCCTTGATTATGTTTGATTTAGTTAGTTGACCGAGTTAAAGTACTGTATTACGCACTCTCTTAATGTAAAAGAGTGAAAATGTCACTCGTTGTTCAGAGTGAAGTCATTGTCACTCGAGAAAAATGAGCTTTCACTCGGTGTCGAGTGACTTTTTACTCTGTGCGGTTGATGAGTTCAGAGTGAAATTATTGTCACTCGAAATTCGAAAAGTAATTAAAATGTTCCATTATTATTCACTCTCATTGAGGGTGAAGTTCACTCTAAATGAGTGAAATTCACTCCTTATATATTCACTCTTTTTTCACTGCAATATATTGATCACTGTAGGCACTCTTTGAGGAGTACAAATTCACTCGTTTCTCGAGTGAACAAAATTCACTCTTTTTGGAGTGAAAATGGTTCCACTCTTTCAATGAGTGACTTTCACTCTATTAGAGTGATCACTGTAGGCAATCCTTTGAAGAGTGAATATTCACTTCATTAGAGTGGAATTTCACTCTTTTACATTTAGAGAGTAACAATAAAACATGTATAACATTATCGGCCAAGGTTTGTAAACAAAACCCCCCAAGCTGCTCGCGGGTGATCAGCAGCCAAATTTCATGATTTATGTCTTGAAACGTGATATATATTATGGTATATTCCCAATCAACTGCCTTTTGCCTCATATTTCTTTTGCAGTCGTTATTTTTGGCCCATTGGCTAAGCGTCAACCTGTTACATGAAACACTCGCAATATAGTTTCAATTAGGCATTACGCGAAGTAATAAGACAGAATACCACGATTATTGAATGACAGATATCCTCGGTATTTTATCATTAAACAAATCTTAGGTATCAAATTTGATAAAAACTGCTCATGTATTTAAAAAAAAGTATGTAGGGACAGAGGGTAATGTAACGTTTTGACATTCTCCATTATTATGTATTTAAAAGAAATTATATGCCTCGCGAAGATACTGCTCTAAATGTATAAATACCTGTTAAACGAATATTCTAGGTTAGAGTGAAAGTATATTATTTTGTTCAGATAAGGTGACCACACCCAATCTGATCAGATTTCTTAGTTATGTGCATATATGTAATTATACTGCACACGGAAAGTTTTTTGTGTTAATTGATACCTTCTAACTTTAACACTTTCCACGCGGCTATTAGTTTTACCATTATATACAAAACAGAATTTTCAGAAACCTTTCCCAACGTTCAAAGTCTATCTCACGGAATACTGACCCAATACTAGGCACGTTTGTACTTATTTCAATGCATTTTCTCATGGTGATTCCAAATATATATGGTATTGAAATTCAATAATTTTAACATTTATGAAACATATTGTGAAATTTTGGAATGTCGTCTGCAGAGACGCCTGCCGCGTGGAAAGTGTAAACATTCTTATGGTGAATTTAAATAAGTGCTCTAACATTTCTATAAATAACGATACAAAAAACACGTAGACTTAATAACGGACCTTTTGTTAGCGCCTTGTATTGTATGCTTTATGTCTAGACTGATATTGTCATTTGTTGCAATGGGATCGCCGAAATAAATTTCAATATTGTGTCATTGGTCAGGAAGCATCAAAGTGAAGTTAATCGGTATAGCGCCGTATCAGCTGCCATTATAGATAGAGATTCATTGACAATGAGCAATATCGTAGTGCAGAATTTCTTTTAGTTGTCTGTCAAAGCTTGCAAACAGACGAAGACCGTTCCGGTACGTTCGCCAAAGTATTATTTTATGCTTTTAAATTGGCATTTCGCCGCGCAGAAATGTTACCAGACAATGGATGATGTCCACAAATCAGATAGAATATGCCAAATGTCTTGTCTGTCTGCTACTGAAATTACAACAATCTACAAAGAATAACAAAGGGTTCGTATAAATGCCGAGACGTTTTGCAATGAGACTATTCTGGGTCGTTGAGGTAACTTGGAATAAGGGAATAAGGTTGATCATCCGTCGTCCTGAAATGCTCATATAATTCGGCACGTGCATATGGGTAATATTGTAGTTCATAATGCACATGGAACGAACGTTAATTTGGAAATATTGAACGTACCACACCATTTACGACACTGTGGTTTTGTTGTACTCATATATTTGCGCTGTTACGTAGAGTCATTGATTGCAATTTCTAGATAGCTACGTAAAATGTAAAATTGAAATACGTTATCATGTTTGTACCAGAATATATGCGGATATCAAATTCTTTAATCTGATTCATTTTTAGCCGCGTTGGCGGATGAGAAACAAATCGAATGAACGCTCTAGATTGGGGCACAGAAAGTGTGTCAGGTTATTGCTAAAATAGAAGAAGAAAAAACTCCGATTTTATTTCAGCGTAATTCTAAAGCGATATACTAAGAGTAAGACACGTTTTTCAAATAGGTCTCTCTGTAGATGCAACATCACTCTTCGATCAAACCAGTCTCTTCCTGGGATCAAACCCGAAATGCCCTTAAAATATAGTCACTTAGCCTCACTTCATATATCGAAACCAAGTTTCAGGTTAATCAATATATAGGAAATAACGCGCGTATATCAAGGAAACTAAAATATCAATGATTAGTCAAAAGTTAGGCAAATGTGAGAATTTCGGGTATTCAATGTAGCAATATGGGACACAATGTAAGAGTAATAAATATAAATGAGTTTACATGTCCATCGTACTAGTTGCATATATATTGCACCCGCATAGACCAATACAAGTGAATCGACTGAAAGATTGTAAGATTAACTACATTTTATGATTTTTATGACCGTGTAATGTTTGGAAATCAACGTTACAAAGTTCCGCTGACCCAGTACTCGTTTATAAAACATTTTCTGTTTACGATTCCCGTCGTTAATGATGGTCTAGTAACAATATCGCCGTAAAATATTAGTCAGTCGTTTTTCTCCTAATTAATCCTTTTGACTTATTTAACTATTAATCAAATGCATACAAAAGTATACATTTTGGAAAGGAAATGGATCAGAGACCCAAATTTGGTGTCAATGTTGACCAAAAATGATTTGAGTAAAAAATGCCCAAAATTGCTTGATTCTAATGTTATGTCACTAATCTAGGGACAATTCTCTCATTTTTCACCAAAAAAGTGATTTGTATCCAAAAAAATGAGAAAAAGGTTTTTTTATCACAAAAAAATGAGAAAATCATTCCTAAAAAATTGGCCAAAAATGGATTCTCTGACCCAAATCCCATCCAATAATGTATACTTTTTAAGTCCCCCCTTAAGCATGTTAAGTTAAACTGATGTCTTATAGGACTGATTTCTTTTTACAGTGACGTACTTGATCCCCATATGCATCTTCTTTGTTTCTATGAGAAACATGCCATTTCGGTGCATTCTATTATACGCCTCAGTGTTTTCCAAATCGCCAGTGGAAATACATTGTTACTAACCAATCCCTAATTCATCGAGAATTTTTCCGAATGTGAAATTGCTTTTCGTTCATGCATACGGTATACAAATATGAACAGCGAATCTAAGAGCTATTTTTATGCATTTCAATGCCCGAAAGATAAACAATTTACCTGCGGATCTCGCTCGAGGAGAGATAGTAGATGGTCAAACAACACATCGGCACGTCCCAGGGATATATAATCAACGTTCCAATTATTAAGTCATGCCCATATCATACAATAATGATGAAAATCCTCGAGGTTTTAAAGGGACCTTAGCATTCTTCAAAATAAGTCAACGGTCATTTTATCACAGACAATTACTTTGGTTTGTTGGTAAATATCGGATTAAAAGAATTACCAGTATGGACTAATTTTACCAAAGGTTCAAATGATGCCAGGTAATACTTTTGTATTACTTACTACTTCATTGTGTACAATTTGGCTTGCATGGTGTGAACCCTAATAATATGAAATTTATCAAGCGCTGTAACTTTTGAACTATTAATGTGATGTGCATAAAGGTATACATTTTCGAAAAGGAAATTAGTCAGAGAATCCATTTGTGTGTTTTTTGATTCAAAATGTTTCGGAACAACGTAACTAAATCATTTTTTGTTTAAAAAAAGCCACCATGGAAGGGCGTGGTCATGATGGGTTGTTCGTATAAAAGTTAACATATAGCTCTTCGTCTTTGTTACGTGTATTCAACCCTTTCTTTTTATCGCAGTACCTTCCCTCAGCCTTCGAGTAGGCAAAGCATAACTCAAGCTGTACCAACCTGCCACGTACATACATTTATAAACAAACGAAGGCATATATAAAACTGTGATCTGTTCACTATCTATAATTTAGTAATGTTCTTGATATTGTGGGGAAATATCAATTTAGTAACCTTCCTAGAAATATTTAAATAAAATAATGTATTTCAGTAGGGGTGGGTGTTATTTTGCAAATTTCAACTTTTTAATATGAATTGCAGTTCAAAATGTGGTATCACCATTACAAATCGAGAATATGAAAGAATTTTATTCAAAAAGATGTCTTACTCTTACCCTTTGTACATGCCTCTTGAAAATGTTGCAACAAGGTTTCCGAATTCGGCCGGTTTATATATCTACTTGCATAAAGCAGACGACATTGATGTACATTGAAAATAATGTGAACATTTGATTAACATGGGTTTGTTTGGGGTTTTTTGTGTGGGGGTGGGAGGGGAGTTTGTGTGGGTTTTTTGGGGGTGGGGGGGGGGGTAAATTTTGCTTATTTGAAGCACTGACTATAACTCTGTTGTAACTTCATTTCTTCAAAAACAGCTTGTGTGTATTTTCAATCAGGGATTTGGACTTCCTGAAAATCATAAACTGAGTAACTGTACATAGGAGCAGCAGGAATGGCAGGATAGAATAATATTGTCATGCAAATATAGAAGACGATAATCGAAAGAGAGCTCCGTGTGTAAAGAATTTTCCTTTCTTTTGCTTATCCCTTACGGGAGCAGGTTCATTAAATATCACCATAACTCTGAGAACCTATTTAAAGAAAGATATTCTTTTGTTTAGGGAAATAACTAAGAAATTGACTTTTACTGATTTTTTAAAAAACACAACTGGTTAATTAATCATGATTATTGTGTAAGCTATGTAGTGGTTTTCCCGTCCCGCTAAACAAGAAAAGAACTAGGAAGACGGTGCTTTTAAAGTAACCTTCGAATATCACTACCGTTATCTTCGTTCTGTATTACTTTTTCTGACAATTGGAGATCAAGCGTAACTATTTAAAGATTGTTTTATAATTATACTCATTTATCTTATTTAAAACATGGCCTGTGTATTGTTGCAAACATCGCCCAACATGCATGAAACATCAAGTTTAATGAAAAAGGAGCATCCTGATCAAAAGGAAAAGGGGGGCTTGTTGAATGTTGAAGGGGAATGACATTTAATCAATGAGCTCATGCAGACAAAAATTAAGGAGGTATGGTTCCGTTCTACTGGTGAATCTCCAACTTTTACAAAATCTGAAATTAACCTGCGTGAAAGCTAAAACCTTTACATAATCGACAATGGATAAGTAATGCTTTACCCGCAGGCTAACGTTAGGATCGTGTTAAAAATATATTTTTGTAAAAAGCTGTACCTCTTCACATCTCGCGCGTTGCTATATTTATGTATTTACACTTCGTAAAGAAACTAAAGACCGCGCAGCTTCACGTGATGTCTCGTCTGCGTTTATACTGATCGTCTGCTTTTCCTCTAAATGAATTCGAGCCATCCTTGAGATTTTCCCGCGTGTAAAATAAAAGCTACTTTAATTACTCAGTCTTGCAAATTATTTTATACCAGATTGATTAGGACGACCTGGGACGTCTACTGCATTTTGTCAATTTTGGATTATATCAATTACGCCCTCAGACGATTGTCGTTTGTAATATTGTGTTAAGGAGAACAAAATAATTATAGACTTCGTCTCGGTGTCAAATCTAATTGTTATACATTTTATTTCAAATATAATGCCGATGGCAGAACATTATATACTCTTTAACGGTCTTGTTTAAAGCATACTGTATAGCAAGAATAATTGGAGGACGGGTACCGGCATCCTAAGATTTTGAAATCAAAGTTTGTGTGTGAAATATCTCGAAAAATACAGCTTGAATGAGTAAGATTTTTGGATACGATATTGGTACAGTATTTACCTCGGCTGAGTTCGAGGGAAAGGTTATTTGGACAATCATGATGGAAAATGTTCCCACGATAGGGATATTTATTCCCAGTATCCGATATCATCACATCATAGAAAATGGCGGTGATTCTAGTTCGTGTACCCCCGTATAACACCCGTAATTGTTTATATACTTCGTAACGCTCAGTCGCTGAGCGCAAGCGTTGATCACCGTATTTCAGATAGGGGCGTCAAAAAATGGGGGATGTAGTCTACGTCATTTTGTTGCGCCGTTGTTTACTACCCATGTGTGTGAGCGGAAAGAGTTGTGAGCGTTGTAGAGTATGGTATCTAAACTAACGAGCTCGTTTTGTAACGACCTCAACGTCTACGTAATTTCCCATTTGTTCACCGCTAGGCTAGGTACCACCCCTAGATATTGCCTCAGAAAAAAATTGTGTTTGCGATTTCGTCTTTATTAATCCATCAATGGATTCCAGATTTTGTGAGCATGTACAAATCGCAAATAACTTGGACGAGTTCAAAGTTGGGTTAATCTGCCTCATAGGAGTAAAAATATTTGTTTGCCTTGTGAAGCATATTTTTCTTAGTAAAATACAACGATTCATGCTCGGGGGTGGTACTCACGTATGTAAGGCATATGGGGACGTGGCGCTCCAGTGGTCGTTTTTTCATGAGACATCCTTAGCCATGGGTAGGCTTTTCAACTGAAAAATCCTTAGACATGGGTCTATCCAAAATCACCCTTAGAAATGGGTAGGCTTTGAATCTCCAGCGGCACCCCCGACCAAACCAAATTTGAGTAGCCCCCCCCCCCCCCCCCCCCCCCCCCCCCCCCCTCCTGGGGATGCATGAGCGTTGCTATTTTTGTTTGATGTTTACATAACAAACAGAGTCCCCGACTTGTCGCGGTTTTAGTTATACCATTGTAATATTTGCTACGTCACCATACTTGATGTATGAGGGCGAATCTTTGCTGTATAGATAATCAATTGTTTGATGTTTACGTAACAATTGGATGCCTTTTCACTGAATCACGCCTGGGCCCATTACATGGAAAGAGCGTGGACATTTACATAACAATAGTGATCACATATCATACATGACTTCGATATGGATGTGGCGATAGTGATGAGCTAATCGATGCGCGCGTGCATATTTTTGTTTTATGTTTACATAACAAACAGAGTCGCGCGATCATGAAAAAATGATGGTTCAACCATGTCTGCAGGCTGAATAATAAACAAGTTATAACCAAAAGTAGTTTGCCTCATATTGCTGAAAACTGGGCAAATCATGCACATTTTAAACCATTTTAGGTAAAAAAGGTTTACTTTCATGATGTCTAGTTGCTTGTGCGGGGTTATATAGACATCAGTGAATACATCCTAGCCACATCCTAATACATCGGTGTATTCATCTAGGTAAACATGGAGTTTTCTACATATTTTGGTCAACTAATTTTCAAAAAAATGTCGCCCTCTGTAGTCAATGATATGAACATCCCTACCCTAGCATAGGCTATACCTTTGAATTGAAAAAAAATATCTATATTATCGACTCGCACATGGAAACGATTGGTTCTTTAAAAAAAAATGAATTATTTATCCAAACATTAATAATGATATTTGCGTCCATTTTCCAAATTTTGACATTTGTCGGTTAGACTCAGGCCTACTTAATTTTTGTTTTTTAAATGCTCATGATTTCTATACGAAAGACATTTTTGTCATGAAATTGATTGCGACTTGACTTTTTTGTATCATCGATCTCATATGTACCCCCAAAAAATGAATTATTTAACCAAATAATGGTATTTGGGCTATTTTTTCAAATTTTGATATTTGTCGGTCAAGCCTAGAATTAAAAAAAAAATCATTAAGCCTATGATTTCTATGCAAACAACCTTTTTGTCGTCAAATTGAGCGACTTGACTCTTTTGTATCATCGATCTCATATGTACCCAAACAAAATTGAATTATTTAACCAAATAATGGTATTTGGGCTAATTTTTCAAATTTTGATATTTGTCGGTCAAGCCTAGAATTTAAAAAATTATAATTATGATTTCTATGCGAATGACCTTTTTGTTGCCGAATTGATTGCGGCTTGACTTTTTTGTATCATTGATCTCATACGTACCAAAAAAAAATTGAATTATTTAACCAAATAATGGTATTTGGGCTATTTTTTCAAATGTTGATATTTGTCGGTCAAGCCTAGAATTAAAATAAATAAATCATTAAGCCTACGATTTCTATGCAAACAACTTTTTTGTCATCAAATTGATTGCGCGACTTGACTCTTTTGTATCATCGATCTCATATGTACCCAAACAAAATTGAATTATTTAACCAAATAATGGTATTTGGGCTAATTTTTCAAATTTTGATATTTGTCGGTCAAGCCTAGAATTTAAAAAAAAAATCTATACGAATGACTTTTTTGTCGCCAAATTGATTGTGGCTTGAGTTTTTTGTATCATCGATCTCATATGTACCCCAAAAAAATTGAATTACTTAACCAAATAATGGTATTTAGGCTAATTTTTCACATTTTGATATTTGTCGGTCAAGCCTAGAATTTAAAAAATAATAATTATGATTTCTATGCGAATGACTTTTTTGTTGCCGAATTGATTGCGGCTTGACTTTTTTGCATCATCGATCTCATATGTACCCAAACAAAATTGAATTATTTAACCAAATAATGGTATTTGGGCTAATTTTTCAAATTTTGATATTTGTCGGTCAAGCCTAGAATTTAAAAAAAAATCATTGTGATTTCTATGCGAATGACTTTTTTGTCGCCAAATTGATTGCGGCTTGAGTTTTTTGTATCATCGATCTCATATGTACCAACAAAAATTGAATTACTTAACCAAATAATGGTATTTGGGCTAATTTGTCAAATTTTGATATTTGTCGGTCAAGCCTAGAATTAAAAAAAAAATTGTTATGATTTCTATGCGAATTACTTTTTTGTGGTCAAATTGATTGCGGCTTGACTTTTTTGTATCATCGATCTCATAAGTACCAAAAAATGTTTGAATTATTTAACCAAATAATGGTATTTGGGCTAATTTTTCAAATTTTGATATTTGTCAGTCGAGTCTAGAATTTAAAAAAATTGTTATGATTTCTATGCGAACAACTTTTTTGTCGTCAAATTGATTGCGACTTGACTTTTTGTATCATCGATCTCATACGTATCCAAACAAAAATGAATTATTTAACCAAATAATGGTATTTGGGCTAATTTTTCAAATTTTGATATTTGTCGGTCAAACCTAGAATTTAAAAAAAAATCATTGTGATTTCTATGCGAATGACTTTTTTGTCGCCAAATTGATTGCGGCTTGAGTTTTTTGTATCATCGATCTCATATGTACCAACAAAAATTGAATTACTTAACCAAATAATGGTATTTGGGCTAATTTGTCAAATTTTGATATTTGTGGGTCAAGCCTAGAATTAAAAAAAAAATTGTTATGATTTCTATGCGAATTACTTTTTTGTGGTCAAATTGATTGCGGCTTGACTTTTTTGTATCATCGATCTCATACGTACCAAAAAATGTTTGAATTATTTAACCAAATAATGGTATTTGGGCTATTTTTCAAATTTTGATATTTGTCAGTCGAGTCTAGAATTTAAAAAAAATTGTTATGATTTCTATGCGAACAACTTTTTTGTCGTCAAATTGATTGCGACTTGACTTTTTGTATCATCGATCTCATACGTACCCAAACAAAATTGAATTATTTAACCAAATAATGGTATTTGGGCAAATTTTTCAAATTTTGATATTTGTCGGTCAAGCCTAGAATTTAAAAAAAAATCATTGTGATTTCTATGCGAATGACTTTTTTGTCGCCAAATTGATTGCGGCTTGAGTTTTTGTATCATCGATCTCATATGTACCAACAAAAATTGAATTACTTAACCAAATAATGGTATTTGGTTTGGCTAATTTTTCAAATTTTGATATTTGTCGGTCAAGCCTAGAATTTAAAAAAAAATGTTATGATTTCTATGCGAAATACTTTTTTGTCGTCAAATTGATTGCAGCTTAACTTTTTTGTATCATTGATCTCATACGTACCCAAACAAAATTGAATTATTTAACCAAATAATGGTATTTTGGCTAATTTGTCAAATTTTGATATTTGTCGGTCAAGCTTAGAATTTTAAAAAATAATTATGATTTCTATGCGAATGACTTTTTTTTGTCACCAAATTGATTGCGGCTTGACTTTTTTTCATCATCGATCTCATACGTACCCAGACAAAATTGAATTATTTAACCAAATAATGGTATTTGAGCTAATTTTTCAAATTTTGAATATTTTAGAATTTAAACAATTAAAAAAATTCTATGAGAATGACTTTTTTGTCGCCAAATTATTGCGGCTTGACTTTTTTGTATCATGGATCTCATACGTATTTAAAAAATCAAAAAAAATAATCATATAATGATATTTGGGTCCATTTTCTAAATTTCGACATTTGGCGGTCAGGCAAATTAAAATAAACCTTATGATTTCTATGCGAATATAATATTATATATAATTGTTGTCGTCAAATTGATCTCATAGGTAACTAAAAAGGTGATAAAACAACAAAATGCAACAAATGAATGAAACTGTAAAGTGCAAGTGAATGGCAGTAACAAAACAAGTAAATAAAGATGAATGATCGAATCTTTGACAAAAATAAATAATCACACTAGAGTTAAGATTACATTATGTTGATATCCATGCTGATCAAATTACGGGCGAAATATCTGTTTTCAATCGACTACGAAAACTAATCTCAGTCATTCAATACATCGCGAGACTGCCGCATTATGCGTATTCGCTGTCAATCGAAAGCAAAATCCATATTACCGCAAAGCTTTTTTAAATTGCCTCTTTATTCAGTTTAAAGAAATTTTAAGCCAAGTTTTCAATTAGCGTTTGCCTGGACTGTCGGTATACAAAGACGAATTTACAAAATTATTAACTTTAATCGATCGCGGCTAATCCGTTCAAAAAGCGCATGTGTGTAATGCCTTGTTTTACGATGTAAACAATAATATCATATGCCGCCGGGCGATCAGCTGATCGATGTTGAGAGAACACAATGCGCACGCTCTAATCAGTTTCGTTCATCTCTCGTCGGTGATGGCGTAACGAATAAGATAGCCCCTCGGCCCTCGTGTTTGTGAGGATTGTTTGTTTATTTTGTTTTAACATTATGCATACATTAGGAAGTTCAAAATGATGTTTTGGAATTCAATCAGGCAACTTTCAAATTTGACTATCAATTATCATGTCACACTTTGTGTACGCAACTTCGTGGAAGGACCCATGTTCATCTTAATAAACTGTTTATGTAAAGATTATTACATTACTGTTTCTGTCTATTCTTCTTTGTATATTGTGCATTTTGTGTACAAATGTTCACTTCACTCAAACTTTCACCAGCCCCATTCCATTTAAATGGAATTTGCATTTCAACTCTTGCTAATTAATAGACAACCATGTCTATATAAATTACATGCTACAATTGTATTGGTGACAAAACGTAATGATATACCACTTATGAGTACTGACTCTTGTCCCTGCGTAGAAAGGCAACATTTTTCTTGCCCGCATGGTCCCCGCTAAGTCCTAGGTCCCACAGGGCCAAGGTTGCAACCGGAAAGTACATTAATCAAATCAAACTTTTTACCTTCACACCTGAATACACTCTACAGGCCACATCAAACACCAACGGCAGCTCTGTCAGCAATTCATTCTTATGGTTGAATCAAATACAAAGCAAACCCTTTAGAACAAACAAACGGGTTTCAAATATTATCTCCCACACAATAAATCCAAACCACTTCATAATCATTTCATTTTCATACCATCACTCTCCGCCCGTCCTCCATGATTCTGGTCAGATCCTAACATATCATGTTAAAATCAATACAATGTCAATAACCGCCCTATTGATAACCACTAAATCTGACACTGCTAAACCCCATCAACCGCGAAACTCAAAAACCGCGAAACCCGAGAACCGCTCTAGTATTTGTTTTGCGAAACACCTCTGTGTGTAAATTGTCGTTCGCTCTATCTAGTAAAATGGTAAATGTCCTTTTGTAATCAAATTGGCGAACCTCTAACAGCAACAATATTATAATCCAGGGGCCAAATATCATGAGTGACCAAAGATCTTCCAGACATGTAAATGCTTTTTTCTTCTGTGCCAAAATTCACCACAGAATGAAGATTTTGCATGTTTTTCTGCTAAACGAGTAAAATATCTCCAGGATTTTGAAGAGCAGGTACCCTTTTTTCTTGGAAATGGTCGATTTTAGAGGTTTTTAGACCCCGTAACGCTCACGATCTTAACACATTCCACGCGGCTATTGGTTTTACCATACAAAACAGATATTTCAGAAACCCGTTTCCCAACTTTCGAAGTCTATTCAAAGGATTACTGAATCAATACTAAGTATGTTTGTACTTATCGCAATGCATTTCACATGACGATTCCAAATATGGTAATGAAATTCAACAATTTTGACATTTATGAAATATTTTGTGAATTTTGGAATGTCGTCTGCAGACGTCTGCGGCGTGGAAATTGTTAACAACACTCTTTATTACGCGTTTTCCTAGTTACGCGTGCTTACAGTGGAATAGTGGACTGGGCCCCGGGGTCTGACCTTCCGCCCTGGTGATGTAAAATGTAAGGTATCATACGAAGCCCCGGGACGAAGCCTTATTCGGACAACGAGCTGTATGCTTCATTTTCTGCTTTCAGTCCGACGACTGCAGTCCACAATTCAAATAATAATTACCTTCATTAATGGAATGCCGTGAAATGTTTGTTCCAATTATTTATTTTCAAGATGAAGTAGCACAGTTGCTCTTGCACATACATTTTGGTCTATTGTCGGGTACTCTTGACGAAGTGTTACTATTTTCCTAATGAAAACCTTGACAGGTTCTGAATGTAAATTGGTTCACAATTCAGGAATAACATGCCCAAGCACGTAGTAAGTGTGTTGTTTATTCAAATTGAACCCTCTTTACAACAGATTGCATTAGTTACCCCTTCAAAGCTAGTTGTTATACTACACGAGCTGAACGATATAATACCACCACGAGGATTCACGTTTTGCTTACCATTTACATATAATTATATACTCAAGTGCAAATGCAAGTCCTCATCAGTTTCCATAGTGTACATAGGGACCATCGACCCCCACCCCCGGTTATGCTAAATGATCCCATTTTAATTGTTACCCCCTTTGTAAACATTTATATATCCTCTTGTTTCAAGACGACTTGATGCCTATGTTGGAAGCATCAAATAATGTGCATACTGTTTACTAATAAAATACAAAGCATTGCACACACAAAAAGTTTCAAGATGATGACAATTGTCGTTACCACGTGTCAGTGTTCGGGAAAGACGGCTATTGGTTCCTGTCAGCGTATCACTTTTCAATTGCCCTTAATGACCCTGAGGATCTGATTAGTTGAAGTGACCATTGCCTGTTTCCTAGTCTTCAATCAAGACATGTCTTCGGCAAAGATCTTTGATTAAGTCTAGCTACACACGATATGCGTGCGGTGTTTTAACGGTTCGCTCAATTCCATAGCTTAGACCTAAATTAGAGTAACTTCATAGGCTACTCCCGGGGGGGGGGGGCACTGACATTGGAAAAGGGTATAGGTATGTGCCGCGCTGAAGACCCCCTTTTTCACCCTCTGCAGCTAGCTCTTATGACCCCCCTTTTGAGCCTGCATTAGTTCTTATGACCCCACTTTTATTGAAAAATCAAAAATCGCGACATGTTGCATTCCAAAGCCCAAATTCTTCGAACATTTTGCGTTCTAAAACCAAACAAAATCGAACATTTGCGTAAGAGCTAATCAAAATTAAACTATAGGCCAGTTCTCAAGACCCTATTTTTCGTCATAAAATCCATTAAGTTCAGTTATGTAGCCTCCCTTTTTGAGACCCTGGGCGGCACACCCCTACCCCAAAAAAAGTTGAGTGCCCCCCCCCCCCCCCACCCCCGGGGGGCTACTCCATAATACTAGTGCAATCTACATGTATATCCCCGGATGTGTTTCATGTAGGACTTAATCGAATACCTCTTACATCATATGCAAGCACTTGAACAAGATCCTTCGTCGTATCATTGCCAATTCACTGTTTTATAATAATGCTCCGCCGGAGATGCTTCGCAGAAGTAAGGCATGCGGATAACTATTTACTTGTATATGGTTAACTTACTTCACAGTGTTTCGGTGGTTTCTTCTGCCGAACTAGATACATTGCTTGTGGAAAATTCTTTATAACGCTCGACAACCTTTCATACAAATCATATTCATGAATACTAAGAGTTGCCCAACAGCAACCTACCTGCTGAATACCAATAACATCACTACCATATTCCTGTTGTGTTGAGAGAAGGTTTGATTGTGCTTGCACTCTTTAATGCTTTTTTTGTTGATACCTTCTCTGAAGGTTTATACTTTACATGCGGCTCAAAAACAGATTTTTCAGAAACCATTCGCAACTTTCAAAGTCTTATCTCAATAATTACTGAGCAATAATATAGGCAGGTTTGTATTAATTATAATGAAATTATCTCATGGTGATTCCAAATATGTTGATGAAATGCAATGATACTGACATCCCTATTGAAAAGCACGAATCTGATCATTCTAAACAGTAATGCAAACCTCTTTCTATACACAGAAAGAAAAAAGTGAGTCATCATCGTAAAATGAGTCACTACATGGACAAAATGACTAATTTTGAGCCATAGTGTGTCACTACATGGACAAAATGACTCATTTTTCGATGATGACTCACTTTTTTTCTTTCTGTGTAGGATGATTGTCACTCTTGAAACTGGACCCACGACCATTGAAATGACAATAACTCCGCTCCGCAACATCGTATCTCAACGATCGAGGTGTCAAAATATGCAGAACAAGATTATGCACTTGGTTATTTGCTTCGATCAATGCATACCCTTTCGAGCCGTTATATATTGGATCATTTCTAAGTGTTTCGATACTTTTTGTGAGCAGTTTATTTGACTTGACTGCAGTTACTCTTGGTAGTTCACTTTGCGGCTTAGAACGATTATGGATAAGATTGCATGGGCTTTATATAAGTGCAGATTTATGTTATAGTAAGTCATGATAGTGGGCATGAATTGTCATGTTTCTGATCTTATTATAGCATACGCGTATAACAACAGCTTGCTACCGTAAGCGGGTGTTTAGAACTAGTTTGAAAATGCATGTCTTAAACATTTTCTAGATGGAACTTATGAAGTGCTCTTAAACATACATGTTGGCTATTTAGTATATAAGGTATGCAAACAAGGTATTACTATCAGTGAATGCCATGCCGTTGCCCCTGGCTTAATATTATCCAAACATGAAATGATGTCAACGACTCAGATAATTGCAAACTGTCGCTCACCTCATACTGTCTGCTACTAGAATTATATTAATCTGCACATAGCAACAGGGGCTTTCAATGGATTTATGTTATGCCAAGACTGGTTTCATTGAGGCTATTCTACGTCGTGGAGGGAATTTTGTAGTAGAAAGATAAATTTGATCACCTATTGCGGTAAAACGATCAATAACATGATTAGGGGTTACTATAATTCATATTATTTTGCACATAGGTTGATTTTGGGAAATATCCGATCTCAAGTTTTTAACACATGCACGCCATTTGGAAACTATTTTGTCGACTGGGAAACACTTAAAGGTAAACAAATGAGTGTGTGTTGTTTCGAGAGAAATAAGACAAATCAATGCACGCGCGCTGATGTTGATGTGTGAATAATGGCACGACCCCGCAGGAGGAGTACTATTGTGAGCATATCAGCAATTGTGCAAGTGCATTAATTTTTATATTATTTCGAGAAACAAAACATACGCATGCATTGAATTAACCTAATTCATACACGACACTATACAAATCAAAATTCACAATTTGAGCACAATTTTGATATATGTAAAAAAGAATGAAAACATGCATACATTGACCTAATTCATACACGACACTATACCAATCAAAATTCACAATTTGAGCACAATTTTGATCTATGTAAAAAAAATGAAAACATGCAAACAAGTTCGCTAACACCCGCAGTGAAAATCGGCGAACCCGCATTTCCTGAACAACGAATCAAAACAATGCGCGTGGCGCGTGTAGTGAACGGTCTACACGCGAAGTGCATTAGACACTTTCAATGCACTCCGCGCGTTTTAGTTCCTTGCTTTCTGATTGGTTCGACACTATTTAGAGTGTATGAATTTTGTTTAAGTGGATGGACTTTTAAAGCTTTAGAATATGATAATTTAAATATATTCACCAAACGTTTATCCAAACATGTCAAATATTTCCGATTTCAGTCACGGGAGAAGATTGTAATAATTACATAGAAGCTGTAGATTGCGTCGCCAGCTGTTCCAGGTGCTCTAATACGTGTCCAACGTCTCTAATATTGATACAAAATCACTCTTCCTTCATTTCTGATCAGAACGACATTCTATCAAAGACATAGTGATTACATAGCACATGAATTGTTTACCAAGAATATACTAGTTAGTTATGGATGTTTTGAAGGGATTCATTAATTGCCAATTGTCGCGAAAATAGGGGTCCTTGAGAGAGTATTTACATTTTAAAGTATCGGATCATTTGGGTAAAAAAGAGGCTGGAATAGGGGTATAAACAGATTTACATATGCGTACCCCAATATCTGGATTCCCCCCCCCCCCCCCCCCCCCACTGTTTAACACGAAATATCATTGCAAAGTAATTTCCATACATGACTCCTGCATTAAAACAATTCTTACGGAGCCACTTAGTTATGTGAAGAGAATATCTTATAGCCTGTCCTTGTACTTTCGTCTATGCTTACATTTGGTTTTCATGAGTTGTAAGCTGTCCTCATTTTAAGGTTAGTGTTGCCTTATTAAAATGAAGTCCACGTTTTCGCCGAAGTATCTGTATTTGCAGCGATTCAAATGAGCAACCTTCAGAATTGGCTTCTACTGTTACTCTTGTGGCAAACATTTACATGAAGACCAACGTGCCATCACGGCCATGACAAAAATAAGGTGACCACGTCTTTGGCTCAGCTTCTTTTACTTGTACAAAAAGTCTTACACTCCTTTTGATAATGTCGTCTACAAAAAACCCACTGTAACGTCGTCTACAAAAAGACAACGGCAGTGGCGTAGCCAGAGGGAGAGGGGAAAGGGGAGTGGGAAGAGGAGGTGCCAATATTCGAGTCGTGTTGATTGAGATTGGTACTGTCGGCTCGAATTTGGTGAACGCCACGTCACATACGCCCCCACCCCCCGCTCTAACGTTTCTGACTCGGCGTCAAAGTTGACTGCCTGGTAAAGTCCTTTGTCCCCCCCCCCCCTCCCCCATAAGAAAAACCTAGCTACGCCAGTAGACGACAGTTGGTATTTCAATTTCCGTGGAGGTCCAATTAATCGCGCAAGTTCTCTGTTTACAGGGTAATTTTCAAACGAGCCTGATCACAAGATCGACCCATCATAAATTGAAAGGAACCCTGTGTTTCTCCATGAAACATATACAATCAATTCATGCAAAGCTTCTCAGCTATTTTCTAATCTGAGTGCAAGTATAAAAACATACCGTATTGTAAGAGTGCACTCCTGCTACATAAAACGATGTATCTCTAAACATGCTGAACGTGATAAAGATATATCGTTTTCATTTTCTGAATCCAATGAATTATGTCTCATGTTTCCTTTATGGTACTTATCTATATACTAATTTTCGGTCCCTCGCCTGATTAGATAGTTCAATAATAATTTTGCACTCGCGTCCCTCTTCAACTGAAAAAGCGTGGTAATTGCGCCTCTAATACACGAGCTAATTAGATAGTTCAATACCCGTTTTTTCCCGTTTTCAGACATGCGCAGAAAGGATCACATGTGAAAATCCAAAATGTTGAATTTATTTTACTCGGGTAGCTACTGTTCGGACACAAATTGTGGTTTTCGGAGTGAGTGATGACATATGGTCTTCACCCAAAATATTCTCTTCAGGGATATAGCTACATTTCTGTATATGCGGCTGTTTGTTATTCTTAAAGATCGCATAGTAACAAGCATTTATACGTCCGAAAAATACAAATATTTCACGACATTTTCTAAATGTAAACAAAAACTCTTACACAGATCTTAAAGTGACACTTTCACATTAGTAACATAGATGAATGCGACGTTTGCTAACGATAAAGAAACTGGCAGTACCATGTCAACCGTTTCTATGTTGTGCTGCGCGATCGCGTTTAACATGGCGCACGCGGTTCGGCGCACACGTAATGACGCAGACAAAAAGTGTACGCGTTTGTGGCGCAAACCGTGCACATTGTAACGGAGCAGAGTGAAAGTGCAGGTGGGACTAAGCGCAGGTGGGCCACCTGTGATAACTGGATTTTAAGGGTGTACACTCAGGTAGTATCTCGGGAGGCTTTATAGAACACAGCAAACATGATAAAGGGACTACATATACTATACGTTAAGGCCCCACATGCCTATTGGAGGAATAATGTATTTAATGTAAATAGGCCAAACAAAACACGGATGGCACACATTGTGCTCAAGTACAAGCGTGGAATGGTACAAGTGATCTTGATGATAGACTCCGCCGACCATAAAACTAAACGACCGACTATAAAACTATAACGCTCAGAACGTAGGCCTACTGAATTACCTGGATACAGTATGTGCATATGGGCAGTGGCGACACTTGCACCAGCACCATATGTTAAAGGCATATTATGTGATCTTTTCCAGAGAGCGCCCTCTATTCGTGATTTTTTTTAGAAAGTAGATTTTCTTGCAGATTTACATTTCTGATCATAAATCGTACATATATTCCAAGTTACAGAGCGATACGATTCCTAATTACCTCAAAATCATGGTTTTAGAGTGAATTTAGACTAGAATAAAATAAGTTGTCGGATATCCGACAGTTTATTTTCACTCTAAAACCATGATTTTGAAGTAATTAAGAATCGTATCGCCCTGTAACTTGGAATGTAAGTACGATTTATGATCAGAAATGTAAATCTGCAAGAAAATCTGCTTTCAATTTTTTTTCGATGTTGAGGGCGTTCCATGGAAAGATCACATACCTTTAAAGGAGGAAAACGGGGTGGCAGGGCAATAAAAGAATCGGGGGAGACATTTAAAAGCTAATTTTAAGTAACTTTCAATTTTGACATTAAAATTCAACTTTTTATTATTTGGGGTACAAACATTTTCTTACGCTTTGTTTACTTATTCCCCGTGAAATCTTCTAGCGGGTCCAGCGCGAAGCGCTGGTGCCCGCTAGTTCTCTATTATTATTGGTATCACAGTCAACCTGTTACATGAAACATGTACAATACAATTTCAATCATAAAACATAGACAGAAAAAAGGACTGGATAATACGATTACTGAGTGACAAATATTAATGCGATCATTTGATAGACATTGCTCGTGCATAAAGACCGAAATGATAAACGCAATAATGTAGACTGTGGAAGTGTAAGAGTTGTCGACGGTAAAGAGTTTGTATTGTGAATTGTAGTGCTAAAAAGATTTAAGGCTTAAGAGTGAATTTGTTCTATAGGTTGACACACTTTTGGACACGCCTTCTCTTAGATTTTGCCTTAAGTTTGGGAGGTGAAAGACATATAGTAGTTATGTAAAGATATGGTATTAAAAAATTCAGCAACCCTCTGTTGCCATGGTAATCTTGTTTTTGCTCATTTTAGGGGAAAATACCATATTTTTACATAACTTCTAAATGTCTTTCACCTCCCAAACTATAGGCAACATCTAAATGAAGCCGTGTCCAATAGTGTGTCAAACTCTTCCAGTATTCGAGAACTTCTAGTTAGTATGTGAAGAGGAGATTTGATATGTTTGTTCTTGCGTCTCTGACGCATTCTAAAACCTCATTTGAAAGTCAGGGTTGCGTAGAAGTACACGTTTCCACGAAGTATCTATTCTTAATATAGTGACTAACTCAATTGCTAATTAGCTTCTTCCGATTACTCTTGATAACAACAATTTACATGAAGATGAACGTGCCATCACGGCGGAGGTGCATGACCTTACAAATACGGTATACGGTTATAGTGTGCTTCTCTCAAATTCTCACAGAAGTAAAAATACGTTACACTATTGAAAAAAACAGTGCTTCATGGGTTCTTGGCTGTCCCGTATATGGAACCCTCCGGTTTAAAGGTTCTTTTAATTTAAAGAACCCTCAAAACTTCTGTAGAGAACCTAAAGACGCATTTTTCGTTCTTTTGGTACCTTTAAAGGTTCTTTTTGGAACCTTTTGGAACCTTTAAAGGTTCTTTAAAGGGGTTCCATATACGGGACAGCCAAGAACCCTTGAAGCACCCTTTTTTCTTAGAGTGTAAAACATTATACACCTCCCTTGATAATGTCTTAAAATGACGTCAGTTGGTATGTCAATTTCTGTGGAGGCCTACTAAATTTGGCGAGTTCACTGTGGAGCGCCTAATCCGTCATATTACCCACATTGACATTCTAGCCTTTATAGGCGAAAGATTAATTATGAGGTGTCCTGTCTTTTCTCAGAGTTATTTGATTGTGGGTATACTAGCGAGTTCCTATGAAATTAATTCAATTCAAGCTCAATTTAATATTCTCTTAGCCGAAGTTCGCATGAAACAGATTGCTCACCGTTTCACAGATTGCTACATATCGTACGATTTCAATTATGGAAACGGGATATCGATATAATTATGTTATGGTATAGTTGACAGTAAATGTATTATTCGTTGTTTCCTTTGTGAAACATATTCCCAAAGCCGATTGGTTTACTGTCAGCAGGCTTCATGAAATATTCACAATGTAGCGTAATGTTAGAGAATGATTTGGAATATGATTAATGGGTGACAGATATCGTATGTATTATGTGATTATTTCATAATGCGCTCCTAAGGTGTTTTGAATTGGATTTAAAAAGCTGCTTTAGGGGACAGAGGATTATGCAACGTGTTGGCAATAATCATGCGTTGAAAAGTAATCTTCCCCGCCAAAATATTGTTCTCATCATTTAACTGCGAGAGTATAATAACCGTATTATCTTTTTTCTCAACAAATAGGTTTCGTTCGGAGATTTCGTGAAGTTATATTTTCGTTTGTGATCACATTTATTTAAATTATTTATCAATACTACACACTGGTTATGCAAACTCGTACGTGAACTGAGATGAAATTATATTAAAACTGGTTCAATATCGATCGATACCGGAACACCAAATAATGTTCCAGTATCGCCCTGTAGGCTACAGGAACATTTTATATGTGCCTGCCAGTATCGGCCGATACTGACTTTGTACCAGTATCGGACGATACTATTATAGTCCAGAATCTGGGACCTTAAGTACACTTTTTCCATATCACAAAAAAAACCTTTAACAGCCCCTTGTGCCTAGCGCCTGATGCGCAGTTTTCAGATTGTTAATGCATTTCGAATAAAATGTCATAATAGCACCTTGTCGCGAGCTTTTTGGGTTTCGGTGGAGATCCATTCACAATACCCGAATCGTGGCGTAGTGGTTATTATTAGGGTAAGAATGGAACCTGGCGTACAGACAAAGACCTCTCTCAGGCAATGTTAGTCAAAACCTTTTTGCTGCTTCTTGATCATTAGTATTAACCAAACAATGGATAATGTCAACGACTTGGATAAAATAAATTCTGCACCTCAGCCAAGTCTATTTACGTCAGACTCTAAAATTGAATAACAATAGTGGACAAATGATTCGAATTATGCCGAGACGTTTGCAATGTGGCTTTTCTGGGTCGTTGAGGTAATTTGGAATAGGGGGATTATTTAAGGTTGATCCTCCGTCGCGCTGAAATGCTCTTATAATTCGGCACGTGAAAATGGGTAATATTTGGAATAGAAGGAGGTAGGAATTTCGTCATTCGTCTCGTTTAAACACTATACTAACTCGGCAAATGCATATGGGTTTCCTTTACTGATATGCAATTGCAAACTGAACCGCAAGAGAAACTTATGGCTTCTTTATATAAAGGACACGCATTAAAATTCTCTGTATAAAATAAACAATATCTGTACGTCCAACATAGGTATTTAAGTTTCAGTTTCAGTTTTATTTACCAACAATACATATACAATAAGTACAAAATTAGTATGCTTACGAAAATCAGAGCAGAGCTCGCAAGTAATAATAATAATAATAATAAAGTACATTTATTGAGCGCTTAAAACAGAAGTCACTAAGCGCTTTACATAGCATAAAAATCAAAAATATTATATATCAGCAAGTATAAGCACACATAAAACCAGGAATTACATAATATAAAAGATACGGCATATATGATCAGGCAGTTAAAATGATTCAAAAAGTTTAAAATGTACAAAACCACCAGGGTTGTCGATAAAAACAATTTTACAACGCAAGGCATACAAAATATTTCAGATTAACCAGTATAGTAAGTCCGAAAAAGGTGCGTTTTAAGATGCGATTTGAAGACTGAAACAGTTTCGGCATGACGAACTTCACTCGGGAGATGATTCCACTCGGTTGCTGCTGCCACAATGAAAGATCTAGCACCGTAGAACTTTGTTGACGGACGAAGAACTTCAAGCAAGTTTTTAGAAGAGGATCTTAAGGACCGCGTTGGAACATACTGGTTGACAAGATCACTGATAAACACGGGTGCCATGCCATTTAAAGCCTTGTACGTGAGGAGCAAGATTTTATAGAGTGCTCTGCACTCAATTGGAAGCCAATAATTGGCGAAGAATCGGAGTTATATGTTCACGCCTGGGCACACAAACGATAAGACGGGCGGCGGTATTTTGCACTCGTTGAATCTTCGCCAACTCACATCGCGGTAAACCAAACAACATAGAATTGTTCGAATCCAGCCTAGATGTCACAAAGGTGTGAACCAATCATGTAGTGGTTTTGACGTCTAAATACTGGCGGATCTGTCCGATTCTTCTAATTGCAAATAAGGCAGATTTGCATACACTGTTCACATGTTTGCTCATGCCCAATGATGAATCCATGATCACACCGAGGTTTCGGGCATGTGTAGATGGAGAAATAAACGAGTCACCGATAGCCAAGGTTGGTTTTAGAGTAGACTTTTTGAACTGTGACGAGAAGTGCACGAGTTCTGTCTTCTTGTCATTTAGAACCAAATTGTTTGATGAACACCACGATCTGATATCAGAGATGCAAATTTCCATCTTCTTTAGCGCTATATCACATTCTTCAGGCTCAAATGTAAGATATAGTTGTGTGTCATCAGCATAACTAACACTGTTGATGCCGTGTGAGTTTATGATGTTCTGAATGGGGGCACTATAAAGTATGAACAAAAGAGGCCCTCCAACGGATCCCGGAGGAACACCGCAGAGTAAAGGGACGCTGTCAGATTGAACATTTTTGATACAGACTGATTGCGTTCGATCACTCATGTAAGACTTAATCCACTCACTAGCTGTTCCGGTGATACCACAACGAGAGGCAAGACGATTTAGTAAAGTTGTTAGCTCGATGGTATCGATGCTGCTGAGAAATCCAGCAGCACTAATAACACTTCTTTATGCTTGTCAAGTGCGCCTAAGATGTCGTTCTGGACGCAAGAGAGCCGTCTCTGTGCTGTGGTATTGTCTATATGCAGATTGTGTGCGGCCATGGAGGTGATTGTCCGTCAGGTAAGTTTGCAGCTGGGAAGAAGCAACTCTTTCAACTAACTTGCTCAAGTAGGAGAGGTTGGAAATGGGACGATAGTTTGAAAATTCGTCACGGTCCAGACCAAGTTTCTTAAGCAGTGGTATTACATTAGCTTGTTTGAAAGCTGTAGGCACAACACCAGAGGACAATGATGCATTTACAATCCTTGTGATGATTGGCACGAGTTCCTCCATGCACGTATTAAACAGCTTTGATGGCAAAGGATCAAGTCCGCACGATGTTATAGGGGCTGACTTCATGACTTTCAAAACATCGTCCTCTGAGACTAACTCAAACTCAGAGAAAGAGCTGGAACAGTTTTCTTGTATCTGGATGGACAGTGGCATGAAGATCTTATTTTCAAGACCAGCACGTAGGTTTTTGACTTTATCATCAAAGAACTCGGCTAAGTTGTTTGCCAGATCCTTGGGACTGTCATGCGAAGGAAGAACTTGCTCTGCCTTTGGCTTCGAGAGCTTGTCGATAACACGGAACAAGTTGCGTTGGTCAGACTCTTCGATTTGCGAGCGATGGTAGGCAGTCTTAGCCTTATTCAAAAGGTCCCTGTAGTGCTCACACTGATCTTGATAATATTGCTTATCAACCGTGAGGTTAGTCTTAAGCCATTTACGCTCACGACGCCGTTTTACCTGCTTGGCAGTACGAAGGATGTCTGAGTACCAGGGTGTATTGGGTCTGAGAACAACAAAAAGTATTATTTGGCCACTCTTAATGAATCATTAAACGTAACAAATTTGGATGCATGTCGTGAGAGGCATGGACATTACTGTATACAGATGATGTACATTACAAATTAAAAGATGTATTAAAGGTGATTTAGAACGCAAAGTAATAGGAGGAAACACGAAAATGTGACATTGAAATGAATTGAATTCGCTGGCGATGTGATTACATGGTAATTTGGTACCACGCGCCATATGATGCTACGAAAGACGATGGGGTAATAGCGATCATCTCGAATGGATTCTGGACCAATCGCATATTATCAGAGATCAATTACAAAGAAACAGATGGCTATTATTAGGAATGCTGGTTTCAAAACTGTTTCGTTTGCCGCAAACCATCTTGTTGTACATTTTGATTCAGGATTTTGAATTTATAAACGGATACGTAATGACGTTTTGAAAACGTTTTTACCAGAATATATATCAGACTATCAAATATCGTGAAGATTCATTTTTATCGCAGGTAGTAGATGAGAAAAATCGAATAAAAGCTCTAGATTTTGGACGGAGAAAGGTTGTCAGGTTATCAAAAGAGTAGGAAATACAATCGATTTATCCCGGCGAAATTCCAAAAGCATGTGCATAGACACGTTTCAAAGACGTCTCGCTGGAGATGTGAAAAATGGGTTGCACAAATACTCGACAATCAGAGAAATTCCTGCTTGGGATCATCTCGAGATTCTACTTAAATAATAGGCACTACATAAATAGCCCCGACCGGCAAATTATTTGGTTAGTCTATATTTTAGATTGATGTAGCTACTATGCTTGGACTGTAATTAAAACAACAATTCGTCGGAAGTGGGTCATGTGTTGTTTTGATCATTGATTATGTTCGACTTAGTTAGTTGAACCAGTTAACGTACTGTATTCCGTAACGATGTCCCATGTATAACATTATCGGCCAAGGTCTGTGAACAAAACCCCCAAACTGCTCCCCGGTGATCAGCCGCCAAATTTCACAATTTATGTCTTGAAACGTGATATATATTGTGGTATATTCCCAATCAAATGCCTTTTGCCTCATATTTCTTTTGCAGTCGTTATTTTTGGCCCATCGGCTAAGCGTCAACCTGTTACATGAAACACTAGCAATATAGTTTTAATTATGCATTACGCGAAGAAATAAGACAGACTACCACGATTATTGAGTGACAGATATCTTCGGTATTTTATCATCAAACGAATCTCAGGTATCAAATTTGATAAAAACCGCTCGTGTATTTAAAAAAAAAAGTCTGTACGGACAGAGGGTAATGTAACGTTTTGACATTATCCATTATTATGTGTTAAGACATTATATACCTCACGAAGATATAAATGTATAAATATCTATAACACGAATATTCCAGAGTAAAAGTATAATTTTTTTTCAGATAAGGTGACCACACCCAATCTTATCAGATGTAATTATACTGCACACGGAAAGTGTTTTGTGTTAATTGATACCCTTCTAAGTTTAACACTTTCCACGCGGCTATTAGTTTACCATATATATACAAAACAGATTTTTCAGAAACCTTTCCCAACGTTCAAAGTCTATCTCACGGATTACTAAACCAACACTAGGCACGTTTGTTCTTATTTCAATGCATTTTCTCATGGTGATTCCAAATATATATGGTAATGAAATTCAATAATTTTTAAATTTATGAAACATATTGTAAAATGTTGGAATGTCGTCTGAAGTCGCCTGCCGCGTGGAAAGTGTAAACATTCTTATGGTGAATTGAAATAAATACTCTTCAAATCTAACATTTCTATAAATAACGATACAAAAAACACGTAGACTTAATATAGGGTGGTGCGTTTAAACATGACCTAGCTGGAATCGCGGTTAACCGCCTCTGGCCTTACACCTGAGGGCAGTCAGAGTCAGGGCAACGACTTTCTTGCATAGCCAAGATGTCAGCCTGCATGTCGCACTTGAATGGTGGAAATTAGTTATTGTTTTCGGATTTTGCAGCTATCTAAGTGAATTGTGATACCGGAAGTAGCTTCAGTCTTGTTTGATTTTTAAGGTATGGCCTAGCTGGAATCGTGGTTAACAGCCTCTGGCATTACACATGAGGGCAGCAGAGTCGGGGCAACGACTCTTTTGCATAGCCAAGCTGTCAGCCTGCATGTAGCACTTTGAATGGTGGAAATTGGTTATTGTTTTCGGATTTTGCAGCTATTTAAGTGAATTGTGATACCGGAAGTAACGTCAATGTGTTGATTTTAAAGGTCCAGAATTTAAAGGGACATGGTTTTTGTTTACAATATGGCCGGCAAAAAAGAAGGTCATATTGAGAACCAGGGTAGGGATAGTTCATAAGCAGGTAAGTTAATGTTCACATTTTAACTGAAATGTACATGAAAGTATTGTGTTTTGAAGGTTATTATTGTTTATTATTGTTTATGGGCTATCCCATAGGCCATGTTTGAACGCACCACCCTATACATGTAATAACAGGGCCTTTTGTTAGCGCCTTGTATTGTATGCCTTATGTCTAGACTGATATTGTCATTTGTTGCAATGGGATCGCCGAAATAAATGTCAATATTGTGTCATTGGTCAGGAAGCATCAAAGAGAAGGTAATCGGTATAGCGCCGTTTCAGCTGCCGTTAGATAGAGATTCATTCACAATGAATAAGCAATATCATAATGCAGAAGTTCTTTTAGTTGTCTGTCAAAGCTTGCAAACAGACTAAGACCTTTCCGGTACGTTCGCCAAAGTATTATTTTATGCTTTAAAATGCCATGCCGCCGCGCAGAAAGGTTACCAGACAATGGATGATGTCTACAAATCAGATATAATATGCCAAATGTCTGTGTGCTACTGAAATTACAACAATCTACAAAGAATAACAAAGGATTCGTATAAATGCCGAGACGTTTGCAATGAGACTATTCTGGGTCGTTGAGGTAACTCGGCATAGGGGAATAAGGTTGATCATCCGTCGCGCTGAAATGCTCATATAATTCGGCACGTGCATATGGGTAATATTGTAGTTCATTATGCACATGGAAAGAACGTTAATTTGGAAATATTGGTTTTAATTTGAACGTACCTACACCATTTACGACACTGTGCCACGGTTTGTTACACTTATATTTGCGCTGTTACGAAGAGTAATTGATTGCAATTTCTAGAAAGCGACTTAAAATGTAAAATTAAAAAAAACGTTATCATGTTTGTACCAGAATATATGCGGATATCAAACTTCTTCAATCTGATTTATTTTTAGCCGCGTTGGCGGATGAGAAAAAAATCGAAAGAACGCTCTAGATTGGGGGCGCAGAAAGTGTGTCAGGTTATTGCTAAAATAGAAAAGAAATCCTCCGATTTTATTTTAGCGAAATTCCAAAGTCTCTCTGTAGATGCAACATCACTCTCGATCAAACCAATCTCTTCATGGGATCAAACCCGAAATATCATCCAAATATAGTCACTTACGCTGCAAAAAAGTTGCTTAAATACTTACTCAACATTTTACACAACGTTGTTCAAGTACGCAGCCGCTCAACTGTTGAGTAAAACCGTTGGATAACATGTTTTCACCAACAGTTGAACAATTATAGTTACTGATAAGTTGGGCAATTATATTCACTCAACAGTTGTTCAAGTATGCAACAGCTCAACTGTTGAGCATTTGTAACCATTTGTTGAGTGTTTTATGGTTTATTGGTTGTGAGCTTTTATTTAGTGATTTGTTGGGTATTTTAAACCTATACGAACATGACGAAATAAGTTTATAACATGGACGACCACAGAGATTTAGACCGATCTATCACGTCATCTTCTTGACAATCCAAGCTTCAAACATTCAAAACCGGACTCACAAAACGCCTGTCAGATGTCACAAACTCTGATGTTGATGCGGATTCACCGTTTTATTTACCAGATTATAATTTATCCAGATCCAGAGATCTCAGCTCGTGCAAACAGTTGCTCGTGCATAAGACGCCATAAAGATTGAATGACGCAATCACGGAATTGGCTTTTTTGGACAACAATTGCCTAAAATTCAAATGTGTGCGTAACTTGCAACAGTTGCCAAAGTGGAATATTTTTACGCAACATATTTTAGCAAAGGAAACAGTTTCCACCAACATTTTAAGAACGTTGTTTTCGACGAATTGCTCAACGCTGGGATTTTTTACTTTTATACAACGCCTAACTTTCTACATATATTGAATGAATTTTAATCAACACGTCAACCAAAGGATGATAAAAGTACTTTTAGCAACGTATTTTAAGCAACCTTTTTGCAGTATACTCTCACTTCATATATCGAATACCAAGTTTCCGGTTAATCGATATATAAGAATTCCGCGCGTGTAATATTGAAACTAAACTATCAACGATTGGTCAGAAATTGATGTGAGAATTTCGGGTATTCAATGTAGTAAGATGAGACAAAATGTTAAGGGCTCAGCAGACTTCACAACGCTCGAACTCTTTGCGCTCTCACACATGCGTGGTAGCCCCACTACAACTTAATGACGCATCCTGATTGGTCAATGGTGGTCAACGCTTGCGCTCAGCGTTGGAGCGTTATTGAGTCTGCTGAGCCCTTTAGAGTAACAAATTTAAATGAGTTTACATGTCCCTCGAACTAGTTGCAGATATATTGCACCCGCAAAGACCAATAAAAGTGAACCGACTGAAAGATTGTAAGATTAACTAAATTTTATGACTTTTATGACCATGTAATGTTTGGAAATCAACGTTATAAAGTTCCGCTGCTGACGCAGTACTCGTTTATAAAACATTTTCTGTTTACGATTCTCGTCGTTACTGAAGGTCTAGTAACAATATCGCCGTACAATATTAATCGTTTTTCTTCTTATTAATCCTTTTGACTTATTTAAGTGGGGACTCAAGGAAGTTTTTGATTTGTTTTTTGATTTTTGTGAGTGTGTGAATTATCGAACTTTTAATCAAATGCATACAAAACTATACATTTTTGGAAAGGAAATGGATCAGAGAATCCAAATTTGGCATCAATGTTGACCAAAAATGTTGAATTTTTGAGAAAATCACAAAATTCACTTTTTTTGACCCACATTTTTTGGAACAAGCTAACAACAATTATTTTTGAGTAAAAAATGCCCAAAATTGCTTGATTCTAATGTTATGTCACTAATCTAGGGACAATTCTCTCATTTTTCACCTAAACTTGTATTTTTTTTTAAATGTTGACCAAAAAAGTGATTTTTATCCCCAAAAATGAGAACAAGTTATTTTTATCACAAAAAAATGAGAAAATCATTCCTAAAAAAATGGATTCTCTGACCCAAATCCCATCCAATAATGTATACTTTTTAAGTCCCCCCTTAAGTTAAAACTTAAGTTAAACTGATGTCTTATAGGACTGATTTCTTTTTACAGTGACGTACTTGATCCCCATAGGCATCTTCTTTGTTTCTATGAGAAACATAATATGAACTGCCATTTCGGTGCATTCTATACGCCTCAGTGTTTTCCATATCGCCAGTGGACATACATTGTTACTAACAAATCCCTAATTTATCGAGAATTTGTCCGATGTTTCGTAAATGTGAAATTGCTTTTTGTTCATGCATACGGTATTATACAAATATAAACAGCGGATCTAAGAGCTACTCTTATGCAATTCAATGCCCGAAAGATAAACAATTTACCTGCGGATCTCGCTCGAGGAGAGATAGTAGATGGTCAAACAACACATCGGCACGTCCCGTGGATATATGATCAACGTTCCAATTATTAAGTCCGGCCCACATCTACCTATAAGTGTGTCATACAATAATGATGAAAATCCTCCAGGTTTTAAAGGGACCTTAGTATTTTTCAAAAATAAGTCGACGGTCATTATCACAGTACTTTGGTTTGTTGGTAAATATACGGATTAAAAGAATTACCAGTATGGGCTAATTTTACCAGTTGAAATGATGCCAGATATCGGGAAACTCATACTTTTGTATTAATTATTACTTCGTTGTGTACAATTTCAGGTTAAGGCTGGTGTTAACCTTAACAATATAAAAGTCATCAAGCGCTTCAAACTTTTGAACTATTATATTAATGTGATGTACCTAAAGGTATAATACATTTTCGGAAAGGAAATGAGTCAGAGAATGTATTTGTGTGTGTGGGGTTTTTTTGGTTCAAAATCTTTCGGTAACTAAATCAGTTTGTGTTTACACTAGAGCAGTTCTCGAGTTTCGCTGTTCTCAGGTGTTCCGGTTATCGGGTTGCATGGTTTTTGGTTGAACGGTTTCGGTAGACAAGGTTTGTAGTTGGTACTTTAGGATCCCAGCGGAACCAGATTCGATGACTGTCACATTGTTAGCGATGTGATGTTATAATGGATAGTTTGATACTCGAAATGTCTCTTAACATTTGATTTAAAAATTATCCATCATTTCAATAATAAACAATATTGTCCATTGAGATCTGTAATAAGTAGCTTGGGCAAATGATATTTCTCTAGGGTTGGTACTTTTGGTCATAAGTCACCTTTTTTCAAAACAGAAAATAGGCAACCTTTAAATACTTAGTATTTACCTTTAAGTATATAATATTTACCCTTAAATGATGCAGTCAGTAGGAAAAGAAGTGTCCTTTGAGGTGATGGTATTCTAAGGTTCCAGTATTATTCTGTTTTGGTATGGTCAGTTCTTGACATAAGATAATTTTGAGTACATTTCAGGACAAATTTGGTCCAAAATGGCCAAAATTGGTTTTGGTTGTTACCAAGGCAACAGGTCGAACTATTATTACAGATAACCCTTTGCAATCAACCCATAAAAGAGTAAACAGAGTTATTAGAATATGTTTTGATTCAATATTATTGAAACACATGCTTTTATGACAAATAGGGTTAAAAGGCTTATTTAGTCAAAATGCTCAGATTTCAAAAGGCTATTGTTCCTGGCAACACTGTACTTAGGAATATCATTTGCCCAATCTACTTTTTACAGATTTGAAAGGGCAATACATTTAACTACTCACACCAGCAAAGAAAAATGTCTGGTACCCCTGGCAGAACTGTTTTTAAGGTAATACATTTGGTCAAAAAATCGCCTTTATTTCAAAACTGAAAATAGGCAACCTTTAAATACTTAGCATTTACCTTTAAGAGTAAGATATTTACCTTTAAACTATGCAGTCAGTAGGGGAAGAGTTGTCCTTTGAGGTGATTGTATTGGAAGGTTCCAGTATTATTCCGTTTTGGTATGGTGAGTTCTTGACATGAGACAATTTTGAGTAAATTTCAGGGCAAATATGGTCCAAAATGGCCCAAATTGGATTTTGGTGGGTTACCATGGCAACAGGTTGATTTTTGATTTTTTGAAAGTCACCCTGGTTGTTAGTGCCCAAGGGCCTACCAATACACAACCTATGAGAAAAATCTATTTTTTGAAGAATAGAATCCATTCTAAAAAATTACACAAACTGACTCCTAAACCGCTTTATTCTCACCTGTGATATAACCAGGGCTTGATATAAGGAATAGAGACACAGGAGCTACTTTTACACACATTTGCTATTACATAACCTACTACATGAAGCAACATGCAAGGCTGCCGAATTCTCTTTGGGACTTCGGTGGAAAGCGCTATATAAAAAATGTATATTATTAAAATTATTATTTATTATTATTCATTATTATTATGGCTTCAAGTTCTTAATTATTGACATGTGCGTTCATATTTACAATGTATGTCCTTGTAAAGCAGTAATAGGTTTCTTATGTAGATCGGTAGTTCATTACGCAAAGGGTAAGAACACTTTTTTTCGGAGGGGGCGGGATACTGGCTACTGATTTAAAAAGCTGTAAACCATTTTTATGTATAGTAGTATACAAATATTCAAGTGTGAGTCTGTTTCAGAGGTAGCGGACGTCATGCACTTCCCTTGATAATGTTTTTGCCGAAATATGACGTCCGTTTTTACCTTTGCTTGGAGGTTTAGGCTGTTGTTCATTAAATCTCGGACGATTGAGAATCTTGTGTACGTATCATGCTTTATTTCTTAATATGAGTACTTGCAAAATCATACTAAATGTATTCATGTCAAGTTTTTTACCTCTTTCTTAGTCGAAGTGTGCAATAACACCCGAATTGCTCACGGGTGAACACTGTGCCAAATGTCCACAAATTTTATCTCGAAACGTGATATATATTATGGTATATTCCCAATTGGCCTCATGTTTCTTTTGTATAGTAGTTATCCATAGGCCCATAGGTCAAGCGTCAACCTGTTACATGAAACACTTGCGATATAGTTTCAATAATGCAGTATGCCAAGAAATAAGACAGAATACCACGCTTACTGAGGGATAGATTTCTTTGATATTTGATCATCAAACAAATCTCAGGTGTATCACATTTGATAAAAACTGATCGTGTATTGTAAAAAGTCTGTAGGGACAGAGGGTAATGTAACGTTTTGACATTATACGTGTGTGAATAGAAATTATATACAGGCTATCCCAAAATGATTAGTACCCATCGATGCCCAAAGTTCAATAAATGTTTTCATCATCATAATCAATGAGATTAGATATGTTGTTTTTCTATCATATTTGCTATACTGTACCCTTTCATTAGAATTTTAGATCATGAATATCGGACTTATTTTAATGAAGTTACACTCCATTGTGTAAGACATGGTGATTTCACCTTTTTGGCAAAGTGCAAAAAAATGTGTTTTTAAACAGCTTGTTTGAAAGAAACTAATACATTCTCTTACATTCTCTTAATCTCTTGTCTGCTAATAGCTTTGGTTCCATTCTATTTTAAACTGCTGTTGTATCATATTGTTGTTCAAACCATTAAAACTTCTTAATTTTGATTCAATTTGAAGAGTACAAGTGATCGTCACGCATGAGCGACTCCAAGCGTTTGTTTCTATAATGAGCTAGTTTTGAGGCTAAACTTGAGGGACATTTAAAGCGTTAAAGACGTGGTCATGGGTAATTAGCAGTGGCTTAGACTTTTTTCATATTGGGGATGCAATTTCCTACAAACTTGCTAAAAATGGTATAGTCCCTTAGTGTTTAACCTCCCGAAATCCATTCTCCAATGTGAAAATAAAATCTAAGCCACTGGTGATTCACCAAATATCACTTCATTTAGAAGTCCCTAAACACTTGTCAAATAAAACAATGCATGGGGTCACTCAAGTGTGACAAACTTCTTTTACCCGTTAAATTGAATTAAGGAGAAGAATTATTAATGATTTTAACACCCATAACTAATAACAGTTACAACAGAAAGACACACAAGCTGCAATAGCACACACATTTTTTTAGCACTTTGTCAAAAAGGTGAAATCACCATGTTTTACATAATGGAGTGTATCTTGAGTTTGATAGATCCGATATTCATGATCTAAAATTCTAATAAAAAAGTACAGTATGACAAAGATGGTGTAAAAACAACGGACCTAATCCTATCGATTTTGATGATGACAAAAATTATTGAACTTTGGGCATCGATGGGTACTAATCATTTTGGGACAGCCTGTACCTCGCAACGATGTTGCTCTCGATTTATCTTTCTGTTACACGAATATTCTAGGTTTGAGCTAAGAAAATGTATACCTCTTAGGTGGCCACATCCAATGTGATCAGAGTCCGATACTTCTCTGCATGTGTACTAGACATCACACGGATATAGAGTTTAGTGTTTATTGATACGTTTTCAAGTTAAACAGTTTAATGTGGAATTGAAGTAAATGCGGTTCAAATTGTACATTTATATATTAACTAATAGAGACCTTCAGTGTTTTGGATTAGCTGCCAAAACAAAAGTGTTTGTAACGCGGTTTGGACCCACAACCCTCCCCCATTTAATACAACCTGGTGAATGACTTCCAAGTTTCTATAACCGTTAATTAGTGAAATGTTAAGATGACTTGAAAAATAATGTACATATACACCTGGAAAAAAGTATCGCACCGCTGTTTTTTTTGTTGACAAGTGCAAATGTGGCCTCGAATTTTGCCACCATGGTGTGATATTAAGGGTCATTTGTTTGCGTAAGCTGTCCAGCACAAAGTTATGCAATAGGGAAAGGCAAAGGGAAAATGCATGTTTTTGTCAAAAAACATGCATGAAACAAGTTTGGGTATAACGCGATATTGAGAGGCCCGATGATTAATCTCTAGAGTTGTAATCATTGGTTACTCATTCAAGTCTTCTAAGGTCAAAGGTCATCTGGGGCCAAATTTCAAAAGTTGCCTGATTGTCCTCAAACATGAAAGAAACTCCCTTTTTTTATGGGGTCAAAGATCAAAACAGGTCAAATTTTTACTTAAAAGTTCTAAAATATTTTGGGACACCACCATTTTGGCTGCCGTTAGATAGATATTCATTGACAACAAGCCATATCGTGGCGCAGTAGTACTTTAGTTGTGAGTCAATGCTTGCAGACAGATGAATACCTTTTAGGTCATACCGTACGTTCGCTAAAGTATATATTGTGTACCTTGAAATGTCAGGCAGCAGCCTCTCGCTCAATATGTGGCCAGACAATAAATGGTGGCAACAACTCGGATAGAATGCCAAATGTCTCTCTGCTACTCACATTACATTTATCTACAAATACTAACAATGTGGACAAAGGATTCGTATCATGCTGAAACGTTTGCAAAGTGGCCATTCTGGGTCATTGAGGTAACTTGGAATAAGGGGATACCGTTGCCGTCGCGCTGAAATGCACATGTACGTAATTCGGCACGTGAATATGGGTAATATTGCAATTTATAATGCACATGGAGCGAACATTAATTTGGAAATACAGGTTACAATTTGAACGAACCACACCATACGACTGGTGTTTTCGTTTGTAGGGGAGAGCGGGGAGTGTTCGCCTCATTTTCATTTGAAATGGCCTAGAGACGTCAATTTTAAAGATTGAATTGTCCTATAGAATTACATGAAAGTTTGATATCTTGGCTACATACGACCACAATGTCAGTACCCTAGGCCTTACTCTAAAGGAATGAGTAAAGGATAAAGACAGGTGTCAAAAATGGTGAACTACCTGGGGCAGGTTCGTCCATAGGCAGGGGCAAGTTCGCCATGGTCTCATAATTAGGCTTTAGAAGTATGTATCAAATAGATAACACATTTGTTATGCAATGTGATTTTCTTCCAAAATAACATTTAGAGAGTCCACAATTTAAGGGTGGGGTCTTTTTTACGGAATATACTCGTTTATAATAAATACCACATTTAAAAATATTATCTTCTAATTTTAGTGCTACTCCATTTCAGTTATTTTTACAAATAGGCTTTAGGAGGTGAATTACAATTTTTACAAAATCCTAATCATGTAAATCCCCATTGGCGAACAAGCCTCATCATAAAAGGGCGAATGTGCCCCATAGCACAATCAGTACATTGACCCGATAACCACGCATGTCCCATATACAATGACGGGTTTATAACTGCATCAAATCCGTAACCTATCCTATACCTACCTAATGATGATTTACATTAAAATGTTCAATATCAAAAATGGAAGAAAATTCACTTTTGGGATGTAAAACTGGGTTTCTGATGATAATTTGACAAACATTGTACGGAGATAGCCATGTTACCATGGCAAGATCGCAACTAACAGCGAAACATATTGTGTGTTCGTCAAATTCAACCAGTCGCCGCAATGATGAGAATCACGTGGTGGGCGAACCTGCCCATAGGGTGTACACTCCCCGCTCTCCCCTACAGTTATGGATTTCAGTTTTTAGATAGCTTTACGTTAAATTGCAATACGTTATCATGTTTGCACCAGAATATATGTGTATATATCAAATTTCATTAAGCTGCCTTAGCGAATGGAGACAAAAATCGAATGAACGCTCTAGCTTTGGGGCGCAGAAAGGTTGTCAGGTTATTGCTAAAATAGAAAATACCATCGAATTTATTTCAGCGAAATTCCAAAACGATGTGCTCAGACACGCTCCAAATACGTCTCATTCGAGATGCAAAAAGACTCTCCAATAAAATACAAATACTTTCTTATGATCAAACCCGAAATTCCATTAAGATATAGTCACTTAAGTCTCACTTCATATATCGAATATACAAAGTATCCGGTCAAGCGATATGTTAGGAAATGACGCGAAAGTTACAACGAAAGTATAACTTTTTGGTCAGAAGTGGGTCAAATGTATGGATTTCGAGTATTCAAGATGTGACACAATTTAAGCCTTACAAATACAAATGAGTAAGTCTACCTTTGATTTACATTCCCTCCTACTAGTTGCATATATATTGCACCCGTAAGCCCAATGAAAATGAGCTGAGATTGTAAGATTAACTACATTGTGTGAATTTAATGACCTTGTACGGTTTGGAAATCAATTTTACCAAGCTTCGCTGATGAGAACTCGTTTTAATAACCTTTTATTTTACGATTCCCGTCGTAAAGATTTTCTAGTCACAATATCGCTGAAAAACATTAATAAGTCAATTTCCTAATAGTTAGTCCTTTTGACTGACTTAAGTTAAACTGATCAGTCTTATAGGACTTATTTCTTTTAGCAGTGAGGTTCTTGATCCCATAGACGTCTTCTTTGCTTCTGTGAGAAACAGTGTATCCTCAGTGTTGTACAAATCGCCAGTGGACATACATTGTTACTAACCAATCCAAAATTAATTGAGAATTTGTCAGAAGTTTCATAATTGTGAAATTGCTTTGCGTTCATGCATACGGTATACAAATATAAACAGCGGTTCTAAGAACTACTTTTATGCATTTCAATGCCCGAAAGATAAACAATTTACTTGGAGATCTCCCTCGAGGAGAGATAGTAGATGGTCAAACAACACATCGGCACGTCTCGTGGATATATGATAACGTTCCAATTATTAAGTCCGGCCCACATATTCTGCCCATAAGTGTGTCATACAATAATGATGAAAATCCTACAGGTTTTAAAGGGACCTTGGTATCCTTCAAAATAAGTCAATAATCATTTTATCAAAGACAATTAGGCTACGTCTTTTGTTTGTTGCTAAATACGAATTTTGCTTAATATACCTCATTTTTAGGCCAAATACCCTATTTTTGCACACATTTTAAAAAAGAGTGATATATTCTATCTTGTACAACACATTCCATGGAATCTATTGGTATAGTTGGATTTTAAAGAAATGAGTACATCTCATTCACATGGCTCGATTCACATGATTCTTGCACAAAACTAAATCTGTTGGCAATATCTTTAAAATGACACCTTGCCTTGTTGAATTCCCATGTATTTGAAATTGTAGTGTGCTATACCTACTTCTAGAGATTGTATACAACTCATTGTGATTGTCCCGCCACTTTCCCATCCATTTTATTATTTTCACCATCTTATGTTCTGCGATGACCGAACTGCCATCGGAGTCCAAGGACATCCGGTGTATGGCTTAGATCCAATATTTGCACATATTTTGTGTCATAAGCGTATTTGGAGTTATGTTGATTTTAAGGCCGAACTGCAAACCCAGTACGTAAGGCTCATAAGGGGAGGCCCGTAAACTAATCGGATATGCTAAGTGGATATCAACTTTGAAATCGGCTAATTCAAATCTACTAAATGATTTTAGATATCGACTCTTTCAGTTGTTCATGTCCTGACTCAAAAGCCGTTTACTGGTTTTTAAAGACCGTATCATATCGTCTAGGTTAAATTGAACAAGCTCCTACGTGATGACATAATTGGCCCTTGAAACGCGCGACGCACAAATTACCTCTATTGTTATCGAGTGGTTGTAAATCTATAACGCGTTGAGTGACACTATTGATAGAGTTCACCCTGAAACTAGTGGGTACCGGTCGATATTTGACTAATGCCTTCTTGTATAAAGTAATTAACTAAAATAAAGTCATTTATGTGAATTTTATTTGTCACAATCTTTTTGTACATTAAAAAGTACCCCTAAACAAGTCTAAATACGTAAATATCGCGTGTATACTTTGTGCATAAATATGTTAGATTTAACCCACACTTCATAATATGAATCTAAACATCTAAAAGCACTCGTATCATGTGTATAATAACGTACTATGGTGTACACACTGCTGGGGGGAAAAAACTCCCATACTTTAGATAGGAAATGCCGTTAGGAAAATGAAGCTTTATTTATTCAAGTCAGATCATTACACGACTACACACAGAATAATTTTCAAATTGTAATTCTATGAATGGTATCCCTGAAGTGTTTCTGTTAGCTATTCAAATGTGAACTTATGTATAACTCTCCTGTTTTGTTTTGTTTTTATTTAATTTAAGCGCTCCCATACTCATGATATTGAGCATTTATTTTCACAACAACATAAAGCATTACCATGTTACAGTCAAACACCATAATTATCACAAATGCATACACGTCATTCTATAAGAACAAAAACCGTTTAAAAACTCCGAAATGTTTCATGACAAATCTCATCACAGGAGGCATAATATCAAACCAATTTTCTTCCCATTAGCAGATAGTATTGAATACATATTTATAATGTGGAAAACAAAAACAGAAATTGTATAAACATCATCGTCTTTGAGAAATTAGAAGTGAAAGTTCAAACCAGTACTTTTTTACTAAAACAATACTCATTTTCGGGAAGTTTAACAGCTTTAAACGCCTAGAAATAGAATTATTTATAAAATGCAATATTATGGATGGCGTCCCTGAAGTGTTAGTCATATTAATTTGACCTAATGTTAAAATTCAGAGTTTGGTCAATGCTTGAATCTAACTTAAATTCAAAAGATCGTGACAAGAAATTCTAACACAATGTAGCGCTCAATAGGCCTACACGTTATTCTAATCTTAAAACACTTTCCACGCGGCTAGTCACTGTTAGCGGTTTTACAACTGCCGGTACAGAAACCTTTCCTTACTTTCATGTATATCTCATGGATAACTTACAAATACTAGGCACGTTTGTATTATTTGAATGCATTTCACATGGTGATTTCCTATATTGACAATGAAATTCAATAATTTTGACATGTTTGAAACATTTTGTACAATTTTTGATTGTCGTCTGCAGACGCCTGCCGCGTGGAAGTGTTAAACAAGCAAAGCATTTAAAAAGTCTGAAATAATGCATGATAAATCTCGCCACAGAAGGCGTAATATTCAACAAATTGTCTTCACATTTGGAGATAGTATTAAAAACATATTTACAATGTATTAAACAAAAATTGTATAAACATCATCGTCTTTGAGCCCGCGTCATCTTGATATAACGTAAATGTCAGGAAAGAATTACTTTCATTCATCATAGTCTCAACTCCGAGTGGATCAGTTTTTCGTGTCTGTCGCGATCCGCTCTGCTTTGGAACACTTTTCTGCAGAATTCCTTATTGCACATACTACCTCCTTCATATGTACATGAGACCGATAGGCCATGATCAAGCTGTGTACCGCCGCGTGGAAAGTGTTAAGCGCTTTGGCATTTTTGATTACGCGCTAAATAAATGCCTTGTATCTTTATTATTAACACTTTCCACGCGGCTATACCATGTACAAAATTGTTTTTTAGATTTTTCCCTCCACTTTTCGAAGACTTATCTCAAGAAATACTCGGCCAATTTGAAGGCATTTCTCATAGCGATTCCAAATATGGTGATAAAACTTCAAATTAAATAATTTTGACATTTTTGAAACATTTTGTACAATTTTAGACTATGCCCTCTGCAGACGTCTGGCGCGTGGAAATGTTAAAAACTGAAGGTATAGGCACACTTTTTCTAAGATTCCTGATAAAAATGCGTTACGGTGATACAAGTAGCCTACATGTAGGCCAATATAACGCATGGCGGAGTCTGAACATGGTCTGAATAGGCCTACTGTAAATAAATATGCAGTTTCATATGCATGTGCATTCAAAAGCCTTGTTGTATCGGTATTCCTGTATGCTTTTGTTATTTTTAAAAGTCTATTTTAGCATGAAAATTAATTACCGTCTGTATTGCCTTTTTATTCTTTTTTAACTCACTCGCTGCACGATATACACACCTTTTCCAATAAAACATATTGACACAAACTGTTGTGTTTTATCCTCCATTTGCTGGATCTTGCGCATAAAGGGGTGGTTTAAATAGATATTTATTTATTTATTTATTTATTTATTTATTTATTTAATATATTGACTTATTTATTTATTTATGAATAAATATAGACTTATTTATTTATTTATTTGAAGATACACTTTCACAACAGCTGCACCCGTCTACCCAACGGTGCGTTCATACTATACATAAGATTTAAAGATGAAAGAATAAAGAGTTATTATAGTAATTACATATAGCATACAATAGACTCACTTTGAGATAGTATCTATATTTATTTGTGACGGCCATCTAAAGCGACATGGGAGTTATAAGACCTTAAAACGGTTGACCTACATAACAAATACTTTTCATGTTTGGACTTATTTTGAGGTATTTTTTAATGTATAATTCAGTTATGGTGACCAATATCCATAATGGTGATTAATTGATTAATTTGCTTGTACAAGTAAGCGTTTCAGTCAATATAGCGATCAGTAAACACCACGGTGTTTTGAGATACTCGGAAAATGGCCGAAAACCTGCCAAAAACAGTAACAATGCCCACAAATATAATTTATCAGGATTTAGAGAGCTCAATTTGTTAATAATGTAACATTCAAAACACCATTTACACATATTTCTTTAACAATTGAATATCTATACCATGTTAAATTAAAAAATATGGTAAAATTATATTGCATTAAGCTAAAATAAGCTAGTGAAATTGGTCATTTTGACGAGTTTTACTGACCGCAATCAAAAAAGTGACTGAGTCCAGCTAATTAATATGCGTAAATGTTATAAATCCAGATGTGAATGGTGTATTGCAATCAAACTTGGTATTGCTGCTAGACACCAGGGTTACAATAAATACACGTACGCGAAATTTTTTATGTGAAGCGTGATTCCGCTGCAAACCAGAAATGCATTTAATAATTTATCATAATTAAATTCAACCAGGTATATAATACCTGAAGACTCCACTCCTCCACTTTTGACAAAGGGAGTTAATAGTCGAAACATTTTTAAAATGTATTTTATGATTTGAAATGCATAATCACCTGATTTATAAATGTGTCTATATTAACAGTTCATGGTGACACATATAATTGACAAGTGAAAACCAGACCATAATTGGTTAGTTGATAGTTTTCACATTTTAAAATGTACTTTGTGATTTAAACCATTAAATCATAACTCGAACTTTAAAGGTCACTCCATTCTATTGTGTCTGTAATTTTCAGTTCATAATGACACATAGAATAATATTGTGAAAAATCAGACGACACTTGGTCGTTTACGCTCAAACTTTAAAGGTCACTCCATTCTATTGTGTCTGTAATTTTCAGTTCATAATGACACATAGAATAATAATGTGAAAGATCAGACGACACTTGGTCGTTTACGCTCAATTGTTATCCGTCGATAAACAATTATAAAAATTCATTGCATGACATTCACATTAAAACCATTTAATGTATGTCCAAGAAAAGTTTAGGGCGATTGAATTTGACCAGGTATTTACCTGAGGAGGTTACAACCGAACATACTTTTCCCACCGCAATGGTACCAAGATAAACAAAAAATCATTGCATTGACATCCAAAATCAAATCAGATAATGTCCAATGTCCAAGAAAAATGTAGGGCGATTTAATTTAACCAGGTAGTACCTGAGGGAGTTATAAACCGAACATAATTTTTCCCACCGCAATGGTAACCAAGATAAACTGTTTACTAAAAAAGCTTTATTAATAAACATCCATTTATCCAATATATATCTTGTTCTCTGAAAAGTAAATATGATATTGACCTAAAACAATTATGAAGTGACTCGGGTGATCAAAAAGTGTATACCAAACCGCACTGTGCACTGTGAGTAAAAAAACAACGACCTCTTGTAACGAGGGTTGGTGGGTGGGGAATTTTTATTTGATCCTTCTGGTTTGCAAACAGAATACGATATGACCCGCCGAGGAAACAAGGAGAAAGGGGCCAAACCGGACGAGATATGCATGACTGAAACACAAAGCAAATTTCGCGGGCTGGCGAATCCCGACTCGGGATTGGTTTAAAAACGTGAACCACGCCCGTCTGCAAAGGCCGTAAAACAAAAACGTGCCGGCAACCCTAGTGCATGAGCAATTCAGAATTATTTAGACGAGCAAAACAATTCGTTTATTGCTGCTAGACACCAGGGTTACAATAAATACACGTACGCGAATTTTTTTATGTGAAGCGTGATTCCGCTGCAAACCAGAAATGCATTTAATAATTTATCATAATTAAATTCAACCAGGTATATAATACCTGAAGACTCCACTCCTCCACTTTTGACAAAGGGAGTTAATAGTCGAAACATTTTTAAAATGTATTTTATGATTTGAAATGCATAATCACCTGATTTATAAATGTGTCTATATTAACAGTTCATGGTGACACATATAATTGACAAGTGAAAACCAGACCATAATTGGTTAGTTGATAGTTTTCACATTTTAAAATGTACTTTGTGATTTAAACCATTAAATCATAACTCGAACTTTAAAGGTCACTCCATTCTATTGTGTCTGTAATTTTCAGTTCATAATGACACATAGAATAATATTGTGAAAAATCAGACGACACTTGGTCGTTTACGCTCAAACTTTAAAGGTCACTCCATTCTATTGTGTCTGTAATTTTCAGTTCATAATGACACATAGAATAATAATGTGAAAGATCAGACGACACTTGGTCGTTTACGCTCAATTGTTATCCGTCGATAAACAATTATAAAAATTCATTGCATGACATTCACATTAAAACCATTTAATGTATGTCCAAGAAAAGTTTAGGGCGATTGAATTTGACCAGGTATTTACCTGAGGAGGTTACAACCGAACATACTTTTCCCACCGCAATGGTACCAAGATAAACAAAAAATCATTGCATTGACATCCAAAATCAAATCAGATAATGTCCAATGTCCAAGAAAAATGTAGGGCGATTTAATTTAACCAGGTAGTACCTGAGGGAGTTATAAACCGAACATAATTTTTCCCACCGCAATGGTAACCAAGATAAACTGTTTACTAAAAAAGCTTTATTAATAAACATCCATTTATCCAATATATATCTTGTTCTCTGAAAAGTAAATATGATATTGACCTAAAACAATTATGAAGTGACTCGGGTGATCAAAAAGTGTATACCAAACTGCCAAACAAGGACCTAATTAGGGGACTTGACCAATCCCCCCCCCCCCCCCCCCCCCCCCCCCCCCCCCCCCCCCCGCTGGAAGTACCTTAGAGCCTAAGATAGTGAACATAGCCAATTAAATTAAGATTGGAAATTAAGAGGAAATACCCTTCACTTTTTCTTTTCACCCCTCACAAATGTTCTCAAAGAGTGAAAAATGTTGACAATTTCATTGCGTCACAGCCCAAAACTGCGCGTGCCCACGTTCTGACCTTCATTTTAGCTTTACACCATCGAGAAATAAACTCAGTGAAATTGTTGTAAAGATCAATGCCTGGGGAGACTAATTAAAATGTATCAGGGCCATCTGAGGTGACTGTCTCAAAATTCTTTTGCTTTAAATATTGTGCAACCCGACATACCTGTAAAGAGTCATCTGCTGGATAGAACACCTTTAAGGGGAAAAACGCTGTCAAAAATCATATATGGGGCAACGAACATATTGTTGGAGCCTGCAAAGAAAAATCAGCAAGAAGTGTCAAAAATGTGAACACATAAAATAATGCAAACCAATGTTATGCCCCTTTAAAGCCTAACAATATAAAGTCTCAGACCAAGCACTTCAGTGGATTATACGATGTGGCTTGATGCACATGTAATCGATTTTAAAAGCAGATTGTTGACAAAGTTGACAAAAACCCAACCGTTTGTTAATAATGATAAACTGTAATACTGAAACGCATAAAACCGCTACAATTATGTATAGCAAAAGCTATTAGTATTAGAGGAGACATTTCTTGGGCTCTCCTATTGCTGAAATACACAGTGATCGATTTAAGCAGATTGTTGACAAGAGTTGACGAAAAAACCCAATCGTTCGTAACAATGATAAACTGTAATATTGAAATGCATGTGCAAAACTGCTACAATTATATGTATTGCAAAAGCTATAATATTAGGGGAGACATTCCGTGGGCTCTCAACCCATTGCTCTAATACCTTTTGTTGATAAGCTGACGCATTGATGGTGTGTGAGAGGGGACATTACACAAATCATAACAAGATGAAGACCATCGATCTGATGCCTAAAGTTTTCGAAACATTGCTTTACAAATTACAGTAGTAGTGAAACCTGACCGCGAATTATCACCGTTGACAAGGTTATCAAGCGTACTTGACCGACTGTACACATGATCGATCGTACTATTAGTTTTATTGGTCGTACTCAAGGAATTAAAATTTGCCATCGATTGTTGTTGCTGTTGAACCTGTTGTAAATCTGAACCCGACAACCCGGGCCGACAACACCCTCCCAAAACTATTATGATCAGCATTGAGATTTTGATCATTATTTACGTTATTATAATTATTGAGTCACGATCGATTCTATCCCCAAAAATTATTTAAATTATTTAAAACATTCTCACCAGCTGTTCCCTGGATGGGTTGGTCCGTTCTGGGTTGGTAAGACCAGATTTCTTGACGGTTTGTCTTCCTTGCGACGATCACGAACCTGTCGAATTAGCAACTTGATGATTTCCATGGCGGCGATTATCACCTGATGAGATCGATGACACGGATGTGCTTGGTCACAGGAAAACGGCGTTGTCACGGACTCACGGAGACTGGCTTGTCGTTATACATATCAGCGGCTGCTGTTGTTGTGAACTGTTTGATTGCTCATCTGCGACGTCCAATTCCATGCGTAAAGTATCCTCTCGATCGATGTTTACATCCACAAATCTTCAAGTTCACGATTTTGTGTACGATTTGAACGGGGCACGGACATGACGGAGACGGTCGGTAGGTAGCAGGCGACTGAGCTTGGCTGTTAGTGTTATTAATATTGATGTAAGTTTGGCCGGTCCCGCTTATTGACGTGACGGGCGGAGATCGCCTTGCCCTGGCTTGCGATCTTGTCTGCCGATCTTGGGTATAATTCATGCCTTGATCAGCTGCTATTCATATTGGCGTGAATTCAATTTTAATTTTAAGCTCAAAATATCATTAAAATACTCACGAAAAGAAACAAAACTCAGAAGATGTGATGATAGCATATGCAATCGAAGAACGAACAAACAAAGGTTTTAAAACCTATTGATGTATAAATGTAGAAGGGTTGAAAACACCAATCTCTGATCTCCGAATGATATCTCCGATGAATTTTTATTTGATCCTTCTGGTTTGCAAACAGAATACGATATGACCCGCCGAGGAAACAAGGAGAAAGGGGCCAAACCGGACGAGATATGCATGACTGAAACACAAAGCAAATTTCGCGGGCTGGCGAATCCCGACTCGGGATTGGTTTAAAAACGTGAACCACGCCCGTCTGCAAAGGCCGTAAAACAAAAACGTGCCGGCAACCCTAGTGCATGAGCAATTCAGAATTATTTAGACGAGCAAAACAATTCGTTTATTATGGCTAACTGTACGATACCCAATCTTTTAAACTATAATTTAGTTTCATAAGCTCATTAAATATGCAAATTAGCTAATTATCTATTCAAGTCATTAATATGCAAATGAGCAATGTCCGACAATGTTTTTCGCATCATAAGAGTGATCGGTAATAGATATATAACATGTATACCCAATTTGATTGACAAATATTGATGGATTTAGAAATTAAACAAGCTTTTCCATTTCTTAAATACCCATATTTAAATTCTCAGTCTTTTCCTCACAGTAGGCACTCAAAGGATACAAAGTCTGAGCATATCACTAAATGGATTGAAGTGTTTAGTACAATATCTCAGGTTAGGTTTATTTAAATTGGCCCAATATATTCAAGTTCAGAGCCAATTTCGAAAATTGGTAAAAACAGTCATAACTAAAAAACCGGATGATAAGTATTTATACCTGGATCAAGGTTATATAGTCCAAGGTCATGACTACCCATATATGGCAAGTTCACTGCCATACATGGAGTGCCTACTGTGAGGATAATTAATTTTATATAGGGGTGTTTTTCAAAGTGGAGCTGCATACATTATATGAAAAGATTGTTTTGAATAAGGGCTTACAGACCACTCCTACATGTTACTCATTTTGCATGATTAATTAATCCAAATATTCCATGGCTGTCTTCATGACTTGGATTAGTTCATCCATGCACGCCAATTGAGGCAACAATACAAACAACATTCCACATTGTGAATAGGCCATCCATTCAATAATGCAAAATGAGTAACAGGTAAAAGTGGATGTAGGGCTTTATGCAACACAGCTCTTCATATGTTGTTGTTCACTGGTGTTATACTCCCAGTGGCAGACTCTGTGTGTGTGCATTGTGCTATGCCTATTATAAGTAGCACTTGATAATCAATATTTGACTTGAAAGGAAACTGTTTGAGATCGAGAAGGAAGACGATTTGCTAGTCAGTCGAAATCTTACTAGTTGAATCAGGGATATGCCAGTGAGCTTGCCGATCGGGTCCACTTTTAAATTAAAATTTGGTCAGCATAGAACTGGTGGCGCTATACTGATCAGGCGTGATTGTAGCAGACGACACGACGCTGGCCACGCGTCTCTCAGACGACCCAATAATGTCAACGGGAGTGCACTATTTTGAATTATTTTTAACAGTCATCGCCCGGTTAACGATGACAATTCTTCTAATTATGTTGAATTTGTCAAAATTATAAGATTAACATTCGCGATTACGTGTTATTCACCTTATTCATTACGTATTCAACATTTAGGTTTCGGGTGGCCACCGTCGTCTGTGTAAATCCACAACGCCCTCAAACCTATGCTGACCAAATATTACGTTAAACCTGGTTAAACACTGTTAAACGCGTTCAACGCCGGTCACCGACACATTCCGATGATTACCATAATTTATGTAATTTATGCAAACGGCACCGTTTTCGCTACGTGTGTTAGTATAGGACTTTCCTATCCCAAAATTAATAGTATCCCTGGGTGAATCAAGAAGCATTTTAAAAGTGGACTTCAAAATCGACTTTTTATCTCTTCCCTGTCGCATAAGCCATGTCGATATGTGAATCAGATATCTACTTAGCATATCCGATTAGTTTACGGGTCTCCCCTAAGTACTTAACACTTTTCCACGCGGCTATAATAGTGTTACCATTTACAAACAGATTTTTCAGAAACCTTTCCTAACTTTCAAAACCTTATCTCAAGAATTATTGAACCAGTATACCACCACACATATATATTTGCCCAATATTTGCTCCAATAATGTATTAGTCCCAATTGTATAATTGCACTCATGGTGATACAAAATATTACTTGGAAAAGTGTACTTTAGGTCCCAGATTCTGTACTGTACTAGTATCGTCCGATCCTTGAACACCCAGTATCGCTCGATACTGGTACAAAGTCAGTGTTCCAGTATCGGGCAATACTGGGACACAATTATGTACCAGTAGCGTTCGAAACTGGAACAAACTACTACTGGTAGCACGTGTACCAGTATCGACCAATACTGGAAAATAAAAACGTCCCAGTATCGAGCGATACTAGTATAGACCGATACTGGAACAGTAAAATCGTACTAGTATCGAGCGATACTAACAATGTTTATAATCCAGTATTGAACGATACTGGTATACCAGTATCTGGGACCTAAAGTACACTTTTTCAAATTACTTTATCGACTGTCGCGTTAGCGTTGTGAAAGGGTTAGTTGTACGTATGAGCCATACGTACTTGTTTAGCAGTGCGGCCTAAGACTTGCTTTGTTAACTCCGTAACATTTAACACACGTTGGTAACCTTGTTGTTGTTTTTTGTAACATAAAACATTGTAAAGAGAACGTTAACCACTAGGCCCATACCTCCTCTTATTCTGACAACATTATTAATATTATATCGATGGTAATTATCTTCACACTTCGACACGGCGGCAATGAATTTCCAATAGAATCTCCCGATAACCTTCATGGAAATCACGATGGTTATTGTAGGAGAAGGCAAAAATGTGTTGCTACTGACCTATACTGACACATTTGTAAAGGTATCGTGCTCAGGAGCGGATCCAGGATTTCTCAATAGGAGGGCGCCAAAGTGGGGGTCAACGGGCGACAGCCCCTTGCTGTGGTTGAAGGAGGAAGAGTGATGAGTGGTGATTTTTGTTCACGTTTTCGCACGTTTTTTACACGTTTTACACGTTTTAACACGTTTTTACACGTTTTCGCCCTGTCAACAAATGCGCCCTGTCAAAAAAAGGCGGAACGCGCCCACCCACCACCCTAAATCCGCCCCTGGTGATGTTGACACAAATTAACTGGAATTGTGCGCTAGAACTTTTTAATTTTTAGTTAAAATGTGGGGGAACGTTGAAACGAATTCATCAGAGATTAACTTTATCATCACAAAGACCTGATAATTTTGTCATACTACAAACTGATAATTTACGCACATCTATAACATATTGTCCGTTGTGTATATTTTTCAATACTCATATTATGTAAGTTTTATTTTGTAGGTGTTTCGGCAGCCTCTATGCTAACGGGCATCCCGCTAGTCATTAAAATTAGTACAAAGATTATGGTAACCCTGGATCTGGACACTTTCAGAAATAAACCCTCAAACAGGTTGGACACGATTGACCTGAATTCAAATTCCCATTGATTGAAAACATAAATCCAGATTCTTATAATAATTATTAAAAACACACGTTTAAAATAAATAAGTATATTATGAGATAAATAAGTATATTATAATTATGTGCATCCTGGTCCGTTAGTCGTCATATTCGTTTGACAGCCTCGTGTGTACCATTTATCATTAAATATTCGTACACGAGACTATATTCCTCATCGTCTTCAACAGACGACGTTAGACACGAATGGCAGTACATTTTGAATCCTCGTTGGTTTCAATGTAAAAATAGATTTTGATTTCTATGATTCCAGAAAATTTATCACACGTTGGAACTTAATTATCAGTTTTTGAACTGTATCCACCAATAACCGTTCGTCGCATTCGGTTGATCATAACGTAACCTCGTAAACTTAGTGCAACTATGAATATTCGTGATCGAACCCGTGTCCGGCATCGTCTGGTCTACCTACAAGATAAAAAGTGTAGCGCCCTCATTTTCCATCAAAAGGCTGATGATCAATAATTGAAATAACCCAAAACGCACAAAATCGAATAAAATACTCCGACATTTCACTGCGGTGTAAGACAGCAGTCTAAAATATGGATAATATTCCACCTTTTTTTCTAATAACCTAGTTTTTAAGTTACATGAGTAATGACGACAGATTGCAAATATTGGAGAATATAAGTCGTTTGTTGTGGACGTCACGCACTTCCCTCGATATTGTTTTTGCCGCAAGATAACTTCCATTTTACCTATGCTTAGAGGTTTAGGCTGTCGTTCATTAAATCTCGGACGATTTAGGCGTTTGTGTACGTAGATACACATAATTCATAAAGGCCGGGGTCAGAGCACAAGAAAGATCCGTATCAATTGTGAGGCATCAATGTTTATTATGAGTTCTTGCAAAATCATGCAACATTTATTCATGTTAAGTTACCCCTTTCTCAGTCAAAGTGGGCAACCAAAACCCTGAATTGCTAACGGGAGAACACCTTGCCAAATTTCCACAATTTGTATCTCGAAACGTGATAAATCTTATGGTAAATTCACAATCAAATGCATGCGGCCTCATGTTTCTTTGTAGTAGTTATTCATAGGCCCATTGGCTAAGCGTCAACCTGTTACATGAAACTCTTGCGATATAGATTCAATATGGTATTATGCAAAGAAATAAAACAGAATACCACAATTACTGAGAGACAGATTTCGTTGATATTTGATCATCAAACAAATCTCAGGTGTATCACATTTGATAAAAATTGATGATGCATTTGAAAATTCTGTAGAGACAGAGGGTAATATAACGTTTTAACAGTATACATACCGTATGTGAGAGAAATGATATGTCTCGCGACGATATTGCAAGGCATATATTTTTTCTTTGTAAACCTTTAAGGTAACCACACCCAATGTGATCAGAGTCTGATACTTATCTGCATGTGTAAACATCACACGGATAGAGTTTAGTGTTTATTGATACGTTTGCAAGTTTAACAGTTTTATGGTGAATTCAAATTGTACAATTATATATTAAATAGCCAATCAAAAAACATGCACATTGTAACTGGCATGTTTTACGTCCAGACTAATAGAGACCTTCAGTGTTTTGGATTAGCTACAAAAAAACAAGAGTGTTTGTAACACGGTTTGGACCCACAACCCTCCCCATTAAATACAACTTGGTGAATGACCTCCAAATTTATATAACCGTTAATAAGTGAAATGTTAAGATGACTTGAAAAAAAATTGTGCATATTAGCCACGAGTTATTTTAATAGAGGCAACACTTTCCATGCGGCAGGCAGCTGCAGACGACTTTCCAAAATTACACAAAATGTTTCAAAAATGTCAAAATTGTTGAATTTCATTACCATATTTGGTATTTGTTCAGTAATCCATGCGATAGACTTTGAAAATTGGAAAACGGTTTCTGAAAAATCAGTTTTGTATAATATGGTAAAACTAATAGCCGCATGGAAAGTGTTAAATATTACCTTCTCCATGATGGCCGTTAATCTCAAACACAGAATGTCTCTATATACTGTCATGTGTTGCCATTTGATCGTTGAAAAAAGTCAATATTGTAATCCGATACAAATTGAGAACATACAGATGTAAAGCTTCGCGGGTGTCATTGGTCAGGAAGCATTAAAGGGACGCTAATCGGGACACCACCATTTCGGATGCCGTTAAATAGAGATTCATTGACAACAAGCCATAACGTGGCGCAGTAGTACTTTAGTTGCGAGTCAAAGCTTGCAGACAGATGAATACCTTTTAGACCATACCGTACGTTCACTAAAGTATTGTTGTATACCTTTAAATGTCATGCAGCAGCCTCTCGCTCAATATTATGTGACCAGACGAGACAATGGATGATGTCAACAACTCGGATAGAATGCCAAATGTCTGTCTGCTACTGACCAACTGACATTACATTTATCTACAAATAATAACAAAATGGTGATTTTCACGATTTTAGCACTTTTTTGGTCTATAATTAAAAAAATAATAAAGATTTTCAACAACAAAAACCCGATTGCTAGGGAATTTGCATGAGGAATATAATTAAACTAGTATGACAAAATTTGACACAATATATTTTGAGTTATCTTTGCAGAACCCAAAATGGGTCAAAAAACGTGTTTTTTATAATTTTTCCAAAATGGTCAATTTCATGATCATGGTTGGATTCCTTGAACCCTTTCCTGCAAAAAAATGTATACTTTGATATAGATTAAATTAATAATGAAGAAGTTACGGCAGTTTTACGGAGGCTATACCGAAGGTGCACAGCCCCCTTAAGGGTGGGGTCATTTTTACGGAATATACTCGTTTAGAATATATAATTATAATAAATACCACATTTAAAGATATTATCTTCTAGTTTAGTGCTACTCCATTCCAGATACCTAGTTTAATAATTACAAATAGGCTTTAGGAAGTGAATTACAAATTTGAATTTTTACAAAATCGTAATCCTGTAAATCCCCATTGGCGAACATGCCCCATCATAAAAGGGCGAATGTGTCCCATAGCACAATAAGTACATTGACCCATAACCACGCATGTCCCATATACAATGACGGGCTTATAACTGCATCAAATCCATAACCTATCCTATACCTACCTAATGATGATTAGCATCAAAATGTTCTGTACGAATATCTTTAGAAAAAATCAATATATATAAAAAAATGAAGAAAATCCACTTTTTGGGATGTAAAGATGTAAAACTGGTTTAAATTCGACAAACATACGGATATCAGCCATGTTACCATGGGAAGATAGCAACAAACAGTCGAACATATTGTGTGTTCAAATTCAACCAGTCGCCGCAATGATGAGAATCACGTGATGGGCGAACCTGCCCATAGGGTGTACACTCCCCGCTCTCCCCTACAGTTATGGATTTCAGTTTTTAGATAGCTATACGTAAAATTGCAATACGTTATCATGTTTGCACCAGATTTATGCGTATATATCAAATTTCATTAAGCTGCCTTATATTAGCGAATGGAGAAAAAAATTCGAATGAACGCTCTAGATTTGGGGTGCAGAAAGGTTGTCAGGTTATTGCTAAAACAGAAACTACCATCGAATTTATTTCAGCGAAATTCCAAAACGATGTGCTCAGACACGCTCCATATACGTCTCATTCGAGATGCAAAAACACTCTCCAATAAAAAATAAAAAATACATTCTTATGATCAAACCCGAAATTCCATTAAAATATAGTCACTAAAGTCTCACTTCATAATTATATCGAATACCGGAATACCAAGTATCCGGTCAAGCCATATGTTAGGAAATGACGTGCGTGTTAAAACTAAAGTATGACTTTTTTTTGGTCAGAAGTGGGTCAAATGTATGGATTTCGAGTATTCAAGATGTGACACAAATTAAGCCTTTCAAATACAAATGTGTAGGTCTACCTTTGATTTACATTCCCTCCTACTAGTTGTATATATATTGCACCCGCAAGCCCAATGAAAATAAGCTGAGATAGTAAGATTAACTACATTGTGTGAATTTAATGACCTTGTACTGTTTGGAAATCAACTTTACCCAGCTTCGCTGACCAAGTACTCGTTTAAATAACATTTTATTTTACGATTCCCGTCGTTAAGATTTTCTAGTAACAATATCGCTAAAAAATATTAATAAGTCAATTTCCTACTAGTTAGTCCTTTTGACTAATCTAAGTTCAAATGATGTCTTATAGGACTGATTTCTATTAGCAGTGACGTTCTTGATCCAATAGATGTCTTCTTTGTTTCTATGAGAAACAGTGTCCCCTCAGTGTTGTACAAACCGCCAGTGGACATACATTGTTACTAACCAATCCCAAATTCATTGAGAATTTGTCAGAAGTTTCATTAATGTGAAATTGCTTTGCATGCATGCATACGGTATACAAATATAAACAGCGGTTCTAAGAACTACTTTTATGCATCTCAATGCACGAAAGATAAAAAATTTACTTGGAGATCTCGCTCGAGGAGAGATAGTAGATGGTCAAATAACACATCGGCACGTCCCGGGGATATATGATCAACGTTCCAATTATTAAGTCCGGCCCACATCTGCCCATAAGTATGTCATAAAATAATGATAAAAATCCTACAGGTTTTAAAGGGACCATAGTATCCTTCAAAATAAGTCAACAGTCATTTTTTATCAAGACAATTAGGCTACGTCTTTGGTTTGTTGCTTGCTCATTATACCTCATTTTTTTGCCAAATACCTTTAGTTTTGGGCACATTTAAAAAAGAGTGATATATTCTATCTTGTACAACACATTCCATGGAATCTATTGGTATAGTTGGATTTTCAGGAAATGAGTACATCTCATTCACATGGCTCGATTCACATGATTCTTGCACCAAATTAAATCTGTTGCCAATATCTTTAAAATGACACCTGTCTTTTTGAGTTCCCATGTATTTGAAAGTGTAGTGTGCTATACCTACTTCTAGTGATTGTGTACAACTCATTGTGATTGGCTCGCCACTTTCCCATCCATTTTATTATTTTTCACCATCTTATGTTCTGCGATGACCGAACTGCCATCGGAGTCCAAGGACATCCGGTGTATGGCTTAGATCCAATATTTGCACATATTTTCTGTCATGAGCGTATTCAGAGTTATGTTGATTTTAAGGCCAAACTGCAAACCCAGTACGTAAGGCTCATAAGTACTTAACACTTTTCCACGCGGCTATTAGTGTTACCATTTACAAAACAGATTTTTCAGAAACCTTTCCAAACTTCCAAAACCTTATGTCAAGAATTATTGAACCAGTATTTGGCATCTGAAATTTGATTTTTTTGTTGTTGAACAAATCCAATAACATGTGAGTATAAAAGATACTCACAATGTTAGTAACGTTTCACTGCTAAACTAGCAGCTTCGTCAGACCGGCAACTCTGTAGGCATGTTTGTACTTTTGTACTTATCGTAATGCAGTTCGCATGGTGATTCCAAATATGGTGTTGGAATTCAATAATTTTAACATTTTGGAATCATTTCGTGAAGTTTTGGAGCTGTCGTCTGCAGACTACTTGCCGCGTGGAAAGTATTTAGACTTGTACGATCATCGCAAAAGTAATATTTCGCAACACCATATGTACAAACACAAATGAAAATTAAACTGAGATCAAATACATTTGTTACCATAATTATATGAAATATTTGCCCAATATTTGCACCAATATTAGTCCCAATCGTACACGTGTACCAGTATCGACCGATACTGGAACACAAAACGTTCTAGTATCGAGCGATACTGGAACACATTTTAGTGTTCCACTTTCGACCGATACTGGAACAGTAAAATCGTACCAGTGTCGAGCGATACTAACAATGCTTATAATCCAGTATGGGACCTAAAGTCACTTTTTCAAATTACTTTATCGACTGTCACGTAAGCGTTATGAAAGGGTTAGTTGTACGTATGAGCCATACGTACTTGTTTAGCAGTGCGGCCTAAGACTTGCTTTGTTAACTCCGTAACATTTAACACACGTTGGTAACCTTGTTTTGTTTTGTTTGTAATATAAAACAATGTAAAGAGAACGTTAACCACTAGGCCCATACCTCCTCTTATTCTGACAACATTATTAATATTATATCGATGGTAATTATCTTCACACTTCGACACGGCGGCAATGAATTTCCAATAGAATCCTCCGATAACCTTCATGGAAATCACGATGGTTATTGTAGGAGAAGGCAAAAATGTGTTGCTACTGACCTATACTGACACATTTGTAAAGGTATCGTGCTCAGGAGCGGATCCAGGATTTCTCAATAGGAGGGCGGCAAAGTGGGGGTCAAGGGGCGACAGCCCCTTGCGGTGGTTGAAGGAGGAAAAGTGATGAGTGGTTATTTTTGTTCACGTTTTCGCACGTTTTTTACACGTTTTACACGTTTTAACACGTTTTTACACGTTTTCGCCCTGTCAAAAAATGCGCCCTGTCAAAAAAAGGGGGAACGCGCCCACCCACCACCTTAAATCCGCCCCTGGTGATGTTGACACAAATTAACTGGAATTTCGCGCTATAATTTATTTTTAGTTAAAATGTGGGGGAACGTTGAAACGGATTCATCAGAGATTAACTTTATCATCACAAAGACCTGAAAACCGTTGATCTAAACAAGTAAACTGATAATTTACGTACATCTATAACATATTGTCCGTTGTGTATATTTTTCAATACTCATATGTAAGTTTTATTTTGTAGGTGTTTCGGCAGGCTCTATACTAACGGGAGTCCGTGCAAAGCACGGGCATCCCGCTAGTCATTATAATTAGTACAAAGATTATGGTAACCCTGGATCTGGACACTTTCATCAGAAATAAACCCTCAAACAGGTTGGACATGATTGACCTGAATTCAAATTCCCATTGATTGAAAACATAAATCCAGATTCTTATAATAATTATTAAAAAACACACGTTTAAAATAAATAAGTATATTATGAGATAAATAAGTATATTATGATTATGTGCATCCTGGTCCGTTAGTCGTCATATTCGTTGACAGCCTCGTGTATACCATTTATCATTAAATATTCGTACACTATATTCCTCATCGTCTTCAACAGAAGACGTTAGACACGAATGGCAGTACATTTTGAATCCTCGTTGGTTTCAATGTAAAAATAGATTTTGATTTCTATGATTCCAGAAAATTTATCACACGTTGGAACTTAATTATCAGTTTTTGAACTGTATCCGCCAATAACCGTTCGTCGCATTCGGTTGATCATAACGTAACCTCGTAAACTTAGTGCAACTATGAATATTCGTGATCGAACCCGTGTCCGGCATCGTCTGGTGTACCTACAAGATAAAAATTGTAGCGCCCTCATTTACCATTAAAAAGCTGATAATCAATCATTTAACTAACCAAAACGCACAAAATCGAATAAAATACTCATTTCACTACGGTGTACATGTAAGACAGCAGTCTAATTTAAAATATGGATAAGATTCCACCTTTTTCTAATAACCTATAGAGTTTTTAGGTAACATGATTAATGACGACAGATTGCAAATATTGGTGAATATATGTCGTTTGTACATGTAGTGGACGTCATGCACTTCCCCTGCTATTGTTTTTGCCGCAAGATAACGTCCGTTTTAACCTTTGCTTGGGGGTTTAGGCTGTCGTCCATTAAATCTCGGACGATTTAGGCGCTTGTGTACGTAGATACACATAATTCATAAAGGCCGGGGTCAGGAGCGCAAGAAAGATCCGTATCAATTGTCATAATTGTGAGGCATCAATGTTTATTATGAGTTCTTGCAAAATCATGCAACATTTATTCATGTTAAGTTACCTCTTTATCAATCGAAGTGGGCAACCAATACCCTGAATTGCTAACGGGGGAACACCTTGCCAAATTTCCACAATTTGTATCTCGAAACGTGATAAATCTTATGGTAAGTTCCCAATCAAATGCATGTGGCCTCATGTTTCTTTGCAATGGTTATGCATAGGCCCATTGGCTAAGCGTCAACCTGTTACATGAAACTCTTGCGATATTGTTTCAATAATGCATTATGCAAAGAAATAAAACAGATAACCACAATTTACTGAGAGACAGATTTCTTTGATATTTGATCATCAAACAAATCTCAGGTGTATCACATTTGATAAAAATTGATCATGCATTTAAAAAGTCTGTAGTGACAGAGGGTAATGTAACGTTTTGACAGTATACATGTGTAAAGAAATGATATGCCTGCCTCGCGACGATATTGCAAAGCATATGTTTTTTCTTTGTAAGCCTATAAGGTAACCACACCAGTGATCAGAGTCTGATACTTATCTGCATTTGTAAACATCACACGGATAGAATTTATAGTGTTTATTGATACGTTTTCAAGTTTAACAGTTTAATGCTGAATTGAAATAAACGCGGTTCAAATTATACATTTATATAAATATAAAAACATATACATTGTAACTGGTATACGTATGCTTTAGGTCCAGACTAATAGAGACATTCAATGTTTTGGATTAGCTGCCAAAACAAAAGTGTTTTTAACGCGGTTTGTACCCATTTAATACAACCTGGTGAATGACCTCCAAATTTAAATAACCGTTAATTAGCGAAATGTTAAGAATAGCCAAGAGTTATTTTAATAGAGTTAACACTTTCCACACGGCAGGCAGCTGCAGACGACTTTCCAACATTTCACAAAATGTTTCAAAAGTGTCAAATGTTTTGAATTTCATTACCATATTTGGTATTTGTTCAGTAATCCTTGAGATAGACTTTAAAAATTGGGAAAGGTTTCTAAAAAATAAATCAGTTTTGTACAAATGGTAAAACTGGTAAAACTAATAGCCGCATGGAAAGTGTTAGATATTACCTTCTCAAAGATGGCCGTTAATCTCAAACACAGAATGTCTCTATATACTATCATGTGTTGCCATTTGATCGTTGAAAAAAAATCAATATTGTAAAACCGATACGAAAGGATACTGATAATTGAGAACGTACAGATGTAAAGTTGCGCGGGTGCCATTGGTCAGGAAGCATTAACGGGACGCTAATCGGGACACCAACACTTCGACTGCCGTAAGATGTAGTACTTGAGTTGTGAGTCAAAGCTTGCAGACAGATGAATACATTTTAGACCATACCGTACATTCGCTAAAGTATTATTGTATACCTTTAAATGTCATGCAGCAGCCTCTCGCTCAATATGGGACCAGACAATGGATGGTGTCGACAACTCGGATAGAATGCCAAATGTCTGTCTGCTACTCACATTACATTTATCTACAAATAATAACAATAGTGGACAAAGGATTCGTATCATACCGAAACGTTTGCAAAGTGGCTATTCTGGGTCGTTGAGGTAACTTGGAACAAGGGGGATACCGTTGATCATCCGTCGCGCTGAAATGCTCATATAATTCGGCCCGTGAATATTGGTAATATTGTAGTTCATAATGCAAATGGAGCGAACAATAATTTGGAAATATAGGTTGCAATTTGAACGTTACATACCATTTACTACTGGTGTTTTTGTTTCATGACGTACATGTAGAGTCATGGATTTTAATTTTAAGATAGCTATACGTAAAATTGTAATACATTATCATGTTTGCACCAGAATAGAATATGGGTATATATAAAATGTCTTCAATCTGATTCATTTAATCTGCCTTAGCGTATGGGGTAAATCAAATGAACGCTCTAGATTTGGGGCGCAGAAAGGTTGTCAGGTTATTGCTAAAATAGAAAATATCATCGAATTTATTTCAGCGAAATTCCAAAACGATGTGCTCAGACACGTTTCAAATACGTCTCACTCGAGATGCAAAATCACTCTCCAATAAAAAAGATTTAAACAACATTCTTATGATCAAACCCGAAATTCCATTAAAATATAGGGTCATGTGTTTTAAGCTCGCCTCCTTTCGCGTTACACACATGGATTTTGGCTTTCACGACATGATTTTAACTTTACACATTTATATTTGCTTGTATACCCCCCTGAGGTAGTAAAAGTATATATTTTCTGAAGGGAAATTTCATGAGGAAACCAAATATGCCATTAAAATTATAGTACGACTAAGAACTAAAATGGTATGATCGGAAATGTTCGGAAAAATATCAGAGTTTTTAATTTTTAATTCGAGATCCATATATTTTTTATATCTACCCCTATCATTATTTACTTTACATATTTGAATTTCTCATGAAATTACCCATTAGATGATATATAATTGTTAAAGTTACTACGTCGGTATGGTAATTATACCGGCTAGTGAATATCTCCAATTTTTATTTTATATATTTTTAGAATTTTCAAAAATATTTGTTTAAGGATGAACCCTTCCCTGATATAAACTGCATTTCTGAATTCCTCTAGTTACAAGCTTTCCAAAAATGTATACTTTTGCTATCATAGGTTGAAAACTTTTTCTGTTATTGTCATTTTTATAAATCCGGTAAATTGAGGCTGATTATTCATGTTTACTGTGTAGCGAATAGGAAGAAAGCTGATGTTCATTGTCTTATCCATAATTAATTAGTTGTTACAAATAGTTGACAAGTCTGTTGAACCACATACTTAAAGACTACTAATTATCCTTTAAAATGGGACCAGAATGGTGTTTGTAACATTAGGAGATGACTAGTTATTGTAAAAAGAACAAAACATGGGATTATCCCCATTGAGTTTGTACAGGCGGCACCCCTTCCAGAAACACCCCTTCCAGCACCACCCCTGGTCCCCAAACATCAAACAGCTGTATCTCCCATTCTGTATTAGCTATACCAATGCCATTTTGCAGGCAGATAGCTTGTTATTAGGGCTTTAAAATGATACCAAATTTGTTGAGATAGCTTTTGTGGTTTTAAAAATATTTGAGGAAAATTACAGCATGAAACTAAAAAATGTAACGGCACCACCCTATTGGGAGGCGAGTTCATAACGCGTGACCATAGTCACTAAAGTTTCACTTCATATATCGAATATATCCAAGTATCCGGTCAATCGATATGTTAGGAAATGACGCGCGTGTTATGACTAAAGTATACATTTTAAGTCAGAAGTGGGTCAAATGTAAGGATTTCGAGTAACACAATTTAAGCCTTACAAATACAAATGAGTAGGTCTACCTTTGATTTACATTCCCTCCTACTAGTTGCATATACATATTGCACCCGCAAGCCCAATGAAAGTGAACTGAGATTGTAAGATTAACTACATTGTGTGAATTTAATGACCTTGTATGGTTTGGAAATCAATTTTACCAAGTAAAACTCGTTTAATTAACATGTTATTTTACGATTTTCTAGTTCCAATATCGCTGAAAAACATTAATTAGTAATTGTCCTACTAGTCCTTTTGACTAATTTAAGTTAAACCGGTGTCTTATAATTCTTATTTCTTTTAGCAGTGAAGTTCTTGATCCCATACGTCTTCTTTGCTTCTATGAGAAACAGTGTATCCTCAGTGTTGTACAAATCGCCAGTGGACATACATTGTTACTAACCAATCCGAAATGCATTGATAATTTGTCAGAGGTTTCATAAATAAGAAATTGCTTTGCGTTCATGCATACGGTATACAAATATAAACAGCGGTTCTAAGAACTACTTTTATGCATTTCAATGCCCGAAAGATAAACAATTTACTTGGAGATCTCCCTCGAGGAGAGATAGTAGATGGTCAAACAACACATCGGCACGTCCCGTGGATATATGATAACGTTCCATTATTAAGTCCGGCCCACATCTACCTATAATAAGTGTGTCACACAATAATGATGAAAATCCTCCAGGTTTTAAAGAGACCTTGGTATCCTTCAGAATAAGTCTACGGTCATTTTATCCAAGACAATTACTTTGGTGTTTTTTTGTGTAAATACGGATTGAAATGATTACAAATATGGGCTAATTTTACCCAAAAAAACATTTCTACTAAAGTTTACTACCTTATCTGGCGATATCAGATATTTTGCGCTAATTGCAAAATGTAGGTTTATTCATACAGATCTAAAGCATGAAACTGTTGTTGACATGATATCGGGTTCGGGATACCATACTGAATTGCACGATAGCCGCCAAAGTAATATTTTGCTACACCATGTACAAGCACTAATAACCATACCGACTTGCACGATAGCCGCCAAAGTAATATTTTGCTACACCATGTGTACAAGCACTAATAACCATACTGACTTGCACGATAGCCGCCAAAGTAATATTTTGCTGGACTATATGTACAAGTACTAATAACCATACTGACTTGCATGATAGCCGCCAAAATAATATTTTGGTACACCATATGTACAAGCACTAATAACCATACTGACTTGCACGATAGCTGCCAAAGTAATATTTTGCTACACCATATGTACAAGTAATATTTTGCTACACCATATGTACAAACACTAATAACCATACCGACTTGCACGATAGCCGCCAAAGTAATATTTTACTACACCATATGTACAAGCACTAATAACCATACTGACTTGCACGATAGCTGCCAAAGTAATATTTTGCTACACCATATGTACAAGCACTAATAACCATACCGACTTACACAATAGCCGCCAAAGTAATATTTTGCTACACCATATGTACAAGCACTAATAACCATACTGACTTGCACGATAGCCGCCAAAGTAATATTTTGCTCCACCATATGTACAAGCACTAATAACCATACTGATTTGCACGGTAGCCGCCAAAGTAATAGTTTGCTGCACCTTATGTACAAGCACTAATAACCATACTGATTTGCACGGTAGCCGCCAAAGTAATATTTTGCTACACCATATGTACAAGCACTAATAACCATACCGACTTGCACGATAGCCGCCAAGTAATATTTTGCTACACCATATGTACAAGCACTAAAAACCATACCGACTTACACGATAGCCGCCAAAGTAATATTTTGCTACACCATATGTACAAACGCTAATAACCATACCGACCTGCACGATAGCCGCCAAAGTATTATTTTGCTACACCATATGTACAAGCACTAATAACCATACTGACTTGCACGATAGCCGCCAAAGTAATATTTTGCTACACCATATGTACAAGCACTAATAACCATACCGACTTGCACGATAGCCGCCAAAGTAATATTTTGCTACACCATATGTGCAAGCACTAATAACCATACTGACTTGCAGGATAGCCGCCAAAGTAATATTTTGCTACACCATATGTACAAGCACCAATAACCATACTGACTTTCACGATAGCCGCCAAAGTAATATGTTGCTACACCATATGTATAAGCACTAATAACCATACTGCCTTGCACGATAGCCGCCAAAATAATATTTTGCTACACCATATGTACAAGTACTAATAACCATACTGACTTGCATGATAGCCGCCAAAGTAATATTTTGCTACACCATATGTACAAGCACTAATAACCATACTGACTTGCACGATAGCCGCCAAAGTAATATTTTGCTACACCATATGTACAAGCACTAATAACCATACTGACTTGCACGATAGCCGCCAAAGTAATATTTTGCTACACCATATGTACAAGCACTAATAACCATACTGACTTGTACGATAGCCGCCAAAGTAATATTTTGTTACACCATATGTACAAGCACTAATAACCATACTGACTTGCACGATAGCCGCCAAAGTAATATTTTGTTACACCATCCATATGTACAAGCACTAATAACCATACTGACTTGCACGATAGCCGCCAAAGTAATATTTGGCTACACCATATGTACAAACACTAATAACCATACCGACCTGTACGATAGCCGCCAAAGTAATATGTTGCTACACCATATGTACAAACACTAATACAAGTATAAGTCATACAGAATGGTATTGCAGTGTGGCCTAAGCCTTCTCTTGTAAACTCCGAAACATTTCATATACTTTCTACACGATAGGCGTCTGCAGAAGACATTCCAAATGTCACAAAATGTTTCAAAAATGTCAAGATTTTTTGAATTTCATAACCATATTTGGAATCACCATGTAAAGTGCATTGAAATAAGTACAAACATGCCTAGTAATCCTTTGGATAGACTTAGAAAGTTGCGAAAGGTTTCTGAAAAAAAGTTTTGTATAATGGTAAAACCAATAGCCGCTTGTTATTTTTGAAATACACACTATTACCGTATAAAGAGAAAGAACATTAACCACTAGGCGCATGCCTCTTCTTTATATTCAGACAACATGTTTAATAATATATCAACAGTAATCATCTTCACACTTTAATGCGCCACGTCGACACGACTGCAATGAATTCCCAATAGGATCTCGTGGTATATTTCTGATTAAATCATGTCAAATAATATAGTTATTGTAGCAGAAGGCAATTGTGTTGTGATTGACCTAAGTTGACACATCTGTAATACACTGAGCCAAAAAAGAAACTTATAAAAAAAAAGAAACTTATACAACTTTAACAGATCACCAAATAAAATACTGTGCATGAAAATGTACCAAATTTAGATACAATATTACTGCCATATGCAGTAATATCGTATCCAAATTTGGTACATTTTCATGCACAGAATTTTATTTGGTGATCTGTTAAAATTGTATAAGTTTCTTTTTTTTTATAAGTTTCTTTTTTTGGCTCAGTGTAGTATTATGCTGTTTATTATACGGTAATAATAATAAAAGTATTTTATAAAGCGCTGTTTCAATTAGATAAGGACACGAAAACAAACCACCCGTTTTTATTTTGTGAAAATTTCGAAAATATGTTAGAAATTGTGTGAACATTTCTGAAAATTATGTTACGACAGTGGACTGTCGTTCGTTTGGGAGAAGCCACGTCACCGTCGCTCTCAAGTTTCTAACTGGGTGGCTTTCTGACTCGGCGGCAATTCTCAAAGTTGACAGCTTGGTAGTATAAACAAAAACAAAACAAGAAAAGTCTTAAAACAGCGCTCAGAAGTGGTTAATTTGAATGAAGAGAAAATGTGATGTGAGAGTGGTAAAAGGTGTTATCAGTCACACCTTGAAACAGTAGATTGAAGGTGAGGAATTGGCTTTGCAATGTTATATAGTTTGATTAAAATGTTTTTTTTTTGCAACTGTCATGTTGAGGTTGATTTGCAGTAGACAGGGGGACGTGGGTACACAATATTTGTGACAAAAGTGCATTTACAGGTGAATGATCAGATGTCAGTATTTCTTATAATCACATAATTGTTGATATAATGATGGATTTTCCCTACCTAAAGGAAAATGATTACTGCATTAGCAGCTTGTGTATGGAACAACTTTCATCCTACATTTTGGAAAATATTGTACTATCACCCAAAGTAATAATTTATGCGAATTGTCAATTTGAGTGGGTCGCCCACGTTAAAGGCTTTGTGGCTGCAATTCCTGGGACATATGTGAACGGAATAAAGAAATTTGAAGAATAAGTCTATTGGCATTGTTTTGTTAGTATTATTTATTGCTTCTTAGTCGCTGGTGTTGAGTACAAAAACACTACCATGACTACGGTATAAAAGTTGTAAACAAATAAATGTTAAAATGTACATTGTCTTAATGTGATATAATAATTTGGTAAATGAGTATTATAATTTTTACAAATGGACTAACACTAACAGGTTCTCAAGAAATGTTAGCGTTGAACATAGCTAAATAGGAGAAATACACTTTACAGTGGGAATTTAGGAACGATGATGGTTTGCATATTTGACGGAATGTGGAATAACCTGTTGGTGCCATGCTTTGAGATTAACATGCTTATTGAGATTAAGACAGACTTTAAAATATCCTGATTGATATAGCTGAAAATTGCATATGAGTATTTGGAGCAGTAATATAATAGTATTGAACGGAAGTTTTGGCAACACAATGTAGTTGAATGTTGTTGAGGAACAAGAAGTTGGCAGTACTTATTTAAAATAATAGAAAGTATGTTGGATAAAATGGAATACACTGAGAATTACTGTTCTCTTTTTGACCCGTGTTTGTGTTAGAATTTACTTTTTAGTAACAAACAGTCCTCAAAGAGGACAATCTTCTGGTATAGGCTTTCGAATTAAGTGATGACATGTGTACATGGTGTCCCAGAATGATTTATACCGGGAAAGGTGCATTTATTAAGCCATGAGCAATGTTGAATGTTAAAAATAAGACCTTTCTGACACAAAATATGGACTTATTTGTAAAATTGATAAATTCCGAGTTTGACCAAAATTACCTTTTTTGAAACTCATAACATAATTGACCATGTTTGGCAAAAAGCTCAATTTAAATGATATACAGGTAATTTTCGTTGTCCTCTTATGAATTCCACTACAAAAAAGATATCAACTGTTGGTGATGTTTTATGAAGCAATACTTGAATGGGTCGAAGGAATTGTTCTGCTTGAGCGATTTATATCATACTTTCTTAAGCAGCCATTTTGAAGTTTGGTGTGAGCTTTATCAATTAAAATACGCTAAAAATACGCTGAAAAACTAGTTTCACCGATTTTCTCTAATGTCATACCATATCGAAATGGATAAAGATATTTTGATGAAATTAACAGAGTAAGTAGAAACATGTTCCCCATCATATCGCAGGTATTAGACTTGGACTGCAATATCATATTGTTATTCATGTTCAAATAGGGTTTAGATCTTTGTGAGACACCCAGTTTCTAATATTTGTGGAGTGATTTGTTTTGGATAAAGTATCATACTACAGAAAAAGAAAGGGTCAGCATTTTGATATATGCCCATCTAAAGTCAAAGTTAAGTATATGCCTATTATTTCTATGTATTTTCCCTCTACAGGGAGGACGGCACTTGATTTACACTTGTATAGACCCGAGCTACTCCGGGTAATACTTGTGGCAGGAGACTAGGAAACGAGATCGCTTAGGTTTGAATTTCAGATGCTTTACCATGCGAGGTCTTGTGGCCCAATGGACATGGCAGTTGACGAGCAATCAACAGATCCTGGGTTCGATTCCCGGGCGAGATCGTTTTTCCCATTATTGTCTCTTTTCTACCCCGACGGCGAACCTGTTTAAAATATTTATAATTTGTTTAATACCCGTCGTATATGCCTATTATTTCTAAAGTTAAGTAAGTTAGCTCCAAGTATGTATTTCTGACAGCAAACCAATACAATACCATTAACAGCATTCCATTTCAGTTTCAAGAAGGCTCTTATGACCCACATAATTGGACGGACTATATTAATGTAGCAATGGGACTGTAAGATGTGATGTATAGGTAAGCCTGCCTTAAAAATCACAGTTGTGCATAGATATCTAACAATATCAGAATATGTCTGCTGAGCGGTGATTGGATGACATGGCTGTGTGTTAAGAATGTTTTGGTCTCTGTGAACCAACGGAAACTTAGTGTACTTGACGTTTTGGGTGGCCCTATCTAACACTATCCTTAAGTTGCGCAGTAGTAAATAAACAGGTTGTATCCATGATGTGACCTTGCTAGAAATTAAGTTGATCTCTGCAACGAGCGTAATGAACATGTACCAGTACAGGTTTCTTTCATTATGAAGGAATGATTTCATACAGACACCGCAAGCGGCGCTTAAAAACCGATCGACCGATCGACCCTACTTTAGAACAGGTTTTTTTTTTCGTCGCCTAACCGCTCTAATGCCGTTATATTACGATGCTTTTAGGAAATCGTCACAATCATTTCGCTTCACTTACGTGGCAGCTAGCTAGACGCACTACCAAACCATACTGTTTACATTGTGACAACCGCTGAAGGACAAATGAGATTCTTACCAGGGCTATAAATTGCACACCATTAAATGGTTTCCCTTCCCTATGTATTTGAAACGTTAAAGGGTGTTTCAGAAAGCTGGATCTCGTGCCTACAAATGGAATGACATTTTCAACTTTGTATTTTCCTGACCTTTCATGACCTTTGTGATCAATAATAAAACAAATATTACTGTAATCCAGGACGTGTTCAGAAATAAACCTTCAAACTGGCTTGACACGATTAACCTGAATTTGATATTCTCGCCAGTGCGCGACAGTGTGCCAAAATTGGGGAGAACTTGTCGTTTGGGAAAAGGTGTACTTTAGGTCCCAGATTCTGGACTGTACTACATTAGTATCGCCCAATACTGGAACACCCAGTATCGCTCGATACTGGTACAAAGTCAGTGAAATTATAACAAAATTGGAACATATTATATAAAGCGCACTACTATGGCAATAGTGCCCTCGGGTTCCATTGTCTTGTTTATCTGGAGATAACATGCGCTGCTACATGTCGTTAATCCAACTGTAATGGTCGATAAATTCGAAACGGATGGCGCCGCCACTTTCCATTGGTTATATTTAACTAGATCGAAACACCAGAGGGAGCTGTTTTAAATTTGTATTCCTGATTATATGCTTTACCATGTTTACACTTGACTCTTTCACATCTGTGCTCTCTACCCGTGACTCTCTCCGTAGCTCATAGTGAAGTTTTGGCCATATTATTATATCAAATTACCGATTGAGCACATTTTTCGTTAGCTACGTAATATATAAATATGTAATGACATTAATTGGTAACATATTGATCTTATTCTATTCGGGTATGTATGTTTCCAAAGTAGTAAGCTTATTTCATCTAACAACATTTCTTGGTGTACTTTTAAGTCATGGCGTTCCTGAAGGCGTGTGTAGGCTAATATATGAGTTATATTGGTCATAGGACATATTCTACTCTGTTATTATTGTGGATATGAGACACAAATATAACATTAAGCAAACAAATACTTTTTTTTATTTTTTTATTTATTCATTAAGATGTTAGATTATACACATGAAAGCAGGTTCTTAACACTTTCCACGCGGCTATTGGTTTTAGCATATAAAAATCAGATTTTCAGAAACCTTTCCCAATTTTCAAAGTCTATCTCAAGGATTACTGAACCAATATGAGGCATATTTGTACTTATTTCAATGCATTTCACATGGTGATTCCAAATATGGTTATGAAATTTAACAATTTTGACATTTTTTAAACAGTTTGAGACATTTTGGAATGTCGTCTGCAGACGCCTGCCGCGTGGAAAGTGTTAAGTACAATTTATAAGTCAAAACATTCTTCTAATATTACAAAAAAGTAATTTATATTTCGTATTTCTATATCCCAAAGAATGGCGAAGCGACCAATCTCCATCGTATAATTATATCGTGCAAATAGTGTAAGAGCGACCTCTGTGTTAGCGGTTTCGCATTATCTTGATATCTATATAGCGTCCCCTAACGTCCAACACAAAACGTGTTAATATTCACGATGTAGAGAAAACCGTTCCGCAACTTGTCGTTTACATTTTTCGTAAGCAGGTCATGCATTGCATTTAATAAAGTACTGTATTGTATTTTAATATACACCAAGTCACAATGGATGGAAACATTAACATATCATACATCATATTCAATTTCGTAACGTGTGGTGGCTTTACATGCTTTAGGACCTATGCAATTCAATACACCACGCCGAGGCACGCAGTTAATTACCAAGCGTACATTGCTCCAATTCAATTACCGTATTGCTCTCACTATTGAGATTCGCAAACTGATTTGAAATACTTAAAGGAGGTGTCCCGCAAACATAAAAGTGTCCATTATATGTTAGAAAAATAACTATCGAGCCCAACTTTTGTAATGATATAATACAAAAAATAATAATAATATTCATTTAAGAATTATACAATTATGATTTGTTTATGGATGTTATGAAAAACAGATCCATAGATCCAACGATGATCTGTCACTTAAAGCTCCAGATATTATTATTCTTCGTATACCAAAAGCAACTATGCCTGTTGGTCTCAACGATAGGATTTAAGAGCCAATTATCACCATCTAGACCATCCAAATATTTGTTTTGTTACAGCTTGACATCTAGGCCATTTTGAGCCAAGGAATGCCGTGATACATTTGTTTAAATACATGCATTGCCTTTGGATGATCTACTGCATGTTATATCTAATTCTCAATGACATTTTTCATAGTTTGATTATTACTTTATAGTCGGAGGTCGGGAAATAGGCACTTTTCATTCGAAATTGCTCTGCTATAAGGCACTGTTTCCAGCTACGGATGCTAAACCGTCAGACGTTTTAATGTGACGCAATGGTCTTCCATATGAGTGTGATGTCCAATCCGTATGGCTAACACTCACAGATAGTTTGCTATAAGGGCTGGGTCAACATATGGAAACTAAACACTCAGACGGAATCAGTGATTTTATCTTTATCCCGTAATTGGGTTGCTTCTCTATTGAGCGGGCTATTGAAGTAACAAAGCAGTTGTGCTAAAGGAGCGCAACTTTTCAAGTGCTTTATTAAGATGTTATATAAATTATCGATCAATTAGTAACCGTCGTTCAGCACAATACTACTCTATCGTACGATCAATACTTCAAGTGGCAATTATTCCAGGTACATAATCATGTCCTCTTCGAGGAAATAACATCGCAGGAGTATTCCGTATCTCGAAGATACGATTACATCTGACGGTTTGGCATCCGTATGAAACTGGACACCGTGCCTAATTATCATTTCCATTAACTTTTTTAGAAAAGCAAATGATGAATTTTCATTTTGACCTATGGCAATAACATCAAAGGTAAATCATTTAGCATTCGTTGTATTTTTATTCTATTGAATAATGTCCGTGGTTAACGACCTCAAAATACATTGTTTATATTGTATGATTATGCTAAGGGGAGACGTCAAAACTCGACCGCCCGTTGACCGCCGGTTACGTACGGTTCCGCCCGGTTCTTTCAGGTCAAATGTTTTACTGGTATATGAATATTCACGCATGCAACACTGAACAACTGCCGTTGACTTAATGCTGTAACCGGACCAATTTACACTATCAATCTGTTACTTTGCGGTCATAATAGCTCTCTCTCTATAATCGTTCTATAAAAATAACCATTCATAGACTTTCGGTATTGATTTTAAAAAGTTAATTGAGCTATAAACAGATTGAAAAAGCCAACCCCAGCGAAAATCAATAGCTGCATTGTCCTGGTTGTCAACGCGTGTGACCAAGCACTTTCAACCGGTCGTGTTCACCAGAGTGTAACTATTTGACCTCATTATGTGTGTATATTATAACAGACGACACGTTTTGTGAGAACCGGGCGGAACCGGCAGTAACCGGCGGTCAACGGGCGGTCGAGTTTTGACGTGATCCCTAACAACAAATGAATACTATGGGCGTGTTATCGTTGTTTGATGTCATTTGAATATTGAAAATAATATTATCATGGGACTCCAAATAATATCTCAATTAGATAATGTCAATCCTTTTTTTTCTATTCCCGGAACAACATCAATGGAATATAGAGCCAACTATATTCTTCAATGAAAACTGAAATTTGTTGCCAACTATGAATTGTTAAACAGAAAATAAATTGTACATTTCATGACAAAAAACCAAGGCTTAACGAGGAAAATACAGCCAAAACAGATCGGTCAGATGTTTCCACCGTTTCCAGTAGGCTATGTTTGCAGTATCTACTGGATGGTTATTGAGAGAATTAATAGAGTGCAATGAACAGGTCATTGATAAATTCAATACATGCCTGGTCGGCTGGCCAGCGGTAATACAGTAATTACATTGAAATTTCTGGTCATGCGTAACAGCGCGTCTTCTAATAATGTTTACCTCGCGGAATTACATTAGTCTGTAAATTGATCTGGATATTGATATGGAGCTCTCATTCTTCAGCTTATTAAGGAGTTTCACGGTTTTTGGAACTGTATGAAGACGCTGGTCTCAAAACGACGTCAAATATTATCATACAACTGTTATCATGGTTATAATGTAATATATTGAGAAAAGCCATCAATAAAAAACTAAACGGTGTTGTGACTTGTTATCTATAGGTCACTTTCCATCGGAATGCTTTTTCTTCAGCTATGTCAACCTTATGATTTTGTGTGAATTCATAAATAGATGGCGTCTACCGAGTTCAACGTCGTCTGTACTTCATCATATGAGCTCGTCTTTCATCATCGTGCGTCCTTTTCTAATCTAACATATCATACGGTATGTTTACATGTACATCTTAAATGAACACAGGTACACTAAATATTCGCTCATATTATCATAGTTGTACGCTATCAGTGGTGTAATATAGCCAACCAACCGGCCAACCAACACAATGGCGACAATCAAGGACTCAGTGGCGGATCCAGGATTAAAATTTACGGGGGGCTGGCACCAAAAAAAATCGTAAAAGGTGAACAAAATTCGGGAGGGGGGGGGGGGGGGGGGGGGGGGGGGGGGGGGGGGGGGGGGGGGGGGGGGGGTAGCGATGTGGTTGTTCCAAAACCGGCAAAAAAAATCGCAGGGTACAAGTGCCAAATGTACAGACGGAACCTACCTATGTCTCTGAAAACGGTAAAGTGGTACACAAAAAGGTATATTGTAAAATTTTACGGGGGGGGGGGCGCGTACACATTAAAGGTATATTGTAAAATTTTACGAGGGGCGCCCGCCCCCTCCGCCCCCACCCTGTATCCGCCACTGATGTGAACATGAACCCTATACTTTGGTACAAATTGGGTTTTGAAATAGTAGACAAAGACAATAATGGAAGCAAGTTATTACATCACGTACAAGTAGATTCAATTAAAAAATAATCATCATTACATACAGTTGACGCTGAAAAAAGTGTTATGGCATTATTTAACATTGATTTTAGTGATGATGAGTAATGAATTCGTCGCTGTTCTGACATACCGGCACATCACGAAAAACAGCGTTTTGAGAAAATCGTGTTTGAAAATTTTCCAATTTTTAAAGACTTGTTAGAGAGCATTTACATCAAATGTCACTATCATTGTCAAAGAACACTAATAGATATATACTTATGTTTGTTATGAGCATGTTACAACAACAAATTGCAATTATTAATTAGGAGTAATTATGTCATAAAGTCATGTGCCGGTATGTCAGACAGTTCTACAGTGATATGCCAGTGATATGCCGGTATGTAGTTACACGGTGGTCTATGGCAGAATATTGTGATGTACCGGTATGTCAGAATACAAAATGAGGTTTTCATGCCGGTATTATGTTAAAACCCTGGCATATGACACTAATTAGTGCGGTATCTCATTAATTAATTATCTTTTTGTCTCAATTTTTTTGGAGAATAAAGAGTTTCACTTGTAGATCATAAAATGCAACTTAACTCATTTTGCCCAAAATGGCACATGTGCCGGTATGTCAGAACAACGACGAATTGTTCGATGCGTTTTATCTTAGGGACGCACCATTAGATACTCAGGGGGGGGGGGGGGGGGGGGGGGGGGCATGGAAGTTTTTAAAAAAAATTGCCCACTATCCAGAAAAACAACAACTTTGCCCACCAACCAGGAAAGGAAAAAAAAGATGACCCACTGCTGAGTAAAAAAAAAAAAGATGACTCACCCAAAAGGCCCAACTCAATGTAAAGAAAAACAGTAAAACCTAAAAATATAAAAAAATGTCGCCTACTTCGGTGGCGAAAAAAAAAATTCCGCCTGACCCCAACTTCCATGCCCTCCCCCCCCCCCCCCCCTGAAAATCAAATGGTGCGTCCCTTACTCCTGTCTGTGATAATAAAATAGAATCGGACACAAGAAAACGAGCATATGTTATTGTCGCTGAGTAGCGTATGTCCGGTAGTACGCCATTGATCATCCAAGACATTGCCAACAACATGCAAGATGGTTTGCAGACCGACGTGTGCGTACTAGACTTCTCCAAGGCCTTTGACAAGGTTGGCCATAAAAGACTGATAGAGAAGCTCAAATGGTACGGCATTGACAGCGAAACCAACACTTGGATTCAGAGTTTCCTCAGCGATCGAACCCAATCTGTTGTTCTGGACGGTGTTGCATCAAATAAAGCCCCAGTAATCTCTGGCGTGCCGCAAGGATCTGTTCTTGGGCCCTGTTTGTTCCTTTTCTACATCAATGACATTGCTCAAATCTAAATTCTACAACACGTTTGTTCGCCGATGATACCATGATCTATATGACCGTCAAGAGCAAGGAAGATGCCCAACTCCTCCAGAATGATCTTAACACCCTGTCACAATGGGAAAGTAAGTGGATGATGGAGTTTCATCCTAAAAAATGCGAGATCATTAGCATCACCAGAAAAAGACAACCCACTCATTACAACTACGTCCTCCATGGCCAACAATTAGAACATGTGGATCACATTAAATACCTCGGGGTAACCATCGCAAGCGATCTACGCTGGGATAAGCACATTGATCTCATCACAACAAAAGCAAACAACACCCTAAATTTCTTGCGAAGGAACATCAACATCAGAGATACCAACGTCAAACAACAAGCCTACAAATCCTTAGTTAGACCAATCCTGGAATATAGCAGCACTGTATGGGATCCCAGCACCTGCACCCTCTCCAACAAAGTTGAGAAAGTACAACGGCGTGCAGCACGATTTGCATTACATCGATACCAGCGAACAGAAAGTGTTACTGCAATGTTAGACGAACTCAACTGGCCTACTTTGGCCTCTAGACGCAGACTGGCAAGATTATCAATGTTTTACAAAATTCACAATCAACATGTTGCCATTGACCCAAGCAACTATCTGGTCTCCAAACAGCTACAAAAGCCCACTCGCGTAGAAAACTCATGTGCCTACAACATTCCATATTCGGCTAGAGACTATCATTTGTCTACATTTTTTCCCCGCACCGTACGCGATTGGAACACCCTCCCCCAATCTACTGTCCAGCGCCCTACTGTAGAGTCATTCAAAGGAGCTCTCCAGTTAGACTAGCCTGCACACAGCCTACCAATCAGTGCAAGAGTCTTCAAATCTGAAGTTGGCACTATACTGGATGAAGAGGATGAAGGATCTAATTTAATCGAGACCAGCTTTGAAGGATGCGCCGCTGTTAAACATTCCGGGGAAGTCCCTTCGCTACCTGTCAATCAAAGTTGTTATGATATTTTGCGTAATATGAACCAATCAGGCTATGATTGGTCAGGCTATGATATGGCCGCGGTTTCACATTCCGAGGAAGTCCCTTAGCTACCTGTCAATCAAAGTTGTTATGATATTTTGCGTAATATGAACCAATCAGGCTATGATTCATATCGCCGTCGCTGTTTGGTATAACATTTCTTTTGGCCAATCACAGCGTAGATAAGAGATTTGGGCCTGACTTATAATATAATGCAACTGATGAATGAAATTTAAATTCAGTTCATCGTAAACTCTGTGGAGATCGCACATAGAACGACTGTGTTGAAAATCAAGATTCGACGTTATTTGTTGCAATATTTTCTACGAAAATATAAACAGAAGGAATTGTCTTCAATTGATTACTTCGAGTCTCGACTCAAGTTTAGTGAAATTTAAAGCGTTTATTTATCTGATCCCAAATAAACATATGTATCTAGCTATCCATCTAAATAAAAATATGAGAACATATACAAGAAAGTGTTTAAGAGCACAACTTAATATTCATATTATAATAAACGTGTTCGATTGTTTATAACCATTTGTATTTATTTTGCAAATATAATTGATATCAATGGTTTTTCAAGAAAACTGTTTTGACCCAGTTTTGTTTTATCTAAAACATCTTTTGAATTTGGTTGAATTTACATAAATGTACAAGCTAAACAATGTGTGTGCAACTATACTGATATAAAAAAAAAAACAGAAAATTCTCAGACTCTTCTTATAATATTTCCTCAAATTAGAGTATGCCTATGGTCATGTTTTCTTAACCTGGGCTACATTTGTGTTACATGGGCCTAGATCATGAAATATATTTCCTTTCGCAGTTTAAGTAGAATATATCAAAAGGTTTACATCTAAAGAGTATAAAACCATATATATTTGGAAAGCTTATAATCTAAGGATTGTAAATATGGTAACTTGAAATCAAATATACAGGGTAACTTAAACATTATACAGGGTGTAACAATTAAAATTCTATACAAAATCTTCCATTTATCTTCCATTGTCTAAATTCAGGACCTCTGTTAAGTCTAGGTATGTATTTGTTGTAATTGAGTAAATTACCCATCCACCCACATACCATATTAATCAATCAGCTTATAGGATATATATATACCAGGGTGGTCAAAATACACAGTTAATTGATACTTTAAGTAATTGAAGTAAAGCATTTTAGAATTAGAAAGCTCTAGTACAGGACAACGCTCCATTTTCACCCATATGTTAGACAGTTATCTCCTCCTCCTCGTCAACTCCTTCCTCCTCCACTCCCTCAACCACCCTGGCTTATTATGCTTTAACGAGCTGCACTAATTTTAAAATCGTACCTCAACATATTCAACTGTTATCTGTTTTCCACAACTCAAGAGAATAAAATATCCAACCACCGAACAGCTCTAATTTGGCATCGAACAATCCAATAAAGAGGTTCAAAATGAGAGGCGTCATTGATTAACTTCGATTGATTACCGACGCTCTCGTCTGCGCGGCTCGTCACGCAAACCGTATGTCATGATAATTGAACCTGCACACATCTGATGCTGATACGAATAGCGAGCTGCGTGACCCGTCACGCAAACTATGGTATTTTAGATATTGAACCTGCTCACAGCTGATGCTAGCTGCACGGATGCAGACAGCGAGATAACCCGTATACCTAACCTACCTTACATGTACGCACATGCACCGTCGTACCTTTATGCATACATTCACATTTGTATGCATGTATTTTTTTTCTGTCTGTGCGATACCTTTAACCATCTATTTTCGCCTCAACATAAGCACTCAGTCAACGAGAAAATTATATGTTGGTTTTCGTCAAACGCTAAATATGTCGAGATAGAATCGACTGTGTTTCCAATGCAGACGAGTACTCTTCATCTGCAAATCGCGTTTAAATCCGATGATTCGCCTATGTCACTCGGTACCTAGGCAATTTGCTATGTGAGTGACACTACGAATTTGCTAGGGTTGGCTACATGTTATCTTCCGTAGATGACTGACGATATGTACCTGGAATTACTGAATATATTTTTAAAAATCGGACTGGATATAAAATATTGAAAACTTACATCGTTTTGTTATTGTACAAAATTGCAAATGCGATGGCTACGTTACGTTTTGCTGATATAAAATTGTATGTGTGACATTTTACCATCAATACAAATCTGTGTGTATGTTTGGGGAATGATCGTAATTCGATACCCGTTTTTGCTTCAACGTGGGTATTACGAGATTGCATTCATACGTACAGAGACGCTGAGAGAGATAACAAGGCACTTGGTAAGCTGGTTTACACTATTTCATATTTCTTAAGGGCCGCAGTTTAAGTTTCAGAGAGATGGAGTTTTAAAAATAGACTTAATAACATATTTACTGGTTATGCTAATCTGGCAATTATAAGCGGCTTATGCTATCATAATGACAGATTATGGGAATTAAAGCACGTTGATTACTAGTTATTTGTTCCCTGAAGGGAACTAATCACTTGTAAATTAATCTACTATTGATATAATATAACATACTTGCTAAGAGTATAGGCACTGGTTTATAGCTTATGTTGTAATACTGTTACTTTTAAAATGCTATCATCCATTACGAAACACGCTACACTATTAGTATGAAATATCTGCTAACATAGGGTTTGGATATATTTTCAATGAACAATATTATTATGCATATCGGGTTGATAATTCTGTGCATTTATTGTATCATTTTACTTCACATCATGTAGCTGTATGTATGTATGTATGTATAAAGGGAGTTCCTTTAGTATACCCTACCACTGCATGTTTTCAATGGGGGCTTTTGTACCTGTATAAGGCTGTCATGGTGTAGATTGATTATTCTAAATGTATAAGTTATCTTTCATGGTTATACAATTATCACATAATTAACTAATTATCAACTTCATCACTTGATTTAATTGACTCAATTAAATTAATTTGATTGAAATAAACATAAGTCTGTACTATTATTATTACTTCAAGGATGATTAGGAATAAATAAATACCTCATTAGAGATGATAATAATTGAACACTACAAGTATTTCGTAAATGTTAACATAGTGTAACGTATTCCGTCGTATATAGATATTATAAAAAGTATGCAAATATTTAATCAAATATATTCATCAAATCCATTTAATCTCATTGACTCGGCAATGTATGATAAACACGAGAAAGGTTACGTAGTTTCTGGTCCATATAGAACGCGTTGAACCCCTTAAGGTGCTTTTGAATGCCAACCTTGTTGTAATACATAATATTAAAACAACCATTTTTAGCGCGAAATAAATTTCAGCACTTGTTAATATTACCAACATTTTGGCGCGAAATATACACACATGTGTTTCTTTGAATATACAAAATTTAGTCGAGAACAAAATCGCGGATTCAATAACATACGGATATGTTTAGTAAAATCGACGAAGCGCTGAAGAATAAGCGCGCGAAAATAATTTCCTTTACACTTGGCATTTGTCATGTTTCGGTTCCCTTTTTACACCTCAAGCAGTACTAATACACGACGATCAAAGTAGGTATGGGTAAAATGCATTCCTCGTCCGGTATATCCATTAACGAGGTACTGGCGTATATATTCAGTAGGTTTATAAATTATTTGCAATTAATCAAATCTCCCAGAAATACAAATACCTCGAAATATGTTTCAGAATGTTTATCCTAATAAAAATGAGATATCAAAATATACCACTGACCAAGTAACATAAATAATATCACATTTATACAATGTATTAAAGGTATATTATGTGATCTTTCCAGGGAACACCCTCAACATCGAAAAAAAATTGAAAGCAGATTTGCTTGCAGATTTACATTCCTGATCATAAATCGTACACACATTTCAAGTTACAGGGCGATACGATTCTTAATTACTTCAAAGTCATGGTTTTAGAGTGAAAATAAACTGTCGGGATAACACGACAGTTTATATTTTCACTCTAAATTCACTCTAAAACCATGATTTTGAGGTAATTAGGAATCTTATCGCTCTGTAACTTGGAATGTATTGTACGATTTATGATCAGAAATGTAAATCTGCAAGAAAATCTACATTATTTATTTTCGCACACAAAAATTAGCATACAATAAAAATGATCCATTTTGGATTTGAATCTTTGTTTAACCAGCAGAAGAGAGCTTTTCATTCTAAGCTTTAAATAAAGCACATACAATATGTAGACAGCAAAGAGGTAATACATACAAGCAGTATTATAAATTCACCAAACTGCATAAAAAACCCACCACCATACATCCACATAGCATCTTTCGGTTTCCGTTTGCACCTCAAGCCGTAATAATACACGGTTATCAAAGTAGGTATGGGGAAATGCATGCATCCCTCAACCGATATATTCATTTTTTTTAAATACTAGCCCTTGCATTCTGTGGGTTTGGTTCCCAAATCAATATAAATACAGATGAGGTTAACAAATCAAATTGTTGGTACTTTTTGGTCAAAGATTTAAAAACTAAAAAAAATTATGAAAAATAAAAATCCGTCTTAAAGTGTCTTAAGATGATTTTGGAGCAATTTCGGCATTTTTTACCAAAATCTGATTTTGTTACGTTGTCCGAAAAAAATGTTGAGCCAAAGAGTGATTTTATTTATTCAAAAATTCAGAATTAATCAGCAGTTTTAGTGAAATTTGATACCAAAATGGATTCTCTGACTCATTTCCTTTCCAAAAATGTATACTTGTAAGAAGAGCTATGTTCCAAACGGAATCAACTCCATATAAGTGAAATAGGAGAAAAGCAACGTTTTTTAAATTAAGAATGTTGCACTTCTTTGATTATGCTAATCTTCTGCCATATGAAAGATACCATACGTGTAAGCTTAAAAACAGGTTTGATTTTATTTTTTGATTTTCACTGTATTTCCTATGTCATTCTTTATTTTCGGAAACTAGTGGAGTTGATCCCTTTTGGAACATGTTTCGATCAATTTTCAAAAACCACTTTACTAAACAATCATAATTTTCAAATAAAGTACATCTTAAAGACATTATCAAATCACATTGAAACAGAAAATCGCATTCAAATACCTCTTCAACTTTTTAAATTATGAAATTTTGTTTTTTCTTGAAAAAACTGAAAATTTGGACAATTTGGCACATTTTTTGAAATAACAACACTTCTGTTTGTGTGCAGTTTTAAAAACTATTATCCCATACATTTTACGTTTTCTTCATTGCATTTCATTCAGAACATTCCTATCAATGTTTTACCATGATAAAAGAACCATATTTCTACCATTTTGGCTAACAAAATAGTGAATTATATTCAAATTTCCGGGAAATTCCGGAAATTCCCGGACATTTCCGGAAATTACAGAGGACCATAACTTTTGACCCGAACATGCTAAAGATGTAGAACAAAGTTTAAAAGATGTATTTCGTAACTTTCTTTCATGTTCTGTACCTAACTCAATTTCGTCTAAAAGTGGAGTTGATTCCTTTTGGAATAGAGCTCTTCGATGTATATCACATTAATAGTTAAAATGTTACAGCGCTTGCTTGATACATTTCGCATTATAAGTACACATTTCTCGAAATATGTTTTGAGATATTTTGTAGGTAAACTGGATTTATATTATAGAACATAGTATAACTCAATACATACATTATAATCATTACAATTTTATCATCTCATATTATTTTAATGTAATTATAAAAAAGATAATTCAATTTCGTGTCCAATCGAAAGAGATTGTAAACCGACAGTGAATAGAAAATATTGTATATTTTATCACTACAGAATGTAGGAATACGTCACACATATTTCATTTTAAATTACAATCGATTTGCTGTATTATTCTTAACAGAACGAAAAAGAGATATTTACACTAAATAAGAGTATGATAAATTAGAGTATGAAAATAAAAAACTTATACATGTATTACGATACCCTTAGTATGATAAGACAATCGTCGGAAATATATAGGCATTGAAATTGATAGTTTTTGTATACAAAGATATACAACATAATTGACATAAAATCGTCATAAATATCGATGCATAAAATATATAAAACACGTATTTGTTATCAAATGGAATTCAAAACAAATTAAATTGTGATACTTACAGTAACGGCGTTTGAAGAAGTTGAAAATGTCAGACATTAGTATCTTACTATAATTTGCCGTATGTTGTATGTATGTATCCATAAGGCTGTCTCATTTTGCGTCTAAAAGCCGTGAACGTTACACTGATAAAAGATGATTATAATGTGAGTGTTATAAGCTATAAATGGCTGAAAACCGTACAGAATTGACCGAGATATGAGTAAAAACCATGAAAATCCATGGATACGGGCCGTGTTTGTTTTGTTTATCTTCATGCGTACTGCAACCATGCATTCGGCGCCTAACACATAACGCGTCGTAGTGCGCCGTGCAAAATAAACGCTCACACGCACTACACCCACGCACCCCTACACACGCGGGCGGGTAAATATTGGAGAAATACGCGGCTCCACGGGAATTGGTTACGGTTTTAGGCCTTGGGGTTGAGATAAGCCACGGGGCGGGCGGAGACGGGGACGGGGTTGGAACGGCGGCGGTCGAAGACGGGGGACAGGGAGGGGCGGGGACGGCTGGGGGCGGCGGGGTGGAGGGGGTCTAATGAAGAAATGTGGTTTGGGAGGCACGGCCTTGGGGGTTGAGATATGCCACGGGCGGGCGGGGCGGGGGCAGTGACGAATGGGGGTTGTGTGTAATGATGTAATGTAGTTTGAGAGGCAGGGGTATATGAAGAAATGTGATATGCCACGGAGCGGGGTGGAGGCGGGGGCAGGGCGGGGAGTGACTGGTGGGGTACGGGATATGGTTAAGGTTTAGGCCTTGGAGTTTAAATATGGCGTGGGCGGGCGGGAGGGGGGGGGGGTCTTTTTAATTTTTTTAATTGAAATTTGAAAACTTTTAAATTATACAAAACCTTTTGATTTAAAACAAAAATGTTTTAAATATTGTTCTATTCCTATGTGTTTCGTATACATTTTCCAACACATATGTGTTGTTTCATTTTGTAGGTGTTCTGTCTGGTAGGCCTACTCCCTAGCGGGAGAGCCCGTCCGAAGGACGGGCGTCCCGCTAGTCTTACTATAATTCACCGTATGTTGTATGTGAGTATGTGAGTATGTATCCTGAAAAGGCTTTCTCATTTTGCGTCTAAAAGCCGTGAACGTTGCACTGATACTAAATAATGACCGGACACGGGTTATAAGCTATAAATGGCCGAAAACCGTACAGAATTGACCGAGATATGAGCAAAATTATGTCCAATTTAGGCCTTTTCAGCCCGGCTTTTGAGACTAATTTCTACGGGCCATGTTTGTTTTTCTCTGCGTACACTGTAACCATGCAGTCGGCGCGCGTTACACATAGCGCGCAGCAGTGCGCCATGCAAAATAAACGCGCACACGCACTACACCCACGCACCCCTACACACGCGGTCGGGCAAATATTGGAGAAATACGCTGCGCCACGGGAGTTGGTTTCGGTTTAGGCCTTGGGGTCGCATAAGCCACAGGGCGGGGGCGGGGCGGTTAGGGGTTGTGTGTAATGATCCCTTTAGGGCCTAGGTTATGTTATGGTTATGTAGTTTGGGATGGGGTTAATAAAGAAATGTATTATTAAATTGCGTAACGATGGTGTCAGATGTGGGATTTGATACTGTATGTGACACGCGGGCGGACAAATATTGGAGAAGTACGCCGCGCTACGGGAGATAGTTAAGGTTAGGCCTTGGCGTTGAGATAAATTGCGGGCGGGGAACTTTGGGCTTTGGGCTTGAGGTATGCCACGGGGAGGGGCGGGCGGGGCGGTGACGAATGGGGGTTGTGTGTAATGATGTAATGTGGTTTGGGAGACAGGGGGTTAATGAAAAAATGTGATGCTAAATTGCGTAACGGATATGCCACTGGACGGGGGCGGGCCGGGAGGGGACAGGGAGGGGGAGGGACGGGTGGGGTACGGGAGATGGTTAAGGTTTAGGCCTTGGTGTTGAAATATGCCACGGGGCGTGTGCGGGCGGGGGTAATTTTCAAAAAAAAAAAAAATGAAATTTAAAAACCTTTGAATTAGGCTACAAAAATGTTTTAAATATTGTTCTATTCCTATGTGTTTCGTTATAAATGTTCAACACTTTATTTTTGTAGGTGTCTATCTGGTAGGCCCTACTCCCTAGCGGGAGAGCCCGTCCGCAGGACGGGTGTGCCGCTAGTAAATAATAATAATTCAACAGAACATGGTTCTGATTTTCATTTACTCTCAACATTCTGTTTGTAGCCACGAGCGATGAAATGAGGAACGTATTCTTTTTGTGTGTGTGTTTATTTTTGGATGAACATGCACAAATGTAGCAAAATATCGTACACATGATGAAATCAGCCATTTTGAGACGTTTTTATCAACATCCAATTTCTGTAATGTTAACAATTGCTGCATGCAATTGCGCGCCGGATACAGTAGACTTGCTATCTACTGAAGATAGCAACATACGTTGCATGTATTGGAATTTAGGGTAAATGAGTCGGACCAGTCGGACTGGTTCTCTTTCTGTCTTGATTGCCATGCCCGTTTAGAATGAATGTAAACGTCTGGTTTGGTTTCAGTGGAAGTAAAAACATAAGATGTGAGACGAACCAATGACACTTCCTAGACTACATGTATAGATTTATTAACTTAAAATGATATACTTAGCGAATTTGATCTCAAATTACAACAGATACAAATAAGCTTATTGAAACAAACATCTCATACTAAACTGTAGATAAATAGTTCAAATAAGATACTCATCTTAGGATGTTGGACTGTCAAGCTTTTGCAGAATTATTGTCTTCAAGACGAAGCTATTGGAACTTGTCACTATGCTATGTTTTGACTCTGTATTTATCGTCTTGGTGTGCATTTAACACTTTCCGCACGCGGCAGGCGTCTGCAGACGACATTCCAAAATGTCACAAAAATGTTTAAAAAATGTCAACATTATTGAATTGTATTACCATTTTTGGAATCACCATGGGAAATGCATTGAAATATGTACAAACTTGCCTAGTGTTGGTTCAGCAATCCTTGAGATAGACCTTTAAAGTTAGGAAAGGTTTCTGAAAAATCCTGTTTTGTTTATGGTAGAACAAATAGCGTGGAAAGTGTCAAAAACAAACATGTCATACAATACTAAACTGTAGTTGAAGAGTTCAAATGAGATCCCCTTCTTAGAATGTTGGAACTGTCATGCTTTTGCAGAATTATTGTATTTAAGACGAAGCTATTGGAATTTGTCACAATGCTATATGTTTCGACTCTGTATTTATCGGGTGGGTGTGCATTCAGTAGATTCTAGATGGGGATTTATTAAAGGTGGCTGGGAGGAGCCAGACTCATCATTAAACCTATGACTTGATATAACGATATCAGTTAACAAATCATGACAAAACAATTTATTTTTCGTTTATCCGATTTCTATAATTTTAGGATTCATTTACAACATGCCAAACACCTGCCCGTGGAACAAATACTAATGAATAATATTATACATATCTTAAGTTAACAAGAACATTGCTTGAATGGCATGAACTTCATATATTGCTCCAATGTCACTTGCAGTAACCACTGTTAAATTATCATTTCACATATTATAGCAATTTAACACCTTAACGATTTCCGTAATATATCATCCCAAGGGTTAACTAAACTCGATCTGATTTTTATCATCTTACACATCTGCCGCAAAAAATAACACTTTGTTTATGTCATCTATACTCCATTTCAGAGCAAACTGTCACCAGTTTTCAGCCTGCAGCATTGACTGTGAGAATCCATTACGCCTTTCGTACACAACTAAAGCATTTTTAACCGTCAGTCAGATTTCCGTTCTTCACATGGTAGCAGCGGGTAAGATGGCAATCGACTTCAACATCCACGAGAATCAACGAGATGACGACGATGTTGAAGATGGCGAAGAGGCCCAACGGGAAGAAGAATCCAAGAAGCAAGACGAATTACGAAGATCATTCCGAATCGTGACTATATCATTGGCAATTCTTGCCGTACCTCATGTGATCGCAGGTAGCCTCTGTGTAATACTAGGAATCATTCTCTGTAGCAGGGCGCCTATATGGCTGGCGCACACTATTTCACCGATATGGAGTGGGGTCACGGTAAGTTTTGATCCTCGGTCGCTGCCATTTTGTAAATATCATATCTCAATTCCTATTTGTCCATACATGTCTGGCTGCTTCCAATGGGCGCACGTCACATGAGGTTGACCTCGCGTAAAGTACGCGAGTTCAACCTCACCCAAAAAACCCGGTGCAACGGACATTCGCGGTGCTCAATACGTAAGCTCGACCTCACGGCTCTGATTGGTTAGCGGCATTTGGTGAGTTTTCAAGCATGCGCGCGCAGCTGATCGAAGTGCGCCCGCGTATGTCGGACTGTAGCCAGGAGAATATGTGCCATAAGTCCATATCGTACACTTCAAAGCAATCCATTGAAAATTTGACTTGGTGACATTTTGTTCAATTCACGTCTTGTTGAAAGAAATGTTCATATTAAACTTCCAACATTATTTGCGCATATTATACATGTTATATGCCTGAGGGTGTCTTATTAATAATGATGATAATTTTCCTTCGCTGCAGCTGTGAGCAGGTTTGCCAATTTCGAACTGACTGAACTATAGGAAATAAGTATTTCCCTATATAATGATGAACATTTTCCTCACAAAAAGGTGAACGTTTCAGATCAAGGTGAACGTTTCAGATAATTGATATAACATTTTTATACGCGATAGATTTTGATTAAAATGTTTCAATAGCACATGGCCAGGAACTCCTTTTGGAGAGGTATGTATAAGCTCATGTGTGTAAGAAGTAGACTGTTGTTGCAATCATTTCTATACCCAGATCGGTAAACTGCTAACGTAAGGCAGCCAAAAGCATTCAATGAACAAATATGTTTTATTAAATCCTAGAATTCTATGTCACTTGTCATGCTTGTGTAAAAGAATGTTCAGGATCGGTTGTTCATAAAATCAGACTTAATGGTTATCTCAAAAACTCTATCAAGCGACATTTTCATTTTCAAATTATTTTAGAAACTCAAAATACGCTATCTTTCCTTTTACCAAACAGAAGGAATGTATACACGTATAATTCAGTTGATGACATTTTTGTAACCTATTTACAAGTCAAAAATACATTAGGAATGTCTACAGAACGTGTGATTAATGGATCGCATGCAATTGTTCAACATAGTAATTATACGGATAGCCGATATTACAAATGGGACAGCGCAAAATGGCTACGTCATCGATTGAGATGTTAATAGGACCGAGATACATCGTCAAATATTCAGTGCAGTGTCACCAAAATGATCAAATTGTTCTTGTTTTTTGAGACGTCCTCAAATTTCTCTCGACAGGATATTATAAACTTCTAAATAAGGCCAAAAAAAAGAAATTGTTATGTTGTCCTCGACCGCCCGCTCCGGATTTAGGGCCGGTCCGAGATTATTTTTTTTCAATTATTTTTTTTTTAAATCAGATTTATTTTTTTCACATTTTTTTTCACATTTTTTTTAAACAGTTTAAATGGCATTGAATATTAAATTAAGTGTTTATAACATATATGTGCGACTCTCAGGGTGATTTCAACTTCTTGTTGGCTGAACTTTGAGCTTCCGCTGGTAAAAAAAAAAAAAAAATCCGCCCGCTTGCCCCTCCTCTCTGAAAACTGTGCGGCTTGCGAGGGAACATGGCGTTTTGTCAGCATTCCCTATATGAACAGAACGTTGGTAATATTGTGACGTCTAGCCTGAAGGTCAATGCTTATTATTTACCATACTCTTGTAGGGTTCAATATCCTGAATCAAATTATATATATTCACCCATGAAATCGTAATTAAATGAGCAATACACAGTCACTCGGTATGACAGTATAATTACCGTACTGTATACGTTGTGAATACGAGCCACTACAGCAATTTCAGAATCTGTTTGTCAAAGAAGGCATATCTGTTATCTATGATGTATGCCTCCATGGCAACTGGACAAATAATAATCTCGAAAGTATTAGATTATACTCGTATAGAGTCCTGACAGTTCTATTCAGGGGATAAGTTTCGATCATCCCTGTGTTAGATATTGTTCTGAATTACACACACAGATGCCTCTGACAAGAGAACCAATGGTTGTCAGAGCCTGCTGCATGATATGCGAAGAGCTCACATTCAGGATTATCTATAAAACCCTCTTTATCAATGCCTTACATCTCCTTAAACAGCTTGTTACGTTCACATTACCTGAAAACTATGCCCATTTTACCATCAAATAGTCACAGGGGTCGCAATCTAACGCGTTTGAGCGTCCTAAACCTCTCACTTTCTTGTAGTGACGCGTCAGGTTTCAAATTGGAAAGACTTGCGGGTCCCGATCAAAATTATAGGGACCCCTTATATTTGACGATGTATGGAAATGGAAACCTTAAGAAATTCTGTAAATTACATATCCATCCTTTGCTCACAATTATATATATTCATTCAAAAAGTCCCTAAAAAGTAAATTTTTCAAATACCTAAACTTCAGGACCCCTCAATTTCTTGGGGGACCCCTTATATTTGTTTTTGAAGTCCTACGGGGTCGTGAAAAATGTCATGGGACCTCTCACATTTTTGATCCAGTGCTATCCCTGGTGTTGAATCACCTGTCTTGAATTGTCCCCTATTTTCACAATGTAAATGGTTGTCTGTCATCTTAGCTTGGTGCGTCACCGAAGAAAACAACGATTTTTGATACCTTTGGGCGCACTATGGACATAATTCCAACAATGCTTGCGTATGTGCGGGGGTGCGTACGTGCGTAAACCCGGAGCGTACCGGGCGCTTTCAAAAATTCCCGCGCGTACTGATTGGTCAATCATGAAATCGTTACTCGCATGCATGCATAGTTGTTCGTGCATTTCATGCATTTGGACGCAGCTCCGCGAACAACAACAAAACACGCTCGCGTGAAATAGCTTGAATTATATCCATAGCATTATGACAGTGACTATAAGTATAAGTAATAGATGATTCTTGCTAGGTGGTTGGTGTGATTTTATTCTATGAATTCGATAGTGTTTGATCGGTTATTGTTATTATTGTTGAAGATGTTGCTGTTGTTTCTATTAGCTTTCCTGAAGATCATAATATTGCGGGGACCTTTTCAACAAGATACCTAACACCAATTATCACTGTTTTGCATTTTGATTGTAACCATAATGTAATATTACAGTTAAACAGTAACTTAATGTTTCAACCATTTCAAATTATAATTCTGGAAAGTTGAGAGCTGTGCTCAATTCTATTTTTACCGTGCACAATTCTATTTCAAACTGGATATTCAAGCCGTTACATATAGTCAATTTGGAACGCAACGATAAATTAATCTTCGATTTTTACAAATCAATTATGACTTTGGATAATATAATTTGCACACCATAACGACTCGCATGTAATTTCACCACGTTATTATTATATCACTACAACGGCATGATCAATAATTACAAAATGAATATAGAATATTACGAATGAATTTGAATTTTATTCATTTCCTTGGAATGCTCCCTGTGGCTGCTGTATTAGTGCAGTAGTATTCTGGAATTAATTCGTCGCTGTTCTGACATACCGGCACATCACGAAAAACAGCGTTTTGAGAAAATCGTGTTTGAAAATTTTCCAATTTTTAAGACTTGTTAGAGAGCATTTGCATCAAATGTCACTATCATTGTCAAAGAACACTAATAGATATATACTTATGTTTGTTATGAGCATGTTACAACAACAAATTGCAATTATTAATTAGGAGTAATTATGTCATAAAGTCATGTGCCGGTATGTCAGACAGTCCTACAGTGATATGCCAGTGATATGCCGGTATGTAGTTACACGGTGGTCTATGGCAGAATATTGTGATGTGCCGGTATGTCAGAATACAAAATGAGGTTTTCATGCCGGTATTATGTTAAAACCCTGGCATATGACACTAATTAGTGCGGTATCTCATTAATTAATTACCTTTTTGTCTCAATTTTTTGTGGAGAATAAATAGTTTTACTTGTAGATCATAAAATGCAACTTAACTCATTTTGCCCAAAATGGCACATGTGCCGGTATGTCAGAACAGCGACGAAGATTGTTTTCACTTTACATGAAGCGTTATATTTGAATGTCCGAAAGTTGAATAAGACAAATGTTAAAAGGCCATTAAAGTTGATTATAATTCTGGAACATAAATCTATAATCTGAGAGGCGACCCGAATTTGACGTGTAATTGGTAACTCATTTGCATATTCAAGAACATCATATTTTAGGCTAGGCCTAAATTAAATTTAGCAGACTTGAAGAACAAATATAATTTACCGACTTCTAAAAATCGTTTGCAATTAACTTTTCACGCGGCAGTCGTCTGCAGACGGCAGGTCCAAAATCTTACACATTTTTTTCAAAGATGTCAACATTATTGAACTTCATCAACATATTTGGAATCACCATGAGAAATGTATTAAAATAAGTAGTCACATGTCTAGTATTGATTCAGTAATTCTTGAGATAGACTTGAAGTTTGGAAAGGTTTCTGAAAAATCTGTTTTATATGGTAAAACTAATAGCCGCATGGAAAGTGTTAATAAAAAACATACATACATATATTTGAAATATATTACAAGAATATGTTATACTGAGGGAGTTATTAACGAACAAATTTTTATTTCTCATAACCGATGTTGATCAACATACAAAGTTCATATATATTTGAGAACGACCGTCAATAAGTTGACATTTCGGCGCAATAAATCCGTGAAAACCACTATACGCCATGTAACGTATGGCGACTAATGATTCTCAACAACTCAACAAGACGATTTTCTTTGCTCGTCTTCACCCTATAAACAACTTCACAATGATAATACGACTTGAATCCAAACCCAGACACCTCTCGTATTATTGGAAAATCAATCAACTTCCAAATCGCATCGTATCTACAAAAACGAAATTGTGCTTCATCGATGTGCATTTCATTACCAGTGACACCATCAATGCCTCTGTGGGCTAGGGAAAAACAAAACTACAAAGGCTGTCAGTAGCTCGCGGGCACACTTGGGCATCAGGTTGTTTAACAGTGTAGCATCTATTTCAAATGCCATGAACCATTTTTTGCTAAGTGATAGAGAATATTGAAGTCACTAACCCTGGCAAATCAATCTTCAATACTCTTTTACATCAGCAGATTGCCATGAAATCGTAATCAATAGATGCTATTCTATTTTGTAATTTTGACTGCCATATTGATTGAAATGAGGGGCATGAAAAGAAGAGAAAAAAGGAATCAGGGTGGCGCATGATTTCAACCATTACCCCCAAGCCCCAAACAGAGGTTATCCGTGTTTTGGATTAGATGTAAGTGCCACATTACCCTGAATATACACTGTGTTTAAGATTTTAAGAAAGAAGACACTCCTGTTTCATCATGTAGGTCCATTTGGTAAGAAAGAAAATGCAGAACTTGCCGTACTAATCGCTCAAATATATCGTCGCTGTTCTGACATACCGGCACATCACGAAAAACAGCGTTTTGAGAAAATCGTGTTTGAAAATTTTCCAATTTTTAAAGACCTATTAAAGAGTATTTACATCAAATGTCACTATCATTGTCAAAGAACACTAATAGATATATACTTATGTTTGTTATGAGCATGTTACAACAACAAATTGCAATCATTAATTAGGAGTAATTATGTCATAAAGTCATGTGCCGGTATGTCAGACAGTCCTACAGCGATATGCCAGTGATATGCCGGTATGTAGTTACACGGTGCAGTCTATGGCAGAATATCGTGATGTGCCGGTATGTCAGAATACAAAATGAGGTTTTCATGCCGGTATGTTAAAACCCTGGCATATGACACTAATTAGTGCGGTATTTCATTAATTAATTACCTTTTTGTCCCAATTTTTTAGGAGAATAAAGAGTTTCACTTGTAGATCATAAAATGCAACTTAACTCATTTTGCCCTAAATGGCACATGTGCCAGTATGTCAGAACAGCGACGATATGTGTGTAATATTTCTGTAAGAAATTGCGGCGTGTTGCATGTGCACATTTTAAAAAGCAGCTTCTTTATAATGTCAGTTCCATTTATGGACTTATCAAATATCCATATTAAAAGCTACGTTATTGCATTATCAGTTCTCCGCCAAAGCAAGATACGCACAAAATATCTCCGGTTGACCGAGGTTTGCTTATTCGTAATCCCTTGAAATGAATGAGACAGACAGTGCTTACCGATTCGGAGCTATTCAAAAACTCAGACTGCCGCAGTAAATCAGAGATACATTTGCAAGGGCTCTGAAACGCATTAACGATGTCGCCATTTCAATAGTAAATCGCAATTTAAATCCATTTAGATTCAAGTTAGTAAAGCGTTCTTGAGGTTAAACGTACGTCGCGTCGTTTAAGCCGTACGTCATGACTATTTATTTGTACTCCCTCCGTCATTTTTGCCTTCATTTGCGAATTTCTAGTAGCAATAATAGACTTAGTATCATTCTGTTTTACTATAAATAATCATACATTCAAGTCGAATCAAGTCGATATATGAGTCATAAATGTTTAAGACTTTCATAACAGATGAAATAAAAATGTTATTCATAGTTCCAAAATACTGTATAATATGGTACACTTTTATAAAAATGTATTCACCCCTCTGTTATGAGCATGGTGTTTCCTTACGTGTAGCTTCCGCACCTTTGCGTCAGTCATTTACAGTAGTGTTACAGTAGTGTCGCCATAAAATTTGTCAAAGTAACACAAAATTCCCAATATCTTGATTTGACACAATTTTTCAAAACAGTCAGCTCAATTTCTAGAGCATTTTCCGATAAATATTAAAATGGTACCTCATGTTCTACTAGATTTGAGGATTTGATAACTCTATGAAATCAGATGTACGCTTTTAGCGTGCAGAAATAACACATCTCGTCTCCAAGTGGTGGTGTCGAGTTTTTATCCCTGACCTGGGTTTTCATATCCCCCGAAGCACCTTGACAATGACGTCACCGATGATCCGTAGCACGGGCCATATTAACATACACATGGTAAAATCAATATTCTTCGTAGTAGCATGGAGTAGCGAAGATTCGAATTCATTCTGTGAATAAATACACCCACCCAATACTAAAAATTCAAAATGGCCGAATGGGTGCCTTGTTGATCTACACATGTACATGAGCTAGATTACAGTTTAGTTTATGAAACTAAGCATATGTATAATATCCACTTAGGAAATTCCCTTTCTTCATTTTGTATTTTTATCAACATTTCATTTGCAAATAAATAATCAGCTGTGGAAAAATCGAGTGCAATTTATTTTTTAGATGCCTACTGTCCGGTTGGCTCAGTGTGTTTAAACATGTTAAAAGTGTTGATGAAATCTGTACCATTTTCAGCATTGTGTAAATCTTATTGCGCTGGCGTCTTATTGAATATACAGTGTGATGTGTCAAAGCGCTGATTTTCCTTAAAATTGTGAACCCCCGTTATCATGTGACTTGATGAAAGGTCAAATGGACACCAAATGTTCGCAATTTTTCAGCCATTTTGAACACCATTTAAACGGTACCCTCGACTTGATTTACACCGAAATAGATGCAATTATATATTCAGCTACTCGTTTTTCGTCTATGCCATTACTATAATAATAAGCAGCTATAGCAACTCGACATACTTGCTCAACATAATATGTGAGACAGACGCGCGGTTATCGGTGGTACATTCGTATAGACATACATTATTATCCAAACAAGTGGCAAGTAAAACATTATCACTCAACAATGCATACATTTGGTAAAATTCAGTTCAAAACGATCTCTTGTTCCGTAAAACAAGATTGTTTGGGGTTTCTTCGTCTAATTGTCGAGTTGGGTTTGGCTAATGGTGTAAGACATTAAAAATGATAGATTTCCGAATAAAATTGCTTTTCATTGTATACTCATTTTGCATTCCTACAGATTTTACTATGTGGATTAGTTGGCCTGATGGCTGCAAAAAGAAAAACTGTATATACAGTAAGTATATAAATTCAGGGGATAAGTGTTACCAACATGTAAATAGCATAATGATAACACGCCTTATTGTGTAGATTTATAACTGTTCCAAAGGCTTCCTTTGCGTCAGTTCCTCCTAGATATGTTGAAAATAAGAATACCTTTTTTTATTTCAATTTGAGTATTTTGATTCGCCGAACATGTTCGAGGCCAGAAATACAATAAACGTTTTTCCCTGCCAACACGACGCAAGAGAGGTTATCCGTGTCTTGGCTCAGCCGTCATCTTGTCGGGAATACTAAACTGTGTCTAAAATTTACAGAAAGAAGATACACTTGTTTTATGCTATTTGATAGAACAATTTGTGCTATGAATTTGACGTCTTGCACATGGATCTCTATTGAATGTTTAGGATTAAACCTTTGGCATTCAGCAGAAAGGTAAAAAGGACTGAACATTAAATCTATCTATTTTATATGATGTATGCATGCTCGCTATCAAAAAAAATAATCTCCACCCTTTTAACCTAATTATTATAATTTACATATTTCTGGTGAACCATATTCAGGGGCTTTAAATCCTTTTAGCGTGTTTTGGAGACTCGGCTAAGGCGGGATTGTCGTCACATACGTGTATCAGTATCTTATGTCATCACTATTTATAATTTAATTATTCACTATATCCAAATACCACAGATATGAAGCCACCACATCGTGAGAACGTAATACAAATTGAGACGCACCATTTAGATATCCAGGGGGTAGAAAAATATCAAAATCAAAATTCAATGCGCTACAGAAAATCTTATCATTTGTTTAATAGTGGGCCTACTTCAAACCTGGAAGGAAATTCTATCCAAAACTCTCTCACCCAAAATACTTAGAAGAGTCCTATCAATACGAACTAAATTCTCTGAACAATTGTTTCCACAATTTTTTTTCTCCTGGAAATCGATATCCTGGCGTCCCTGACCGTGGTGTATATAAGTATTACCACCACTACATAAAGATTGTTTTCATCCAGAAAAATGGAGGCTGTTTCAGACTTATTCAGATTATATAGATTGATAAACAAAAATTTAAAATTTAAAAAGGTATATTTGTAACGAAGCAAACTGCATAAACAAACTCATGTATGAATGTATGTTAAACTTTAAATTTGTTATCATGAATATGCCTAAGAAAAAAGCGTGCAAATGGCAACTATATACCTCAAATGATCTCATGTTGATAATAGTTATATATGTTATCTATAGCGCCCTCTATTAGTTGATATTTCATTACAATTGCAGATTTGGCCAAACCTGTTACCTTAATTCATTATTCCTATCTCTTCTTTCAAAGATTCTGTGCTTTACCGCCGCTTCGATGGTCTCGCTCATCATCGGTATAGTGAGTCTGCAACTGCTACGTCTAGGCCTCGTTGACCACACAACAAGTGGACAAACTTTTATCAAAGACGAGACGGACACCTACGTGGTGGTGGCATTGTGCTCCATGTCCGTTTCCTGTCTATTTGCCGTCATTACATTCACCATTAGTGGTTTCTTAGCCAGACATATGAAGAGGAAAGCGAAATATCTGAAGAGGAGAGTGCAGACAAAAGAACAACTGATAGCTGAAAGACAAGAACAACTGAGAAAGGTAGGTAATTAATAGAGTGGTTAAGTACAAAGTTGATTTAAGTTGAAACAATTCAAAGGATGTAAACCAAAAGCAGTTGGTAGCTGATATATATAGAGAGCTTTAGGTAAATACTGTACTTTTCAGGGGCGTAACTATTAGAGGGGTGCAGGGGAAATTTGCCCTTGCCCCTGCCAGAAGGCTTGCCCCACGCCGGATGCCCCAAAGAAATGACAAACTCTATGTATAAACGTATATACCAAACAACGCCGCTTTAAGACAAAATCGGCTTTAGAAAGAAGAAAAATCACCTGTATGGACGTCGCCATCTTGATCGAAGCTACGACGAAACAGTTACGAGATTTCCACATCTCTTTTTCATGTATTGATATTTTCGATTTATGCATTGAATACCTGCGTGATTACGTGCAGCGACCTGTTGCTGATGAGGCGATTTTAGTAACGATGACGTCACAATATTGGGTATGGCTAACCCATCAGCACTTTCGACACAGACATCCGGGCGCGAATTTCAAAAAATCACAGGTTGGGATGTTTAGTTTAAATTCGTTAGGCCTATATTGAACAAAATAGTTCTGTGTTTAATTAAACTGGTCAATAAACATTATATAAACATTGTTCCTACCACCATATATAATGCTTGGTTTAATGAATGGTACTGTTCTTCTTTAAGTAATTGTTCAATACCTTGTGTTTTGCAGCAAAAAGACCAAGAGAAGAAAATTCTCGAAAAGATGGAGAAGGAACAAGCAAGATCCACACGCTATCACCGGATATGACGTCGTATCATTATTGCCACATGAACTTTAGAAACAATATTTTATACACACAAGTTCGACTTGAATGATTATCTGGACGAAGACGTGTAGCATGTGTAGGACGGGTGTGTGCGTGCGGGACGGACCTACCAACATGACCAGCAGCCGTGCCATCCAACTATCAGAGTCAGTAGACAAAATATTGACACAGTGCTGTGCTACACCATTACGCCAAATCCGCATTATTTTACTGAATTTTTTTCATGCTTAATAGAACAAAAGATATTTGGATCTGTAAATAATTGTTGACATATGTTTGAACTATTTTTGCGTTAAAAATATTCTAAGGATTGTTTTTAAAAACCGATTACTTAAGAATAATAACGGAAATGAGTTATCGAATATACATAATATGGGAATTTTCAATATAGTCGAGTACAACGCCGTCGTAAGCGACAGCCACGATTGAGTTGTACTCAAATAAACCATCAAACAAGTTCGGAATTTGTTTCCAATCACGACTATACTTATATTTTGTATATTTCGTTATTATGTTTATAGTGTGTTGCACATCAATGAAAAGCTGACGTGTTTATCTTTCGAATCATACTAAATTTGTAGCTATCACTTATTTCAGTGCCAAACAACTTGCTTGGAAATATGTAGAGGTCACTATCTGAATGTGCTAAAATCATCACTAGTTTAAAGGTCAACAGAGCTTCACTCGTCAGTGTAGTTGTCAATGTGATGTAACACTTCATTTAACAGACGACAGGGGTGTTAATATTTTGAGCTCAAGACAGTGGTGAATTTGGCACATTTTGATTGGAACCTCCCCGTATTCTCAAGAAATTGGCTGTGCACTGAAACAAATGATTGCGACAAATGTGATATCGTTGGAAAGAAGAACACATCAGCTTTTCATTAATGAAGTTTATACAGAGGGGAAACCCATCGTAAGTGCAGACGAGTTGTCTTAACGCATTTATGTTATACTCATTAACAATCATTTCATCTTTAACTTGATCCATTTATGAAAATGTAAGTACATGTTCCAATTCGAAGGTTTAATATCAACAAAGACAAAATGGGAAACAAACACTTCATCACCATATGTGACACAAGCAATGTGTCCATCAATACCTAAACTGCACTTACAATAGTATGTTCTAAACCAAAGAAGATTTTGAGGTATTCCCATATTGTATTGCGTGAACGCCACCCAACTAAAGCTTTTTCCACACGATGCATTTGTCGAGCTCTTATGCATTTGTCGAGCTCTTATAAAAGTTTTAGAAATAAGAAAAAGGAACACTGATAACTAATTTATTCATTGATGAAAATTAGAACCTAAGAGCTCCAAAGATGAATGCGCTATGAAGCCATGACTGTGTGCATGTTTATGGGAACTGAGACAAATTAAAGACCAGAATTAGGGCATTTTGCAAAAACGCAATGCTTCGTGGTGGTGTCTTTAAAATCTTCTTTGGTTCTAAGCCAACCTGCCTTCATTTTGTCAAAGATCTTGGCTTCTATTATTAATGAATTGACGTATTGACCTATAATTGTTCCCCAGTTTTTTCTGAAAAATCTCTGGTAAAACTGTGTTGACAGCGTTAAGGTATAATAACTCGGATATACAATTTTTAACTGAGACCACAGCAAAGATAACGTATTAACTCTACCTATTTATTTTTGAAATATCTTATGTTTTTCTTTATTTTTAAAAAAATCCCTAAATGTTCACCTTCTAACATTTTCTGTAGACGAGAGGGAAGTGCTATAACTAAGACACTTTAGGAATTGATTAATAAGCATAACATTTTCTTGTGGGGGTTTTCAGACATGACAGTGTCTACTTTTTGAAGAAAATATATAATAATGATTTCCACGTTTATTTTAGAGAAATATTGAAAAGTCAGTAACATATGGTTTACCTTTTACACGACACCTTGTTCGTAAACATTAAACATGTACTTTTTTCTCTAGAATTCTCTGAACTGTTTGAGATTATGTATTTTAGTGCAGGTAATGATCATATTCATCATTATACTGATGTAGAGTATCGTATGTTAAAGTAAGTTCTGAACATTCATAAAATTACATCTTTCGTAGACTCCTAATGAATTTGAATGGAACTCAGATTATTTTAAAACATTTCCAATTAAACCAAATTACAGATGTGCAAGTCATCCCTTGTGTCGCGTATCTTTGCTCGGCCGCAACCATTGGATTATTCCAGAAAATTATCCGCAACGCCCTAGAGTGGTAGCTTTTAAAAAATCAGAAACAATGTCTGGAATACCGGAACCGTGGATTACAGAAGCCCTGGAATTCCATAACTCTTAGATAAAAACTTAACCGAATTCCGAACTCCTTCATTGGGTGAGGAACATTTTACGATATAAAATTCGAAGTGAAACATTAGCCTGTATTTACAGGAATTCCGAACCATTGGTGATCAGATGTTTCTGAATTCCGAGAACCTTGAAGAGTGAAAACGACTGGAATTCCAAACCCTTCCATATGGATGATGCGAATTCTTTTTCTGGAATAGCCCATTCAGCAATGCCGATAATACTTATGCGGTGTATCATAGTATTTTAAACATGCTTATCATTCGATTTAGAGCGTTAGAGATGGAAAGAAGAGAAAAAGGCCCACAAATAAGTTATAAGAGGCTGTACCTGTAAACTAACTTTAGTAGTATTTTACAATAGTCTTAATTAATAAATAAGGCGATTGTGACGTTATAAAAAACGAAGTCATATGTTGTAATTAAGGCTTGGTAACGGGTTTTTATTTTTAATTTACAACCGGCGTTAAGATATCGTTGTCAATGCAACTAATACAAAATTGTGAAAAAGAGGATGTTAAAACACTCAATCGTTTTGCCCACTGTTAATAGCCTATTAATTCAAAGATAGTCGAGTGAAGACAGAGGAAATTTCCATTGGTTAGCCTAGTTGTGTTTTAGCATTTTTATACAAAGTGTGTGTGCGTGTCAGGGTTTTTAATACCCAACATTCCATGAAGCTTCAAACAATACATTATATTCATAATATAATTTGTGTAACGCGTGTTTTGAACACATCAGAAATGTCGTTCGACAGTATTGTATTATTTACATTGTAGTGAAAAAGACATTTAGATTCCATTGCGTAATTTCTATTTTTTTTTTATAGCAGATCTTGATAAATAGGTATACATGTAAGTGTATATTCTTCGTTTGCAAACACGTGACGCTTATAAAATTAGAACAGAAAACTAACATGATATCGGAGACCACAGAGAACCGGTAGTTCTCACTCATAAAAGTAGTAAATGGGGTTCTACAGCCCAAACTCAAGAGGGCGCTATCACCACGTGTCAATCAAGCCCAAACTCCAGAGGGCGCTATCCCAATCAAACCACGTAAGCGGCAAATATGATTGTCGCTCATTGATTATACTACTTCTTATTAGGCATGTTATGTCGTCTACAGATCGGGGAAATCTGAACTGAAGGTGGTTATGCATTTTAAAGTATGGGGGAGGGAATTCCTTTAATAATAGTATAATAGACCGCGCCGGGGTAGAGCGTAACGGGTATCAGCAAGTCAAAGTCTTAAGTCATTGATTATACTTGGTTATAATCATATCAATTAAGAAATGAAGTAGAAAATAAATATTTGTAATTTTCAACACAGTACCGTTTATTAACAGGGTTACAAAACAATTATTACATTGCGAACTCATTTATTAAGATGTAGGCCTACGTATGCAAACTTCAGCCTTTGTGATAAGTCTACCAAGAACCCCATTTTCCCCAAATACGGGGTTCTTTCTGGATGGAACCATCTCAATGTACAGAACCTTTTTGCGGTGTTAAAGAACCCCTAACAAACCTTTTTAGAACCATTAAAGGTTCCCGCGTGCAGAAGGTTCTACATCGAACCCCGAACTTACTCAAAAAAAACTTTCCGAACCATTTTTGCTGAGAGTTTAGTACTTTGAAGAGGTATGCGATATTTACGGTTGCAATAAGCTAATGACAATCTCGAGAGAGAGAAAATTAGACTGATACAGAAATTCGCTGTGAATATACTTTTAACTTGCTATAGATATTAGACAGCCGACCTTGCACATGGAATTAAGGATACTCGATAATAATCTAGGTGTTGTCGGCCTTTGCCCGTTACGGTAGTCCAGCATGTTATGAACCTTTCCACGTGTGAATTTTGATATTAATTATTTTGGTTCGATATTGCATTAATAATTGTATAAATGAGGTAGAATAAAACATTATTTGTATTAAAAATTATCGAGTACTATGAGTTTTATTAAAATTTCGTCTGTCTTGTATTAAATGGTTAGACAACTTACACCAGCGATTAAAGTACCAAATTAATGCTCACAAACGACTGGAAAAGAAATCATTAATATCTGTTGTGAATTTCTATCTATTCCACGTCTAAGTTACGTGTGCCTTGGTATTACATAAAGTGAGCAACGTTTATCAGCGCTTTGAGCCAAAATGATGTCTTAATTAATTATTTTAATTAATTAAATAATGTTAATGAATTAATGAATTAATTATGTGTCATTAATTTATTTCTATTATGTTTCATTAATTATTTTTAATTAATTATGTTTAATAATTTCTTTTTAATTAATTAATTAATAAATAAAATAATTGATACATTTTCCTTCAATTTTCGTTAATTAATTAATTAATAATTAATAATCAATAATTAATATTTAATAATTGATAATTAATCATTGATAATTAATAATTAATCATTATTTAAATAGTTTTTAACTAATTAAAAATGAAGAGCTTCTGCCGTTTCTCTCTTTGTGCTGAATTAGTAATAGCTTATAATTGCCAGATAGGTTGGGTTTTTATCCACCATTAAACCATTGCTATGGCGTCAGTCTATTCAATAAACTGAAGATTATTTTTTACGAATGTACACTTTTCTGCACGAATCTACAGTTAACAGTAGATTCGTGCACGAAAGTGTACATTCGTAAAAACATAATCTACAGTTTATCGAATAGACTAGTCATGTTAATTTGCAGTTAATTACATAGCAAAAACAACACTATAACTCTTTTTAACTTTTCCTATAGCAAATGTTTCATTCACATATTTTATTGTTATAACAATAGATATAAACATAAATCTGTTACATTTGTTACACAAAAATAAACATAAAAGTATACAGCGTATCCCCCAAAAAACTCAAAAGTTTGCGAGCTTATAACGAAATAAGTAGGATATCAAACAAAATATACCTGACCTTAATTAGGTAAATTCGGAGACCAATCCAATGTAAACTTTTTGAAATACAAAGATTTGAATAGAGCGTGGTCAGAACCCATTTGTCCCGATTTGAGGAATTCACCATCCGTGCGATGCATGAAACTGTGCGCTGTGTGCAGTATTCCCGGCATGGGGTTTATTCTCACAAAGAACTTAAATAACTCGGGCGTGTCGGGACTATAACAAAGGACATTTTGTTTTAATGTTTACATAAATAATGAACTTGTATTATGACCAGATAATTTTGTTAAGTCTTTGTATAGAATGAATGCAAAGGCAAAACTTTGATAAAGTCACAACAATGCGCAATTGCAACACACATCGGGACAAATGGGTTTTGACCCCGGTTTTGACCACGCTCTATTAAAATGTTGCATTTCAAAAAGTTTAATTGGATTTATCACAGAGTTTAACCAATTAAGGGTTATATTGTTTGATATATCTAAATATGAACTATTCATGTTTCCTACTTTTTTAGTTATAAGCTCGCAAACTTTTGAACCCAGTTTTTTTGGGACACGCTGTACAGCCAATCATATAGCCATTAAAATCATATTTGATGAATATTATTAGGTATATATAGCACACTAAAATTTCATTTGGAATTCAACAAAGCAGGTGTCATTTTAAAGATCATAACTAAATTATATAAAGTGAAAAGATCACATTTGTATATACCTTCCTTTGTTTATAAATTAGATTTGAAGTTAACCTAAAAATAGACATTTCTCAATTGTTCACGAAATGTGTGTGGCAGGTTTCTGAGGGGTGACTTATGCTTATATGCCTACTATTTATTATAATTGTCCATTTTCCGAAACCTTTATATCAAATGCACATGCAAATTCATAAGATCCATATGAACTAGAGACACATTTTTTTCATACAACCGAACAATGCATCTTCCCGGGTTGTCTTTGTTTTCGTAGGCCCTGACACATTTAGGTGTAATTTTTCGATGCTTCAGACCCACCTGACGATTTTTTGACATATCCTCAGTATAACACAGATATTTTGATCCTTTGCTATCAACATGGACAGATATTTGGGAGTTTTCGTACCTTAAATTACGGTGTTCCGTACCAGCTCTCAGAGCAAAGTGCACTCCAAACATGTACAGTATTGTATTCCCTAATTGCTGGGGAGTTTTATCTCCAATAACTCCTATTTCCCACATTTTCGACTCTTCTTCATGGGTGATTATTTCTGCCTGTCGGCGTCGTACCCTAATTCCCTGTGTGCTAAGTTCTTTCATGCGTGTACATCCAAAGTATTTTTCAAAGTAACAAACTCTGAGTCGTTCAGAAATTTCATCTCTCTTCCATGGAGAGCAAGATACAGAGATTGAGATCAATATTTCATAGACAGTTTATGCTGGGTATGGCTCCCCTGATGTTTTCCTTGCTTCAAAAATAAATCGTGTGAGAGTAAAACAGAGTTCATCTTTCGTCATGGCTAGTAATTCCACATGGATAGGGTCACTCCTGGTCATCAGACTCAGCCGCTCTCTGGTTTCTCCAAGTGTTCCATTTCTTTGAATAATTTGACAGCCCATTCACATTTTCTTCTCTGTAGACTTTGAAAAGCTGCAAAAACAACGAAAATGTAAAAATTGATTTAGATATTTTCATAATAAATGCAAATGGAATAGATCTAAGGCAAAGTTGCCGTCTTTTATTGAGTGTCTCTTTAGCTATATAAAGAAATTACATTGTATGATACTGAGTCGTATCACGAATTATGAGAGCTATGAAACAGAGCTATGATACGTGATCTAGTCCGAGAAACCGTCCGTTCCGTTGATTGTGTTATTTTGTACAAGACACATGAAGTACGACATTTTCAAAATGTATAGATTTGTTTTTATTCGGGACACCTGTAAATGTAGGAAAAGAAGAAAGTAAAGTTGAAATCTAAATGAATACACATGTATTACCATATGATATAGCAAAAATCAGATAATATATACTTGTCTTTTTATTGATTTAGCTAAGACTTCGTCCTCGGTCACTGGCTGGCCAAAACGTCTTGCATCTTGTTTTTCTGCTTCTTGGATTGCTTCAAGTAGTTCATTATCCGATATATCGGAGAATTCTATGCCGTATGGAGCATTTTTTGCTCTATCTGGTTGCATTTCCGAAATTTCCAAAGTTCCTTCGGCGATCTTATTAAGCAAGTATTCCGGATCTTTCTGAGTATGGAATAATTCGTTATCGGAATCCATTCTGAGTTGACACCAGGAGACCACGCACGAGCAGGAAATTCAGGATAATTGCGACGAGAAATACAATGTTTGTACCAGTCTCAATGGTCAACAATGCAAATGAACCATTTCAACACTTGCTTGAGTTTGCTGCGCTCGATTGAAAATTACGCAACTCAAACAAACAAGAGGTGTTTACGAATGTACCTGTATACAATAGCAGGTGTTTGTTACAGTTGGATTAGAATGTAGATTACGAATCTACAGTTAATACAAATAACCAGGTTGTTATTTACAAATGCGTGGATTATAAAGCTCTTCATACGAATGTACTTGTATACAATAACAGGTGTTTGGTTGTTATTTACAAATGCGTGGATTATAAAGTTCTTCATACGAATGTACATGTATACAATAACAGGTGTTGTTTGTGACAATTGCGTGGATAAGAAAGTTCTGAATATGAATGTTATTGTATGCTTAATTGGTTGTTAGTATAATGCAATGGTTTAAATCGGAGAATAGACTCGTAAGTATAGATTCGTGATTCCCAATCTGCTCGGCTTACGCCTCGCAGATTCGGAATCACGAATCTACACTTACTCATCTATTCTCCTTAACCTACATCACTATTCTATCTCGTAGAAAATATTATGTCTATCCATACTGTGATATGTACTCATATTCCTCGAGATAAATGAAAGTAAAAGTTATGATGACACTTTGAAACAAATTCTTTAAAACTCCTGGACAACAGACTCTACTGTAAAGGTGTAACATGTGAAACCCTCAAAATATTTTTATCTCGACTTTGCAAATACGATTATTGTTCAGATACATCGTCATCATAATTCAATTATATTGTGTTCGGCCTTTTCTTTTTAATTCACAATTAAATGCTGATTTTGTTTTGTAAATTGTCTTTGTTAATCGTTCTTGAGGCCCATAACGACCGATTTTATTTAGTAAGTCGATTTTAAAGGAAAGGTTTTTTAGGGTTTATGGTAAGGGTTAGGGGTAGAGTTTCGAGTTAAAGTTAGGGTTAGGGTAAAGGCTTAGGAATAGGGTATCTTCAGTAGGGTGAAATCCCGGGGGCACTCACCTAAGACGGTATACGGGGGTGTGCCGCTCTAATGGGTAGCTTTTTTGGCACAAAATCCCTAAACATGGGGTCACGTTTTACAAATGGGTCTATTTTCGCGAACATTTGTAAAAATTAGGTCTATTTTCCCGATAATTTGCGAAAATTTGGTCTAAAATGAAGCAAAACCCCTAAAAATGGGTACCGATTTTTTCCAAAATTACCCCTAAAAATGGGTAGGGGTTTTGAATCTCCAGCGGCCCCTAACCCCCCCCCCCCCCCCCCCCCCCCCGACCAAACCAAATCCGAGTACGTGGGGGGGGGGGGTGAAATGAGAAATCTGTGAACTCTACTACAAGCGCCTCATTACTTACATTCTTTGATGACAAGGATCAAATATGGAACGAAAAAGAGATTTTTTGAATCTGCGTTTTACAGAGTGTAGGCTATGGCCATCTTTCGACAATTCACTAACACATGACGTACGGGTTTATGTCAAATGATTTTCAACAATGGGTACCATGACAATTTTTTTGTCAATGTAAACAAACAAACAAACACACAAATGAACAAACAATCAAATCAATAAATCAAATCAACTCTTCTTACCTCTCAATTGACATTAGATTTGCAGGGGTCGATGGTTTTGAATCACGCTAGCTTGCATCTCTCCGCACCGATTGAGATCATAATTGGGAAATAATATCCTGACGTCAACAATTACATTCACAAACGAAATCATAGTCTGCTTCGACATAAAAAAATAACAGATATTTGTCTCTTTTACAGAAGAAAAAAATAACCATGAAGCATTTTGCTCTGACACTGCACCCATGGCTGAGCAGCGAAATTAATGATCCATATATCTCAGTCGTTAATTTCAAATACATGCACGTACCTTCCTCTGAATCAGTGATCAGAATATACATTATCTACGGCAGAATAGAGGCTGCGAGCGTTTAATCTTGGGGGTAATATCCCAGGGGTACTCGACTTCTATTTTGGTAGAGGTGTGCGGCCCGAAGAGCCGAAACTGGGGGCTTACGGAACTGAACAATCACCAAAACAGGGGCTTACGGAACTGAACGGTGGCCGAAATTGGGGTCTTAGAGAACTGAATTTTTATACAAAATTGTGTCTGATGAACTCAATTTTAGGCAAAATTTGCCTAATGAACTGAATTTAGGCCAAATTTGAGGCTACATAATTCAAATTCATAAGATTTTCACACATTTTATGAGTTCATTTCATGCCAAACTATACATTATTGACAGATTTAAAAATACTACATTAAAATACAAAGATTAAAACACCAAACAATACAATATCATAAGGAAGACATTATAAAAGAATTATCACCCACACCACAGTCCACAGTCACATCAAAAAAGGCTGTGGCATACATCAAAAAAGGATGAACACACCCCCCCCCCCCCCCCCCCACGAAATGCATTGAAGCTGATGGCATTAATGTCAGCTTCAATGCATTTCGTGTCTAGCCGTCCGCCATCCCCTGCTCTTAATTGCAGCGCGTACGCGTTATTTCCCGCACGTGTATTTAGCCCGCGTTTTTTGTCCACGCGCACGCGTATGTTTGGCGTTCGGCTCCTTACGAATTTGGGTGCAGAGTGTAAACAAATCTATTCAATCTACCGTACCCGATGAAGGCCGATGGCCGAAAATGTGTACAATAAATTATATATTATCACGCATTTCTCCACTTTTGACTTCATTTATTTAAATAAAAATATATATGTATATATAAAAACACACCATTATATTGCACAAGAAACATCAAAAATATTACCGGTGTATACATTCTTAAAAATAATATTGCACCATGATTAAAAAAACAATTATTAGGATTTGTTATTTAACAGGTCAGTAAAATATGGTTTGGGGTGTTTCTGGACCGTTTGGTCCTACAAGTCAGAAGGGAGATGGAATTGGAATTTCGCAATTCCCTGCCATGTACAGATTGTCTCGTACATGTCGTAGGTGGCATGAGGGTACTAGTGCGGTTACAATCTGGCAAAGATATGATTTTTCCTACGGTCAGAAAGAGTATCCAATCCACATTTTTCGACTGCATCAGTGTATGAGCTGTATTGTTTGCCAGGCATAATTTTGCAAACTCTTCTTTGCACTTTCTCAAGAGTTGTACCTTGATCACATGTCAATAAAGATCCCCAAGCTACATCACCATATTCCAACAAAGGTCTAACATAGCCTTTGTAAATAATTGCAAGTTCTTCAAAAGTAAACCCAAATCTTTTTAGATTGCGGAGCATGTACATGCGGCTATTAGCTTTTTTGAGCTATTCCTTAGTTTGCTTCTCCCATTTTAAATCATCTTGAAGCCAAATGCCTAAGATTTTAGCAAATTTCACAAACTTAAGGGGAACATCATCAATAGTCATAGTTGGTGTTGGAGGGTCCCGCATGAAGCATACTTGAAGCCCCTAACACTTGGATGTCAAATTATTGTTTTTGGTCCAATTAACAAAACTGTCTAAATCATCTTGCAGGGTGCTTTTAGCAGAGTTAGTGACGATTGAAGCAAGAGTTATGTCATCAACATATTTCCACACACTGAAAAATTAAACTAGTCAGGCACAGACTGGACTAACTTTAAACTAGTCGATCAGGCTAGCCAAGCCTGCTGGACTAGCTTAAACTAGTCAAGCAGGCTAGTCAAGCCTGCTGGATAGTTTATGGCCGACTTGACTAGCTTAAGGTTAGTCCGGCTCAGCCTGAATAGTTTGATTTGTTCTGCTGGACTAGTCTGTGGCTGGACAAGCTTATGTTAGTCAAGCTTTAGCCTAGCTTTACGCTAGTCGCTCGACTAGCTTGATGTTAGTCCGTCCTAAGCTGGACTATCTTAGACTAGTCGCTCTACTAGCTTTAAGTTAGTCCATATGGTGCCCAGCTTGACTAGCTTGAGCCTAGTCCATCATTGCTGGACTACCTTTACGTTAGTCAAGGCACTGAGATGCAATTTAATGTTCTTTATATCAGCTTTAATTTTTATATAATACAGGTGGACTTATCACTAACCCCACTCAATTGTTTAAATCTTCTTATATACTCTCTAAATGTCAAAGGGTGAGAAGAAAACCCTCTAACACAGAAGTGAAATTATTTTCACTCTAAAAGAGTGGAAAATCACTCTATAGAGAGTGCTTTATCCAATTCTCATATCAATTGTTCACTCCGATTCATAGATATTCTATGTCCATCGCAAAATTGCATTTATCGGAAATAAACACCTCTGATATCATATTCTGCTAACATTACCTACCACCATTGCTTCGAGGTAATGGTCAAATAATAAAAGCTAGTCGAGCGACTCAATTTAACTTCTTCTTTTTTTGTAGTTAGACAGAGTTTGGTTATATCTGACACACTGTTGTCTACCAGAAATAAAACTACAAATCCATGGAATTATTGATTCTATCACTCCTATCTGTACAAACTTGGAAATGAGCAAATTGTGGTCAATAAGGTCAAATGCCTTTGAGATATCAGTCAAGACAACAATGCCTATATTTTTGTGTAAATCAGCTCCTGTGTGCAGAAAATGTATCAGACTAACTATATAATGTGAGGTAGATGTGAGGAGAGACCTTTTTAACGTTACCATACTGATTGATGTCAATTCTATGCTCAAGTATCCTATCCACAACAAAACCTTCACTGATTTTAGCAAACAGTCCGATAAGGACACCGGTCTCAACTTGTCAATTTTAGCAGGTACTGTTTAGGGATTGGAATGACGATATTTTTTTTTTCACTGATGTGGAACTGTCCCCTCAGTATATGAGCAATTATGAGCATCTATGAAAGGAACACTTAGCTCGTATGCAAATTCTTTGACAAGTCGAGGTGGAATCCCATCAGGGCCGGTTGCTTTTGAAGCATTGATTTTCTTTAAAACTGCATACATGTACACATTCCATGGATATAGACATGGTGGTAAACTTGCTGGCAAAATGCAGGCAGGTTAGAATAATCAAGAGGTTCTATTTTATTAGAAACATTGACAAATTTACAATTGATGGCATTTGCAATTTCATTATGCATGTTAGCTTGAACCACTTATACCTGAATACAAACATCAGTTCTTACTGTCAGTTTTTTGTAAGTGCCTTGCTCTGTCAGCGTAGTATTTTGTTTTTGTACTCTCAATTAAACGCTTGATTTGTTGCGTAAAACCTTCCACTTGGCAGTGTTGCCTTGAAAGCAGTTTGGCGGCCCCCAATTAATTAAATTAATCCATCAATCCATCCATCCATCCATCCATCCATCCATGTAATTGAACTGGTGATAATGGTAGGTCTACACCGTCTGAGAGCAACGAGACGGGGCGGGGCCACGCGGTTGTTAGCATGAATAATGAAACGAGTTGATAAGCACGTGATGATGACGCAGTTTCTTGATATTTCAAACGAATGATTGACAGTTCCCGCTTCACTGGTTGCCAAATCACCTGTGGATGAAGTGCCTATATGACGCTATTTTGTTGTACGCGCGGAATATGCGCAGAATGTTATGTTTCATAGGCCTGGCGATGTATAACTCAGCAGTGTCGCCGTGGTAGCACAAAGCGAGCGACGTGAGCGTCCCGTTGACGTAGCAAGGACGCATACAAACTTCTGTGCGACTGCAGTAAGATCAATGAGGCTCTCACAACGTGTCTATCCCAACCTAATATTACGCTCAATACGTCTCTCTCCCGTCCTTATTCGCTGGTACTTCGCTGTCAGTTCAGAAGACAATCACATTTTATAAGCCAAACATACTCTGCCAAAACTTATATCATGAATATTGGAGATATGATATTTTGCGGATGAGATGATTAGCGCCTGACAGTTTTGAAGTCCATTATTGTTAGAGTATTGTTGTGGTAGAAGTGGTTTACCTAGCGGATAATAAGGCCTAAAGGAAGCGAATAACACTAAAACCAGCACGTCGGAGAGACCATCAGCAATGATCAGTATCAAGTGTGACCCGAACAAATCGGGATTTGCACCCACACACTCCTTATTCACTTGCAAGTTATGCTTGACCTCCAATCATTCATGATCTTTGATTGGTTGTATAGATTTATAAATATTTGCCGATCAGTCGCGCCGGGAATTGAACCCGGGTCTCTAGCGTTGAAGGCAGACCCATTATACTGATTGCGCTAACGGGGCTCGAACGGGGAGCTCGAAAAAGTTCACTAACTTTTTCGAGACCATTTGATAGCTCGCCGGATCATGCCACAAGATAGACACGTAAAACGCGCGGTACAGCAGCTATATGCTGTGGCCATTTGTGGCCTCTGGGAAGGTTAGGGTTAATCATTAAAACATGATCGAGTCAAATATCAGTGGCAGCGGTTTGCACTCAAATAAAGAAGTTGGCTTTTGATTGGAGAAGCTGCGGAACGCGGATTTGGTGCGGCCTAATAGTAATACCAGGCCGCGGTGAAAGGCAATTTCATCATCAATCGGGTTTTTCATTCACTTTTTCAACATGTTCAGAGCGCCGGGGTAACGACACACTATGCGCACACGAAAGCACATATCACGCAGAAAATAAAAAAAAACCACTTGCAGGAGTCGTTCATTTTATATATATATAAATGGGTAAGATTCATTGTAAGAAGGGGAGGGGGGAAGTGAAGGAAGGTTTTTGTGTGTCGGATTCGCGGTCGATGCTGACGTTTGACACCCCCACCCCTGGACCAATTATTATAAACGTGACCACGCGCCCGGCCACAAACCGCCTTCAGGTATATTCATAAGGTTCACAATGACACACGGTTCAATTCACAACACCGGGTAAACTCTATACAACAAATAATTGATAAATTCAATCGCACGCTTAACCTGATTGCCACCTAATAGTCACCAAATACTTTTAAAAAAAATAGTAGCAGATCGGTATTATCTACTTTTGTATCATGTGACGTCACTCACTCACTTTGCAATGCTTATACAGCGGAATATAGCATTCGCAGTAAAACCTGTAATCGGGGATGTTATGTAGACTTTGCCATGTTGATTAATTGAGCCTTTCACGATTGTAACGCAGTAATCGAATGTGGGCTTTGAATTATTTAGATTTTAGAATCAGATATCAAATTTCGAATGGATTGTTATCAATACATTCCTCTACATATTCCACACTTGAGCATGTTCAGTTGTAGTCAATTTAAGTTTTCGTTTATATGTGAATAACGAAAATAGCATTTAAAGGCTATACAAGTGGTGAAGCCTATATTGACCACCTGCAATGTTTAGGCTATGTGTTAAAATAAGAAATACATATGAATACTTCAAGTTATTATTGCACACTAAATATTTCATATTATTTGCAAATAATTCACAAACACATGACTTTAGTCTAGTCACGCAACACTTGATTAATTCTAACACATATAACACGGTTTACCATCACAAAATTCCGCTATAAAAGGTGCGGGTTAACCTTTCAATTTTGGTTTCGGGTAAATTAGCAACGACAATGAACTGTACATCTTTAGTCGGTGTTGCCTGTGGCCGCACTTTTGTAACGTGGTTATGCTATATTATTGACAAAAAATGAATTCATGGTAGAGAATTATATAGGCGTCTGTATAAATCCTTATAGTAACATGCGAAACGCTATAAAACAAAACAAAACAGAACAAATACAGTACAAAGAACAGTAGAAATTATAATATTGGCATTAATGTATAAGCCAAACAATAAGAGTTTGTTTGTTATTGTTGTAAGATTGTCATTTATTTCTAGGAATATGTGCTTGCATATAATTATGATGATCATCATTATCATATTATGGTTCACTATGTTGTTGAACATTATGATGGCCGATTACATGCCTATGATAAATTTCTGGGAGCATTTTAACATGGTAACAACATATAAATACTCAATAAAGGCCAAGTGCAAGCTCCATTCACCAATTCTAGTTTCCTTATAACGGTGCCCTGGATAAGAAGTTATGGGAAAGGGGGTAAATAATAAGATATAGATTCTCGACGACCATTCCCGAAAAGACAGTCGCAAACACTTGGGATAATTAATTCCCACAGGGGGAAAAGGTTTTGTAAACTCAGCTGCAATACAATTTCAATTGCAAACTTGGGCGCTTTCCCCGCAGTATACTGTTGATTTTAAAAGCCTATTCTACCGGCAACCTTTAGTTGAATGAATTCTTTCTAAGCAGGTATTTCACCAAATCAAACAAATTAGCCGAGCGCTTCTAATTGAATTTATATAAACCGTGCAGTTGGATAACAGATCTTCAAGTTCACGGTCGTGTAGTCTTCTATTACTGTCATAAACAGTGTGTAATGCAGATATTTTACTTCAAGTCCAAATCCAGTCGAAGCCTGTTGTACAGGTAAGTTGAATTATTATATTTTTTAGCTAAGACTAAGAGTCAACTAAGAGTAAAACTGATATATTAATATTATGTAAACCTCTGATATACCGACCGGTGAAGTGTTCGGCGCACATGACATGTCATGTGCTGCTATATTATTACGGAACAGTTCAAGGTTGGTATTCCGATTGCTGGCCCGATTTTCAACTTGATGTGTTCTTTTCTACAATCTATTACATGAAGGGTCATCCTTAAATTAGTAATATTCCAAAGTTTGAGTTGCATAACTTCATTGGTTCTTCTTTTAGAAGTACTATAGGTGATATGAAATTTGTCCATTGAGAAGTCCTACACAAAATAACCGGGTTAGTGGTTAACCACCTTTGGCAGTAATTCACTGCATTTTGCCCTATAAAGTCTAAATGGAACGTAGGTTTTCCTCTGATATAAAATATGTGGAAGTTGGGAAAAAGCTAAAGTTATCGGAACATACACCTTTAAGGGTGCACTACACTAAATGGGGTTTCCCCTACTCTTAAGGACGGTGTTTATAACTAAAATCGGAAAGTATGCATCACAAAATCCTCAATTATAAAGACTTGACAGTAATACCATTGCGTACATGCCTTGGAGGGGAAATGTGATCATCTTTAAGAAAAAATGACACTACGGGGTCCAATTTCGCAATTTAGTGGTCTAAAACAGAGTTTTATATCAGTGTTTTTGTACATATCTCTATGGAGCTACCCCTTAAACACCTTTTATATCTACATGAACGCCTCTTGGTAAACTTGACAAATCTAGTCAGCATACCGTAAGTCAGTGTAACTGTAATGAAAATGCAATACTAACAATTCAATTGTGAAATAGGCTATTACGACGGGTATTCATATAATATAAGTTAAGCGTTAACGGGTTCGCCGTCGGACAAGTTTTAATCTGTCAAGCTTTCGTCAGGATTAGCTCTGACTTCTTCAGGACCAAATTATTATAATATTAAGCAAAACATAGAGATTGCTACTTCTCTATTGTTATCATCATTTGGGCTGCCTCTTGCCTGATGATTTGAGAGTAGGTGCACTTCCCTTTCCGCCATCGATTAGGACGCTTACCGGTAACTTTTGCGAGTAGAAACGAGGGGGGGGGGGTGTTAAAAAGTGAACGGTTATTAATACCGATAAGTTAACTTAGCGTTAACTTTCCAGTGCCCCAGTAGAAACACGCTCTATAGATAGGATTAAACAACGGTACTTATTGCTATTGCAATACTATAGACATGGGGAGAAGCAATACTAAACTAAACTCCTCACAAAAAGTATCGAAACACTTAAAAATCATCCAATATATAACGGCTCGAAAGGGTATGCATTAATCGAAACAAATAACCAAGTGCATAATTTTGTTCTGCGTATTTTGACACCTCGGTCGATGAGATACAATGTTGCGGACCGAAGTTATTGTCATTTCAATGGTCGTGGGTTCAGTTTCAAAAGTGACTATCATCCTATAGAAAGAGGTTTGCATACTGCTATAGAATGATCAGATTCGTGCTTTTCAATATAGGGATGAAAATATGTGATGAAAATGTGTGGTCAAAATGTGTGGTTTTTATCCTACGTGTGCAGTGCAGTAACGGCGCCACGGGGAGGAGGAGGGGGTGCAAATATATTTCCTACCCCCACCCCCAGTTTGCCCCCTCCCCCAAATATTTTATCACCATTTTAGGTATAATGACCAAATTTTGCAATTTGCTGACCAAATTAGTTAAAGTTTTACCAAATTTGACAGTTTTAGCGTAAAATCGCAAAAAAAATTGCGCGCTTCGTGCGCACTTTTTAATTCCCCCCCCCCCCCAAAAAAAAAGTATGATGCTGGTGCCGACACTGTACGTGTGCTAAAGTAATCCAAACGTATGCGCAAGATTTTGACAAACTCACTTACTTCCGCGTGGCGAGCATCCTTTACCATGTTTACCATGTTTACAGATAAGCGATCGTACTTCCATGATATGAAGCGGGATTAAGTTCTTAACTCGAAGGTCGTAAGGCCGTAGCTCGTCTCCAGCAAAGCCGTAATCAAGGGGGTTATGTCGAAGCTCCTCCTCTAAGTCGTTATCAAGAGGCGTTAGGTCGTAACTCGTAAGCTCGTAGCTCGTAGCTCGTAACGTAAGGTCATAGCTCGTCCTCAGTGAAGTATTAATCAAGAGCGTAAGGCCGAAGCTCATCCTCGGGCTCCCGCTCCGCTATAGTCGGATTATAATTGAACGAACACATTGAAGCAGCGTTTTGCGTACATTGCGTGAAGCGCGCACAACCATAAGGGTAACAATTTTGGCCGCGATCCTCTTTGTGTTGCGTGCGTGGTGTTCGTTCAATTTGTAATCATATGACTATTATAGGGCCTAACCAATAGATCACCTACAAATGAAACAACACATACAGTAAGAATACATTGATGAGTTTAAAAAATAATGCATGTGCCTTGCGCCAAATTTTTGGACCTAAAACTTAATGTTTGCCCTCACTCATTACCCCATATATCCCATACACATGAGTAAATATATATAATGCAGGTCTATATTCTGACCTGAAATTGAATGCTTCCCGGATCCCGTCATTACCCCAAGCTATATCCCATGGTTTATACTTACACCATTGCTTAACACCTCGTGGCCCTCCCTGTTAAAGCAAATTTAGTATAATTTAAATCTCGTTAATAATCAGAACTCTGGCGGGAGCTACCACAGTGTCATCATGTTACGCGATTAAGATTCTCCATTCCATGTATTTTTTCTTATCAGAAAACACATTATTTCATTACCTCATGGCCCTCCAATTACATTTCTGCACTTATCCTACCTCCCAAACCTTATTACTTCATTACACCCCCTTATCTCAACCCCAAAGCCTAACCTTAACCATCTCCGGCGTAGCATAGCGCACTGTACCCATGTGTGCATAGACTAATTACTTGCGCGTTTATTATGCACTACGACGCGTTATGTGTTACGCGTAGGCTGCATATGGTTGCAGTACGTATAAAGATAAACAAACACGGCCCGTAGCAATAGTCTGAAAAAGCCCTGGATTTTTTTGGTTTTTTGCTCATATCTTGGTCAATTCTGTACGGTTTTTGGCCATTTATAGCTGATAACCCGTCTCAGATCATCACATCTATTATCAAAAACAACGTTCACGGCTTTTATATGAAAAAGGAAGCAGCCATTTTTAACATACATAGGCCTATAACATGTACAACATTGCGTAAATTAGTAAGATTTCGCAAATTGGCAAAATTGTCTCTTGTTGTCTAGCTAGAAATACCATCAATGATATTTCCGGTTTTGCCCATTCTAAATGAATGTCAGCGTAGAAATGTCAGCGTAGGATGTCAAATGAATTTGACATTTACTATTTCTCTCTTGTTTGGTCACAATAAACTGTTAGGTCTACTTTTCCTTACGCTACAACAATCGATGGTACAATGACGGAGATGCAGTCATGGTATAGTCAGCGCAACCTAATGTTCACGTACGTGGGGCCGGCGTCAATTACAGGTGACTGACGACGAATTATTTCTAGTTTGACGTTTAAAACATGTAATTTACAAGGACTACAAACATGGCAGCCTCCACTTACATCTAGAGAGACCTAAATGTGTAAATGTTTGCAATCACATGCTAATAGGGTGGCTTCGCATAGGCGTAGCCAGGATTATTTTATCCGGGGGGCCCTCAGGCTCAGATCCAGAAAAACTGAATTTGATAAGGTACCATCCAAGCGGTGCGCAGCACTGCCCTCCGAGCTATGCTCGGACAGGGGGTGTCTGAGGGGGGATGTGCCCCCCTCAGTAGTAGAAAAAATTTCAATTTTGGAACTCATTTGGTGCGATCTGGTGTATACTTTTGACCAACATTTTATCGAAAAGTCACCTCTTCATTTCTAATCAATAATTTTTTTTATCAATGCACGAAAGAAGTTGAGCATAATTATACTAATATATTCTAGATGTTTGCTATATTACTGGCAATAAAAACATTTTCTTTCGGGTAATTCTATCTTCTTTTTTGTACGTTATATGAATATCAAAATCTTAATTTAAAAGAAAACTAAAGCTGCAAATCAAAATCATATATTTTTGAAATTATTATTAATCAGATACCTAACATTGACGAAGTAACGAAAAAAGTGACCTGATACCTTAACAGGTGCGCGTAGCGCGCGAAAAATATGCTATTTTACTACAGTTTGCTATGATTGAGGCTTGCCTTCATAAAAGTTTCATAAAGATAAAGTTAATGTTTGAAGTCACATTAGCGCGTAGCGCACAACATTTGATACTAATTTGTTATGAAGCTAAATGTAATGTTTGAAGGTTCATGCGAGCTTAGCGCGCAAAATTGCATATTTTACACTAATTGAGCGACTTTTTTGCTGATAACAAGCTTTTAAAAAGAAATGTAAATATTTTGAGGTTCTAAAACATCCACCCACCCTTCACCCACCAGCTCGGGCTCTCCCGAAACGGACAACAAGAAATGAAATCACACAAGGACTGGTCCCAAGTCTTATCGTTTGGGGCATGTGCGTGCGTAGCGCGCAATTTTGTTTGCTATTCTACATATTTTGCCAATTGTCGCTGGTACAAGCCTTAAAAAGCAAATATTTGGAGGCACATGCAGGGCCGTAAGACACTTTTTTCAAGGGGGGCGTTTTCCAAAAAAAAATCACTTTTCGAATTTGCACCTATTTTTTGCACGATCGAGGTACATTTTGGCTTTAAACAAGCTTGTAGCAAAGAATATTGCATTTTGGGAAGACAAATGCGCGCGTAGCGCGCGAATTTTTTTCATCTGTGTACAAATTTTCCGGGAAGATTTTCAAAGGGGGGGGGGGGCGATCGCCACCATCGCCCCCACCCCCCCTTCTTACGGGCCTGACATGAGCAAAACGCGCAAAATATTGGCTTCTTAACTAATTTTGTCATGATCGAGATACATTTTGTCTTAAAATTAGATTCCAAAATTAAAGTTAACGTTCATGTCACGTGCGCGCGTAGCGTGCGAATTTTTTGGGGCTATTTTACATAAATTGTGCCGCAATTGAGATACCAACCACGCAAAATTGACTTCTTTACATTAATTTTACCAAGATTGAGATACATTGTTGCTTCTATTAAAATGTCACATTTTATTTTTATTTTTTTACGAAAACCCCTGGCTTCTTTATACTTATTTGCCACATTTGAGGTACATTTTGGCTTCAAACTATCTTCTTAATTTGCAATGAATTTATTTTTTGGGGAAGGGGCACATACAACGAAAAATGCTATCTTTGTATTTGAACGTCATAATTTAACTATGATTTCTCTTATCAAAATTGAGACGACAATGGCAAAATTGGGTGACAGGGGAGAAGGAGCGGTCGGCCCCTTCTTAACCCTCTGGCTACGCCATTATTGCCTTGATATGCCGGGATCTGTGCCGGGAACGTACAAAATAAGGGGTGGGGGCATGGAAACTTACTATGTAACAAATAAAGAACTCTATACCATCTACTATTTCTCTTTTCTTTCTTCCTTTTCTCCTTTTTCTTTCTTTTTCTTCTCCTTTTTCTTTCTTTTTCTTCTCCTTTTTTTTTTTTGGTGCCAGGGACCCGGGGGGCACGTGCCCCCCAGGCCCCCCCCCTGGCTCCGCCAATGCTTCGCCCCCCCCCCAAAAAAAAAGCCAAGCATATCAATTTTGTAATGCTATAAAACGGTGGAAACTGATACAACTCAATTTATGACCTCTTGTTTTTTAATTGTCGGAACTCTATCAGTAAAAGAAATTATAACTAAGCCCCCAACTAAATTGCTTTTGATAACCAATACTATTATTTATTTTGCACTAAAAAATTATTATGTCACTGCAGCGTTTATTAATATCTTCATGGAGACAACGTGGAATTGTTTTGGCTTTTTGCAGATTTCCCCATATTACGTTTTCTCATTATAAATCATAAAAACGGTCTCAGTTCACAATTTCCCCAGTGTTTTTCATATAGAAGCACTTATTTAATACAGTTAGAATTTGCCCATTGGGTGCTAACCTCTTTGGGGGATAATTTACTATTTTGTTGCTTAAAACAATATTCTATCAGGCCTTAAGTTTTGAAGGGACAATGTGAAGATATGGTCTTTCTTATGTTATCAAAATATTACTTTTGATAGGAAAACGTTAAAGTGATCGGGTCATAAACCTACCTTTAACGGCCAGGTCAGACGATTTTAAAAGTTTGCATATAAGAGTGTTTTCCTATATCTAACCACACTAAATGATTGTATTATGATTTTGTAATAAAAACGGCCAACCCTGAATACCATGCCACCACCAAAATGGGTGCTACCACCGGTATGTGCAATGCACCGTAAACTTGATAGCTGCTTTTGTTTTGTTCACACGAACATCCATATTAGCATCGGATTGGCATTTCCCGATTTCACGCGGGTCGCCCACCACTAGTTTTAATTTAACTGAAAATCAGTTATAATTGATGTTACTTAGAGAATAAAATATAGTTCTTAGCTGTTTTGCTATAGACGATGGTCTTATAATGTATAGGCTGTACCATATTTGTGTCGTCGTCGTGTATCGCCGCCGATCGTCTCATAGTATAGCAAAACAGCTAAGAACTATATTATATTCTCATTATTAATTAGTTTATTGGTTATTTTGATCTTTTATCATAAAATAACGCAGTTTGTTAGATTTATTTTAATCAAATAACAACAAATTTCCCCCCTTTATAAAATCGGCGAATCCAGCGAGCTGTTTACCAACTTCCTGCTTCGAATTAATCGCGTTCTTTAGCACACACGCACCTGTCATCGCTGTGTTTTACGCACAACGCATACGCCGGCGACTTTAAGTGGGGCACGCTAACGCGATGACGCGTTGATCTACGCGCTGAAGGTATTATTTTTTCGAATGAATTAAACCCCGCCCCAAACTATACACCATTGTCTCATTATGTATGGGCGTGTCAGCTGAAAATCAGCCAAAAACCAATCAAATTGCCTGCTGACATCCCAAACCACACCTACTATTATATAAGAATGCATAATAAAGATGAAAGCACAAAATGATTCTTATCGTCCAGGAAAAAAGCAACAACCTATGCTAGACACGCCCCCTGTGTTGGTTAGCCAATGGTTAGGGAATTTTACGTGGTTGCTACGCTCAAGAATAATATTATTAGGATTGTGGATAGACCCGGCACGGTTTCAGTCAGAATCGACTTTGGGTAGGGGAGAGCGGAGAGTGTTCGCCCCATTTTCATTTGAAGAGGTCTAGAGACGCCAATTTTAAAGATTGAATGAACCTATTGATATCGTGTGAAAGATTGATATCTTGGCTACATACGACCATAATATCAGTATTCTAGGCCTTACTGTAAAGGCAAGAGTAAATGATAAAGCCAAGTGTCTCAAAAAGGCGAACTTGCCCGACGCCGTGGTAGGTTCGCTCATAGGCCGGGGCAAGTTCGCCCTAGGCTCAAAATTAGGCTACACAAAGTACCATAATATCCAATACATATAGGATATCCAATTCCGAGAAAAAGAAATATAATTATAAAGAGAGTTGTGTCATTATATCAAATTGTCCCGGGAATTTTGAACCAAATGTGTCCTCATTTTTGCGCAAAAAAGAGGGACTTCATAGAAAAGGACTTCATTTTTGCGCAAAAAAGAGGGACTTCATAGAAAAAAGAGGGACTTCATAGAAACTGTCCTTGAAATGGTGAAAAAGGGTGTTTATTTGCAGAAAAAATGTCCGCGATTTTGGGGGAAAAACGGGGGTCAAATAAGCCAAATTGTCCGCAAAACGCCGTCAAATAGGGAGATCAAATAAGATCCTGGAACGATCATGTGTTATCCCTCTGAATACAAAGAGAGAACACCGGGGATAAACGGACACTTATCCTTGTTGTTATGAAATTAGTTAATAATGAAATATTTTAGAATACGTATTTGTCTCAATCGAATGATTATAATAGTCCCAAGTAATTTCGAAATTTCAAGTATGAATAGCGAAATACTTTAGGATGACAGCACTGAAAGCCAAACTGGAGTCAAGTGACTCTTGAAATGGAGTAAATCGGCCATGACTCTCCAAAGGAGTCATCCTGACTCTTCAAAGGAGTCATCCTGACTCTTCAAAGGAGTCATCCTGACTCTTCAAAGGAGTCATCCTGACTCTTCAAAGGAGTCATCCTGACTCTTCAAAGGAGTCATCCTGACTCTTCAAAGGAGTCATCCTGACTCTTCAAAGGAGTCATCCTGACTCTCCAAAGGAGTCATCCTAGCCGTCGGAAAGAGTCATCGGCCATGACTCTCCAAAGGAGTCATCCTGATTCTCCAAAGGAGTCATCCTGACTCTCCAAAGGAGTTATACTGGCTCTCCAAAGGAGTCATTCTAGCCGTCGGAAAGAGTCATCGGCCATGACTCATATCTTATATTAGCCGAGTAAAATGCGCAAATCGCTCATTAGCATAATTGCAATGCTACAAAAATTAGTACCGGTGCTCGTGTGTACCATTTCAATCATGCTAACGAGCTAATTTGCACCTTTTATTTATTTAAACCTATTAATTTATTTGAATCAAATCGATGCGTTAATTTAACACCGTTGAATGTATATTGATATATATGCATATTTCTCACTGGTATGAAGGAAGGGAAGTGATTGCTCGCTAAGTAAATGCAAATACATTGAGCAAGAACATAAACATCAAAGAGCCAATGACCCTTAAGCCCCCCCCCCCCCCCCCCCCCCCAGTTCTCAGTGTCTTATTCCTACCTGGAGTAACGGTGACTCTATTTAACCAGTTGGAGTCATTATTACTCTCGAAAGGGAGTCCAGCCTACATGTGACTCTATGTCAATATTGACTCCATTTGAAGAGTCACAAGACTCCCTTGAAGAGTCATGCATCATGACTCTCCAAAGGAGTCAGTAAATATTGACTCTCCAAGGGAGTCATGTGACTCTCCAAACAGAGTCAATATTGACATAGAGTCACATGTAGGCTGGACTCCCTTTATAGAGTAACCCTGACTCCAGTTTGGCTTTCAGTGAGGATGATACCATTGGTAACAATATAGACCCATTGGGTATTATTTTAAGCAAAATATCTCCTAATGATTTGACACTTGCCACAAACAATTATATATCACGTACGATGAAATTACATATGTTTACGTCTATCATGTCTATATACCCCAATAAATAAATACATTCCTTGCGTTGCTAACCGCCAGGTCTGCATCGTTCAATTGTTAACATTTTATTACTGTCAAATTCTTTTTTTCTTCTTCAAATTACAATGCCCAACCCAACCACCGTAACGGTATATCTAAAGCTGTATCAACGCTATACAGGGTGGTTCAATAAAACCTTCACAGTTTTTTGAAGCCATTTTTTTTGGAAATTCTGTAGATTTTTAAAAGATCTTTTTCAAGATTTATCAACTATATGATCTTGACCATCTATGCTGAAAATATTGTTACAAATAACCTTACGGTTGCAAAATAACAGCTATTTGAACAAAGTCTGTCCCATTTCACTCTGTCCACGGGTACTGCTTTCGCGACGTTACGTTGAATGATGAATTGCATGCAAGTAATCTAAGATTTGAAGATCCCGCCAGGTGAAACCAGTGTAATTATTAACATCTTAACTATCTATTCAGGTGTGAAATCAATACGTAATAATAATACCACGATTGACCCTAATTAGAATTATTGACTTTCATAGATTGGAAGTGTAATTGTCTATACTATTTGCCTTAAAAGTGACGATACTATTTAATGTTATCTTGCTGGTAATTTCCCGTAGACTTACCCGTGGACAAAGAGATTTTGGAGAGATTCTCACAAAGAGCTATCATAACGCCATAGCATTATTAACATTGAGATTTTCAGCATAGATGGCCAAGATGATGCTTGAGGAATATGTAAAAAATAAAAAAACAAATCCCACAATTTTGATGGTGGGATCTTCAAATCTTAGATAACTTGCATGCAATTCATCATTCAGTATTCAATGTAACGTCGCGAAATCAGTACCCGTTGACAGAGTGAAATGGGACAGACTTTGTTCAAATAGCTGTTATTTTTCAACTGTCAAGGTTTTATTGAACCACCCTGTACGTTGCTTGTAGCCTATGCAGATAAGAATGGGGTTGCAACCGCCGACTGTATCCAGCAAGCACAACATTGTGCATTATATTATGTTAGAAAAATAATTATCGAGCCTAAATTCGCATAGTTATACAGAATACAAAACCGCATCTCTCAACATGCCATAGGACGTCATGATTTTGAAGTAATTAGGAATCGTATCGCTCTGTAACTCAGAATATATTTCTGATTTATTGTCAGAAATGTAAATTTACAAGAAAATCTACACTTTCTAAAAAAAAATCCTGGGAAAGATAACATAATATGCCTTTAATAAGGACACGGTCAAACATTTCACCATCAATGGGTTATTTTTATACAAAATGGGGACATCTATTAAGCGGTCATAGATACTGCTATGTATCTCAAATATATGAACAGAAGGACAGATACAGCATGATGGCAATCCCTGATCCACGTGATTCCAGACTGTTAATGGACAATCCAGTAGTACTCTACTATACTGGACAGCACATCAACTGTGCAATTTGTCACAAATACGATCACCAACATAAAGACTGTTCGGAGAAACGTAAGCCCAAGTGTTATGGTTGTGGTGAAGATGGTCATGTAAAGCAACAATGTCCTACAGGTGGCAGAGGACAAGTACGTTGTTACAAGTGTCATCATCTGGGACATATAGCTAGAGACTGTGTAGATGAAAAAGAAAGACCAGAAGCACCAATAGAATCAACAACAACAGGCAAGCAACAGCAGCAAAACATGCAAACACCACCAGCACCGCTTCTTCAAGCAGATACAACAGCAGCAATAACAACAACAGGCAAGCAACAGCAGCAAAACATGCAAACACAACCAGCACCGCTTCTTCAAGCAGATACAACAGCAGCAAACTTGGATCATAATCATGCTCCCATTGCTATTCTGCACGAGCTACTGGACAAGTGTATGCAGCCTTCTTCAGGACCATCATCTCCTGAAATCCTGAAGAGGGTTGAAGAGCTACTAATGTCTGCCGCAAAAGAATCGCAAATCAAAGACAAAGAGCAGACGGAAGAAGAAAACGAAAGAAGATCGGCAAACGAACAGAACACAAAAGTGGTCAAGAAACAATCTGATATCAGAGAACACTTAAGTGGAGCCTCTTCGAGTCTTCAGAAAAAACACCCGGTAAGCGAAAAGAAGAAGAAGAAGAAGAAAACAAAGAAAGGTAGCAAGAAGAGAAGAATATCAACATCACCAATAGATCAAAACGAAAGCAAAAAGGGACGTCAAGACGAACACGAATCGCAAATGACAGAATATGAAACTGCCAAGTCGTCTTCGTCTGAACCAGAAAGTGATGGAAGCTATGAACCACCATAAGTACTTTGTTTTCATTGTCAAACAATTAACAATTTCACCTTGTAAATAGTATGTATCAATCAAAAAGTATAACAAAAACCCATGATAAGTTGTATTACTTTTAATGTTTCGGGCCTTCGGAATAAGAAGAAACGCCTTATTATTTTTGATTGGATAAAACGTAAAAAATGCGATATTGCTTTACTACAAGAAGTGTACTGTAACCAAACTGATATTTCCGATTGGTCAAAAGAATGGGATGGTAACATATTTAGTAGTCACGGAACGAATAGAAGTAAAGGTGTATTAATTCTTATTAACCCACAGAGAAATATTGAGGGACAACAGTTCTTTACAGACAAAGAAGGAAGACTACTAGGAGTAAAAGTAGAAATAGAACAGGAAACTATTAACATTTGGAATGTGTACGCTCCAAATGAGATTAAAGACCGAAAAAGGTTTTTTGAGTTTCTGAAACAAAGTATCTTGGATCACGGTATAAATAGTATAAACCTTTTAGGTGGGGATTTTAACACTTTGCTTAATCCAATTCTTGATAAATTAGGTGGATGTACTAATACACAATATGCAGCGGGGTGTATCAGTAAAATAGAGGAAATACTCAATAATTTCAGTCTAGTAGATATTTGGCGTAAAAAACATGGAAATAACAAACGTTTTACGTGGAGTAGAAGGTCGTCTAAGGTCAAATCAACTTTAGATTATTGGTTTATACCTTCTGTACTGGAAAATTTTGGAAAGAATATTGAAATTATTCCAGGATATGGTTCCGATCATATGGCTGTAGAAATGAAATGACAGATACAAAAACAAGAAAAAGATCCCGGATACTGGAAATTGAACAATAGCCTACTACAAAAAGAAAATTATAATGAAGGGATTGAAAATCTCATTAATGAAACGACAAAGGAATTTAAAGATATTCTTAATGCAAGGCAACTATGGGATATACGGTATGCAAAAACAAAATTAGAACGTTTTCAGTAGAGTTTGCAAAAGGAAGCAAATAAGAAAATGATTTTAAAATGTGCAATCTCGAAAAATGCATGAAAATTGCTTTTGAAAACATCGTATCAGATCCCAAAAATATTAATTTTGCAGAAGAATATGAAAAAATAAAACTGGAATATGAGTTACTTTATCATCACTACATGAAAGGTTTAATCATTAGAAGCAAAGAACAGTGGGCAGAAGAAGGTGAAAAATGTTCTAAATATTTTATGAACCTAGAAAAAAGAAATATTTGCAACAAATCAGTAACCGATTTGATTGACAATAATGGGAATGTTGTGAAAAAACAAGATGATCTTATTAAAATGCAAGTACAATATTACGAGAATATATATAAAAAAACAGGTACAAGTTCAAAACATACCTATGAAACTTTCGTTAAAGATATAAACATGAAAAGGTTATCCCAGGGTAATAAAGAATCATGTGAGGGGCCACTTGCTTCAGATGAGTGTAAAATATCTTTGGATAAAATGGCAAACAATAAAAGTCCCGGGTATGATGGTCTAACAGCAGAATTTTACAAGTGTCACTGGAATCTTGTAGGCCGATTGGTCATTAATTCTTTCAATGAAGCATATGAAAATAACGAACTCTCATCTTCACAGAAACGTGGTATTATTTCTTTGATTCATAAAGGAAAGGGACTCCCGAGAAACAATCTTGACAATTGGAGACCTATCACACTTCTGAATATAGACTACAAAATTGCAGCAAAAACACTTGCTTCAAGAATAAATAAAATATTACCCTCTATAATAAATTCAGATCAAAACGGTTTTCTATGTAAGCGCGGAGCAGCATTAAGTATTCGACTGATAGAAGATGTCTTAAGATATACCGATGAAAATAATATCGAAGGTGCTATGATTTGTATTGATTTTCGTAAAGCTTTTGACACGATAAGAAGAGATTTTATTTTATATGCTATTGAAAGTTTTAACTTTGGTGAATCCATGAAAAAATGGATAACTACTTTGTTTTATAATACACTAAGTTGTATATCTCATAATGGTCACATGTCAAACTTCTTTATGCAAGAAGACGGTCTTAGACAAGGTTGTAATTTATCACCATTATTGTTTATCATAGCGGCTGAAATCATGGCCAATAAAATAAGACAATCAAGTGAAATTAGAGGAATTGAATTACCCTATGTAGATCAGGGTATCAAAGAGGTAAAGATAACACAATTTGCGGATGATACTACTATTTTTGTAAAGGATGAAAAGTCTATATATAATGTCATAAATGTACTTGATAATTTTACAGTTATTTCTGGGTTACAGCTAAACAAAACAAAGAGCGATGCACTTTGGATGGGGTCAAGAAAACATAGAAAGCAAGGGGTTGGAGGTATAAATTGGAAGTTTCATCCCAACAATTATGTAAAAATATTGGGTGTTGTAGTAAATCCGTGTATTAAATTAGAAGAGATGTGTGTAAACTGGGAAGCTAAAATGGACTCAATAGAAAAGGCAATTAGGTCTTGGACGATGAGAAATCTGTCAATGGTAGGTAAAATACAAATAGTAAAAAGTCTTTTGGCATCTAAATTTACGTATATAGGTTCAATATCAGACTTACCTAAAGTGTTAATAAACCGAATAAATAGCTTATTCTTCAAATTTGTATGGGGAGGCTCAGAAAAAGTAAAGAGAGCGACCTTATCCAATGACTATGGAAATGGTGGGCTACAAATGCTGAACTTTAAATATTTTTTAGATTCGTTAAAGATTTCTTGGTTAAAAAAGCTGATGTCTCCCGAAACAGATACATGGAAAATGATTCCACTACATTTATTAAGCGAAACATATTTGGGTCTCAATATTTTAAAATGCAACTGTACTTTAGAAAGTATGAACGAATTGTTTAAGTCAAAGATATATAAGTTACCCATGTTCTATAGTAATTTGATTAAGGCTTGGTTTTTAACAAAATGTTCCCAGAACATAGATCAAGTAGAATCGTGGGAAAATCAGGTTATTTGGAATAATGAATGTATAACTAGTAGAGGTAAAACATTATATTTTAAGGAATGGGCAAAGAAGGGTATAATGTACGTCTCAGATCTGTATAACCAAAAAAGGGAATTTAAGTCAATGGAGGAGCTGAAATTGCATTTTTAAAATGATGGTAGTTTTGTGTTGAAATACATTGCTTTAAGACAAGCAATGCCACATACGTGGAAAACATCTACAGATTCTTTAAACAATATCTATGACGTAAATTTTAATTATGGAGAAGCCTTTGTTAAATTATCTAAATGTACAACAAAACTGTACAGAATAGCAATGCAATCACAGATATCATTGAAACCAAGATGTCAAAATTTCTGGGAAAATAAGCTCGATAATATGAATTTCGATTGGTCCATTATTTGGAAAACACTTGTTCAAGACATCAAAGAGCCACGACTAAAAACATTGAACTGGAAAATCATTAGCAACATTTATCCAACAAAAGTATTTCTTAAGAAAATAAAGAAGGAAGAAAATGATATCTGTGAAACTTGTAACGAAATAGATTACATTGAACATTTCTTTTATAGTTGTAAGAAAATCAAAATAATATGGAAAGAGACTGAAAGAATACTTTTGCAACAGTATAATCTAGACATAAAGATATTGCAAAAAGATGTATTGTTTGGCTACCATGATGATAATAACAAGAACACTAATATCGTCAATACGTGTATTAGTGTTGCCAAATCAACTATTAGTAAGTACAGATATGGAAAACATCCTGATTTACTAAGTGTCTTATATTTAGAACTTAAAATTAGAAAACTCTGGAAGAATTGATCTAAAAAATGAAAGAAGATTTACAACAATCTAAACATGAACATGATGCTATGTATTGTAAACATGATATACCGTGTAATGTTGAAATGAACATGCTGAAAAGCCAAAAATGTAAACATGATGAAAAGCATATGAAAATGTGTTATACACGTAACTAATATGAAATGTAAACATGAAATGTAAACATGAAATGTAAACATGGAATGTAAACATGAAATGTAAACATGAAATGTAAACATGAAATGTAAAAATTATGTGAACATGAATGTAAATATGCCGTAATTAATAATATGAAATGTAAACATGAAATGTAAACATGAAATGTAAACATGAAATGTAAACATGAAATGTAAACATGAAATGTAAACATGAAATGTAAACATGAAATGTAAACATGAAATGTAAACATGAAATGTAAACATGAAATGTAAACATGAAATGTAAACATGAAATGTAAACATGAAATGTAAACATGAAATGTAAACATGAAATGTAAACATGAAATGTAAAAATTATGTGAACATGAATGTAAATATGCCGAAATGCATATGTGTTATGTAATGGTATGCAATGTAAACCTGAAAAGCATATGAAAATGTGTTATACATGCGATTGAAACTATGAAAATTATGTGAATGAAAAGCATATACAAACATGCTGAAAAGCATATGAAAATGTGCTATACATGATAGGCAATGTAATCATACTGAAAAGCATATGACAGGCAAGTAATGTAAACATGTGAAATGTGAAAAATGTAAACATGAACATGTAAAAATGCTGATATGTAATGTAAACATGTGAACATGAATGTAAACATGTAAACATGAAAATGTAAAAAGGCTGAAAAGCATATGAAAATGTGTTAACATGTAATGATATGCAATGGAAACATGCTTGAAAAGCATATGAAATTGTGCTATACATGATATGCAAGGAAAACATGCTTAAAAGCATATGAAAATGTGAAAACCATATGTATTTGTAGGCATGAACAATGAAATGTGAAAAATATGTATTTTGACATGAAATGTGAAAATTACGAATGTAAACATGCCGAAAAGCATATAAAAATGCTGGAAAGTAAATTGATATGCAATGTAAACATGCTGAAAAGCATATGAAAATGTGTTATACATGTATCGATATTATGAAATGTAAACATGATGAAACCATGTAAAATGATAGTAACAAACAATAAAAGATAAAAAAAAAAATGGGTTATTTTTCTTTTGAGCGCCTTTACAACTGAACTTATCCTTGATTTCGGTTCCGTACCAAGTTTTGCTATAACAGATTTCCAAATTCAAATGTGATCTCATTTGGAGTAAACTTCCTTAATGTACCAAATTCACTCAATTAGAACATTCTCCATAACATAATATACCAATACAAACCATGCTGCATAAGATGGGCACAGAAGCGCCAAATATGTGTGATTCGTGAAAAGTTATGGTTCACTTTGATTACACAATTTGGACAACTGTGAACTTTATTATTTTATGTACGGTAAAGAAAGCTTACAGTATTTCTTTAAGTGTTACTGATGTCCTGTTTAGTATTCACACAAAGAATATATAAGAAATGATAATAATATACTTATCCACCATGCTATTGCAACTGCTAATCTAAGTATTAGAAAGTTTAGATACGGTAATCATCATAATCTTCTTTTTCTCTTCCAAAATGAACACAATATTTGTCATGTGACTTATAAACAGGTCAAAAGAAATAAGTCAACCCCCCCCCCCCCCCCTTGGGAAATGTGAATTTTTCTGGAAAACAGTTAGGCTCCTTAACTTGTTACAAAATGGAAAATGTAGATTGAAATGTTACACATTTAATGTTAAATAAAGTTTCACCCATCAGTTAACCTTCACCTTGAAATGCTGCCATTTATTGCTGCTAGACACCAGGTTTACAATAAATACACGTACGCGAATTTTTTTTTATGTGAAGCGTGATTCCGCTGCAAACCAGAAATGCATTTAATAATTTATCATAATTAAATTCAACCAGGTATATAATACCTGAAGACTCCACTCCTCCACTTTTGACAAAGGGAGTTAATAGTCGAAACATTTTTAAAATGTATTTTATGATTTGAAATGCATAATCACCTGATTTATAAATGTGTCTATATTAACAGTTCATGGTGACACATATAATTGACAAGTGAAAACCAGACCATAATTGGTTAGTTGATAGTTTTCACATTTAAAAATGTACTTTGTGATTTAAACCATTAAATCATAACTCGAACTTTAAAGGTCACTCCATTCTATTGTGTCTGTAATTTTCAGTTCATAATGACACATAGAATAATATTGTGAAAAATCAGACGACACTTGGTCGTTTACGCTCAAACTTTAAAGGTCACTCCATTCTATTGTGTCTGTAATTTTCAGTTCATAATGACACATAGAATAATAATGTGAAAGATCAGACGACACTTGGTCGTTTACGCTCAATTGTTATCCGTCGATAAACAATTATAAAAATTCATTGCATGACATTCACATTAAAACCATTTAATGTATGTCCAAGAAAAGTTTAGGGCGATTGAATTTGACCAGGTATTTACCTGAGGAGGTTACAACCGAACATACTTTTCCCACCGCAATGGTACCAAGATAAACAAAAAATCATTGCATTGACATCCAAAATCAAATCAGATAATGTCCAATGTCCAAGAAAAATTTAGGGCGATTTAATTTAACCAGGTAGTACCTGAGGGAGTTATAAACCGAACATAATTTTTCCAACCGCAATGGTTACCAAGATAAACTGTTTACTAAAAAAGCTTTATTAATAAACATCCATTTATCCAATATATATATTGTTCTCTGAAAAGTAAATATGATATTGACCTAAAACAATTATGAAGTGACTCGGGTGATCAAAAAGTGTATACCAAACCGCACTGTGCAATGTGAGTAAAAAACAACGACCTCTTGTAACGAGGGTGGGTGGGTGGGGAATTTTTATTTGATCCTTCTGGTTTGCAAACAGAATACGATATGACCCGCCGAGGAAACAAGGAGAAAGGGGCCAAACCGGACGAGATATGCATGACTGAAACACAAAGCAAATTTCGCGGGCTGGCGAATCCCGACTCGGGATTGGTTTAAAAAACGTGAACCACGCCCGTCTGCAAAGGCCGTAAAACAAAAACGTGCCGGCAACCCTAGTGCATGAGCAATTCAGAATTATTTAGACGAGCAAAACAATTCGTTTATTAAATTTGATGACTAATAAAAAATGACACTGTCATGCATAGGGATTGGACAAATTGATGAAATTTATGGACCTGAAGTGTACTCCAAGGGATTATTACACCTTCAATTGATGTTATTCATTCAACCATGAACAGTTCCTTCACATTTTTATCCAAACAGGTGACAACCATGTGTTTCAATTTTTCATGGATTTAAAATTTCATCAATTTTTCCAATCCCTATGCAAGAAAGTGTCATTTTTTATTGGTCATCAAATTTAATAAATGGCAGCACTTCAAGGTGAAGGTTAACTGTTGGGTGAAACTTTATTGCACATTACATGTGTAACATTTCAGTCTACATTTTACATTTTGAAACAGGTTAAGGAGCCTAACTGTTGTCCAGAAAAATTCAAATTTCCCAGGGGGGGGGGGGGGGGACTTATTTCTTTTGACCTGTTTATATTATTTAGCCAACTTCACAGGAGATTATCTTGTCACTCCTTGCACTGTTGCACCACACTTTGTGATACGGTCCTTGTTAGTGGTACATGTATGTTACATGCCTTAGCATCCTTAGTAACAACACTTACGCGCCATGTTGTAACTTATCAGTAGAAATAATATTTAATAATTTCATGTGTGTTTGATTTATGACTTATATGTATGTAATGAGTAAATGTAACCTTTTTAAAGGTATATGTTCCGATAACTTTTTTGGGGCTAGTCCGTGGTCGGGTTCAGATCCCGGAAAGGTGTTTCGTTCACAAGACTACTAGCTTTTTCAAAAGCTACCCGTCTTGTTGTTTTCGACGTGCGCGGGGATGGTGATCCTTCGAAGTCCATATCATTGGCATGTACCGATGAAACTAATGGGTATTTCAGCCTATGGCAAAACGATCACGAACAAATACACGTGAATTGATACAGTTTAGCGCAGTAGCGTGGCCAGGGTCAGTTATCAGTGGGGGGGGGGGGGGGTCGGGGGGTGGGGGGGGGGGGGGTAAAGTATTTTTTCCCCCGGTGAACACCAGTTCGACCCGGTGGCGTAGTCAGGTTTTTCAAGTAACATTTTTGATTTGCCGTCGGGTGGGGGTGGGGAGTTAGCATGGTTAGAGGCGTTGCGTCCCCACACAGGCGTGAAAAACTGCAATTTCCAACTAATTTGTCTGTCTTCCTTTCTCCTTTCTGTCCGTTTCCTTTCCCTTTTCCCTTTCCTTCCCCCTCTTCTCCCTTGCTTTCCCTTCCTTTGCCTTACCGATTTTCCGCTGCCTTCCCGATTTCCCGGTCAATGTCTGGCTACGCTACTGGATTTAGCGTCGACAACACCATTCTTACCTATAGATAAACAAACGTGGGTATCGATACAGAGCGAATGTACTTCCACCTCAAATATGAGGCAAGATTGCCCGTTACTTTGTCTCTCCAACAATCATGTCTGGCTAGCTGGGAACGCCAGTGTGTATGTCAGGTTGATAAACCACCATGGACTCATTGATTATTAATCAATACGTTTCTATATTTATTTGTCTTTCTTTCTATAAAGGTCCACAATATCATGGGGCAATCAGATTCCACACTTGCCACGGTTGAGGATATAATCGACCTCCAAGAAAAGCTCCACAAGTTTCACGATACTGTTTCAGAAGAAGTCGGCTCGGGGACGGAGACAGCTAAAAAATGTAAACATAATTTGCAAAGTAGTCTTACGGCGCTTGATGATGGCATCAGAGGTGTAAAACAGGTTATGGTCGAAGCGCGAGAGGCAACAGACAGTGAATCGAAGATACTTGATTCAATTACCTCCATTCGAAAAGCCGTTGATACAACAATCGATAGCATTAGCAAAATCAAAGCAGGAGATCCGGAAGATAGTTTAATTGGTGTGCTAAGCTTGTCTGTCGTTATGAGCGGGGCATTTGCTGGTGCGCCGAGTGGACTTGTTGCCGCATTCTGTAACATCACAGTTGCATTTATGGAAGCGTTCACAGCAGATGAAACCGAGTCCTTCGGCTACATCGTTCATGAAGATTCTGTCATCCAACGAACCAGAGAAGATGATAGCAAACTAGCGGATTTACGAGCTAAAGTAAAACATTTCATAGATGATGAAGTGCCGCGTTACGGCGAGCCGGAAAAGGCTACATTTCCGCTCAATTTAGACCTCTTCACAGAATTACAGTTAGCTTCGGGCTTGATGAAATCGCGTTTCATGAGAGCCACGAGTAACCGACAATGGGACCGAGACGACGCACCAAAGGCTGTGTCGACTTATTGCTTAATCAATACCATTCACATCCACATGCTGACTGTCCTGTTGTTGAAGTTCAGAGCGCTTGAGCGGGAAGCCGATGCTGTTTGTATCGTGGATAGGTTGGAATTACTCAAGAACAAGGTCTACGAAGATCTCGGGTTTTGGGTGCGTTTCTGGCAAGACTTTCAGAATGATCAAGCACGGGAGGAGTTCTTCGCGATCGTACCGGGGTTCACCTCAACGTCACCTGTTGTTCTTGAAACGAAGAAGCTGCAAAATAGTGTGCTGTGTAAGACAACGAAAGGCGTAATGGTTGTGCAGGATGTTGCAGAGGCGTGCTGTGTCTATAATTCAGACTATGATTTCAAGCCTATCCAAGCACGCGTGCACGATATACATATGCTAGAATGCCTGTATAAACTATCAAAGACCACCGAGGGAGAAGATCCCGCACATGTGAGGCTATTTTGCCAAGCCCTTTTTAACACAAACGCTATTTCGTGTGCTGATTTACCCACATTAGATAAAAACGTATTCAGGACAATACTGAGACAGGCCGGCATTCCACCAAAGACGTCATGGTGGTGCGCCATTTTGTAGCGAAGTTTGGATCTTTTTTGTAGAGAACGACCCGACCCCGAAGAACGGCAAAACCGAATTAAGCCGCGGTTACGCGATACGCATGTGGCAATAAAACCGCTCTTCATTTAATTTATATGAAAAGATGAGGTGCCAAATTCGGCAGCTTTCATAAACTATAAAATGCATGAACTTGTATAGTAAATTATTATAATTATATTGATATGCGTAAATTATGTATGCCTAAAATACATATTCTGTTATATTTTATGCCAAGTCAAGAAGGGACATTTGTTCACTCTGTTGTTACTGCAGTTCTACTCTGTACCTCGTTATTACAATCTTTTGACAGCTTTGGAGAGCGGTTTATGGTCAAAATATTCAATTATCCATGTTCCTGTAATTCTCTAAAACTCATAGCATGCGTGTCATGTTCTATAGGAGAGATAAATTATTAACAAATACATCCCAAACTGTCAGCTTAGAAATCAAAAACAAAAACACCTTTTACTCTTAATTTAAACATTTTTAAATGTTTAAAGTGAAAAATGTTTAAGTGCCTTATTCCTGAGATAGATACATACTCGGCAAAAATTAACGTTACAATCGAAAGCAAACCGGTGAACGTCAGACATGTCAGAGGGACCACGTATAATAAACCCCTGTTCCAAGCATTGCATGAAACAGAGGTTATCCGGCCGTGTTCATGGATTATTTGCAATCTTGTCAGGAATTTAAAATGTGTTTAAGATTTTCAGAAATAAGACTCACATGTTTTCATGATAATATTATCAGAATATGAAGGCAACCAATGTATGCGGCAACAGATGCATTTATCCACTATCATCAGCAAAAAGAATCATGACATTTCATGGTACCGTTTACCAGATATGACTATTTTGGTAAAGTTACTGCATTTTGAAACCGAACACAATATTGAATATTTTACTCAATAATGCTTGAAATTGAACAAATGGATTCATGTATGGTACAAAATAGCTATCTATAAAGACAAATCAAACATTCTCAGTTATTTTTTCAAACATTAAATGCGAAATAATAACAAAACAATGTCATTATTACACGAATTTAGCAACAAACAGTTTGGCTTTTGTGATAGTCGGACTCAGCTCGGACTAGAGTGTGGACAGTTTTCAATAGTGGAATTCAATAGATCTTATATATACATATCGCAAATCTGGTTCGGTTTATAAAATGTTCACTTTTGCGCAAATTAGCATAAAATATGTTTACCAAACCACAACCTATTTCAACCAACGGAAATTCTTTAGAAAGCTAATGAGATAATCCGTCTGCCTCAATCAAAACATCTGCGAAATGTTTGCACAGATTTTAAGATATCGTAAAATCCCAAAGTTTAGTACAATTTTTTTTTTAACTCAATGAGTGTCAAAGAAAAAATATTTTTGTAACAATTATTCAGTGACAAGAGTGTGAAGTTTGTCCAACTTGTATTAGATTTCGGAAGTGAAAATGCTGCAATTTAATTTTAATCAGGGGTGGATCTTTACTTTTTTTGGCACTAGCCAGTGGGACTGGTAACTTGAGAAAGTTACCAGTCCGTAAGAGAATTTACCTGCCCCATCTATTGACTTGGAAATCTGAAACACATAACATAACACATGCATTGAAACGAGAAGCGAACAATGAGGAAATCATAACAAATTGTCATGTAAATAAAGAAATCCGCATGCGCAGTTCGCTATTTTGGGGGTATCGTTATTGCAAATATTTTACCGGGAGGGATATGGGCATTGCTTCTTTACGACGACTCAGCTGTTTACGCTGGTTCCCTGCACGCTGTCCACTCGTCACGGGTACGTTGGTGGCTGGTGCGTGGTGTCATTGAGGCAGGGTACCAGCAATCAGCTGTTACGCTGCATGTACAGTGTACGTACAGTACGTTTGACTGGAGAAGATGGCGTGCATGGTCATTGCAATGGGCGGGGGTTTCCCAATTCTCAAACTCGGCAAACTTTAATGTTTGGTTGCGGTGGGTTTATTCTTCGTGCGTGTAAGTGTGTGTGTGTGGTGTTTTATTTTTTATTTTTAGCTTACTGCTTACAGCTACTCATTCGACAATAGAATCAACACTTCAGTTGGTTAAAAATGTTACCCGCCAGCGGGACGGGTACTTTTGAGAATCTACCCGTCCGACACCAAAGTTACCCGCCGCTGGCGGGCGGACCGGTGCTAACGTCCAGCCCTGATTTTAATTGTAAATTAGTCACATATACAAATTGCTTTAAATATTATTAATTGAAATTATTTATTTGAAATATGATGGTAGGAGGAGTGGATTCTCTCGATGAAATCCATTTCCTTGTGATATTAAACCTTACCATTAACATGATTAACATAAACATTTAGTCGGGAAATTATAACACTTAGGGAGCGATCACTTTTTACGCCGGGGGGGGGGGGGGGGGGGCGGAGGAAATCGGGGGGACACGAAATTTGTTTTTAGACATGAATGGGGGACGCGAACAAAATTATGGCAAAGACAACAACTTTTCGCATTGCGCATACGGTACTGGAGGGGGGACATGTAATTTTTGTTGGTTCAAAAAGGGGTGATGAACAAATTGGACCCCCCCCCCCCCCCCAACAAACAAACAAAAAATCCTCCGCCTCCCCCCCCCCCCCCCCGATCGCCCCCTAATTAGGTTCACCCCCTTGGTGGATGTCAAATATTGGTAAAAGAGCTGACAAATGTTCAAAGTTGAATTTGACATGCCTGAGTAGATAGATATACTTGATTTATAACGAAAGTAAAACGCAGTTAAATTAGGGGGCTGGTTCGTACATTTCATTACCAACATCATGTTTTACCTCGAACGTTGTTTTTTTATACACCATGTATTTTCGCTGATGTAAACTTATAAGCATGTTGTTATCCTAGCTACATTTGCAATTCAAGTATTTTCATTTGAAATTTACTTTAATTTCATTTAGTGGTTACCATGGTCACAATATGCAATAAGGTGCAGACGACAGTTCCAAAATGTCAAAAAATATTTCAAAAATGTTAGAAATATTAAATGTCGTCGCCATATTTGGAATCACCATGAGAAATGCATTACAATAAGTACAAACATGCCTAATATTGGTTCAGAAGTCCTTCAGATAAGCTTTAAAAGTTGGGAAATGTTTCTGAAAAATCTGTTTTGTATAATAATATGGTCAAACTAATAGCCGCTTGGAAAGTGTTAAGATTGTTGTTGTGCTATGCAAACATTTTCTTGTCATTATCTTAGACACATTAATAATATGTACGTCGGCCTATACATTAATAATATATCAACGTAATCCATTTACAAAATTGTAATCAAAGTATTTTTATTTTTATTTCACAAAATGGGCGAAATATACCAAATGATAAATCCATGAGTAGCTCATCTAAGAGTGCATCCTTGGTGTAATTCATGAGTTACACTGGTGTTAAGACTCTATGAGCGTGTTTCTGCTGGGCAACATTACAGTAATTACCGTTAAGTTGCCAGTAGAAACAGCCAGATAACGCTAATTAACACTAAGTTTTCCAATGGCAAAAACTTGCACACATCAGGTTTGTTAACGGTAATTAATGCTAACTTGCTCAATAGAACAGCCACCCGTTAAATCTTAACGCCAAGTTCTTGTGACCCGGAAGTTACACGTACATGTTCAGGGCCGTCAGACACTTTTGCCCAAGGAGGGTGCGTTTTCACCCGGGGGGAGGGGGGGGGGGGGGGGGGGGGGGGGGGGGGGGGTGAAGTCAAAAATGTTGCACGTCAAAAAATTTAGTCAATGTTTTATGAGTTGTTTTACTATCATTGAAATTTGAAACTAAGAAAAACGCAATTTTTACCCTAAAAAAAAAGAAAAAAAATCAAGGGGGGTGCGTCCGCACCCAACGCACCCACCCATCTGACGGCCCTGATGTTGGATACGCATTGTGAGACAGTCTTTTCAGTTGGGGCGGCATTGGTGGTAAAACAAATGGTCTAATGTCGTAGTCCATCGATTTAGGACGCTTATAAACTTAGCAGTAACTTTTCGCGAGTAGAAACGGGGAGGGGGGGGGGGGCGATGGTTCAAAAGTTAGCGGTAATTACCGTTAGGTTAACTTAGCGTCAACTTTGCAGTGTCGACCCCAGTAGAAACACGCTCTTTTACGGAATAAAGTTATCCAATCCTTTATTCCATTAATACAGATTTTGGGATCCTTTTAAAGTAAGCAAAATGGGAAACTCTTCCAATAAACTATGCTATGTGTCCATGTACGTTTACAATTAGGCCTAACTGCAATTATTTCTTTACTTAAATTTACTATTTAGTTTCACAAAGTGGGTAAATTTTGCAATAAGAGGTTATCCATGTCGCCATGTGCAACGGACTACAAAGGGGAATCGCACTCGGGCCTATTCTACGTAAATTCAATTGAATCGAACCATGTTACCAACTTGGCCTACAAAATCATGAAACGGCTTAATCTTCTTTCTGAAAATCTTAAACACAGTTATTATTCCCGACAAGAAGGCAGCTAATCCGTTACATGCATATTGGATAACCTCTATATAAGAGATATTTTAGTTGGCTCACATTAGCGCTCGTCTAAACTAGCTGGTACATGTGTATATACAATTGTATACAATATTAATATATCAATATAGTCATTGTAAGTGAACATTTGAAAAATAAAATATATCTTTTCATATTGAAATGCATTAAGTGTCGTGCAGTAAAACGTTTTGAAATAGGCCTACGTGTAATACTTAGATCGCGCACAAAATTGGTTCGTCGTTAAAAATGCGGCTACAACTTTAAACCGTTGGTATAATAATCATTTTCACGCCGATTTGGTTTCATTTAAATCATCAACAAGGCGATATAGTTGACAAAGATAAATTATGTACTAATACTGCCGCGATATATGAAGCAAAAGGAAACATAGAAAGTACACGTCAAAATGGGCAACCATTAACCTCAAAACTAACACAGAGGCAATTATAACACGTTTTAAAAATATCGAATATCGTACCGTATTATCTATACCCTTGTGTATCTTATGTAGATGTTGTGTAGTTATGTATTATCCCTTGTGTATTATAGCAATAGCAACGAAAACTGTTTAGCATTGATACTTAAAAGTATCAAATAATACTATTTCATGATGAAATGAATGGAACTGTGTAGTGTGTAGGCCCCCGGTCCCCCAACTCAACACAAAGGTTGGTAACCATGACTGTTCTTCATTCTTTCAAAGTACCCCTTTGCAAGGATGTTGCAACAATTTAACCCCCCCCCCCTTTTTTTATAGCAAAAACGAGGACAAAGTTGGGATGAAAAATACCCCCTTTTTTGGTTTTCAATGACTAATCATTTCAAACACCCCTTTTCAAAGACACTTGATACATACATTCTAGATAAAAACTTGTTGCTCCCAATAACAGGCGTTTATGGTCCTGTGTTATAAACTGGTGTACCACAAATGGTGTATTTGGGTTGTAACCATGTTCTAATAATCAAATGATTAAAACCATACTGCATGTACTGTGATGTTTCTTCTTCGTAAAATACCCCTTTTTCGAATTTCGCGGAGACTAAATTCCTGAAATACCCCCTATTTTTTCGCTGTCAGTGCTGATAATTGAAAATATACCCCTTTTCCGCGATTTTTAGAACAGTCATGGTTACCAACTTTTGTGTTGAGTTGGGGTACCGGGTGTAGGCCTTAGTATGTCCCAGGTCATGGGGGTGCAATAATGAGAAAGTATAGAATTTGGATTGTTTATATATATAATATGAAGGTCACGATATGTGTCAAATTAAACTTTAAAAAGATTGATGTCCAGTAATTATTGTTGGATTAGTTTTGCTTGAGTGAATCTATTGGCAAACACACGCCAAGGTTATTGTGAAAAATTGGTCTAATGATCAGTCTCGATCACCTTTCCTGGTCAAATATACTAGTAGGCTACCACCAATACCAAAGGGTATGCAATGCATAGCCATAATGAACTTTTTTCTTTCTTTTTTGTAGTTAATAAATATACAGTCAACGCAATTAGTAGCTGACCAGGTAATAAATGTGCTGGTTACTATCCTAAGAGTATGATTTCTTCATAGACATTTGAATTGTTAAGTTGTTGAGAGATTTCTCAATCCTCTTTAATTTGAGATATTGTACGCTAAGAATGGTTGATTATTGAGGAAGTTGCAATCCCAAATGTAATGTCAAGTATGATTTTCATTTTCGCATTTTGCTTTTCTACACGCGGACTCAAACCGGCAAATTATTGAGTACTGTACATGTAGTGTAAGTGGAATACAGTCATCAAAAAAGTAACTATAGACCATTTCAAATTGAGATCGGAAATCTTCGGAAAATCAGGTCACGTGGAGTAGGTGCGTTGCGCGTTCTTCGCAACAGTTGATCGCATTCACAGAATTGTCCTAGTTGGTTGTCCGCCTCATTGATTTACTATGTTCACATACACGCGTGCGCACATCAACAAAGGCGCTGACGGACAAATTCCAAATGTATCGAGCAGACGGTAAAAAGTGAAAATATTACCCCAAATCGCTTTCATCTCACTCGTTTTTGTCACTGAAATGCCGCAACATCAACTTTGTGAGGGATACAATCTATCACCAACACCAGCGGAATCTACCACACGGGCAGACGGGTGAAAAACACGTTTGTTTTTCTCCGGCACATGGCCATGACCTGTCAGGAGCTGACAGGTCATGGAACCGAGTGTCAAACACTCGGCTAATCGTAAACATTCGGAACCGATCGTATATTTTCGGATTTGAAATGGTCTATACAGGTAATAAATGTACTTTTAACTCTAAATATATATATATATATTCTACCTAGAAATATTAAATCATAAAGTTGTTGAGAAATTTATCTTCTTTAATATGAGATATTGCAAGCTGGGATCGGTTGAATATTTAAGAAGCGATAATCCAAAATGTAAGGTAAAGTCACAATTTCAAATTCACATTTTACATTTCATCACGGGGAGAGAATGACAGGTATAGCGTGTGAGTGGCGTATTGATCCATCAGAACAATGCGGCCGACTGTCCAACCTGCGCATGCATCCCCCAATTGCACTACCGGTAATCAATAAGATACCCGTAGATTTGGTCCGCGTGTAGAAAATAAAAATGTGAAAATGAAAATAGGACTTCTCCTTACATTTTTGAGTGCCACTTCCTCAATAATCACCCGATCTTAGCGTGCAATATCTCATATTAAAGAAGACAAATTTTTCAACAACTTTATAATTTAATATTTTTAGGTAGGATATATATTTTAAGAGTAAGAAGCCCATTTATTACCTGTATAGTTACTTTTTTTTATGACTGTATTGCTAATACACCGGTCGAAAATAATAATAATAATATAAAAATATTGAACTAATGAAAATCAGACTTGAACTTATACATATTGGGATTGTAACTTGCTCAATAATCAACCATTCCTAGCGTGCAATATCTGAAATTAAAGAAGAATAATCAAGTTTCTGAACAATTTATTATCTAAAATAGTTATGTAGGAGTTATATATAATACGCTTATATGTTATCAGCACATTTACTTGGGTCCAAGTGTTTAAGAGAATCAGTGTTCAACAAGATTACTCTAGATGGTTTCAAAATATTTGTAGTAAATCGTCTCTAAGATTTTATGTTCAGTTTAAAACACATCCGTATTTGGAAAGTTATTTGAAAGACAAGCTTGATTTTTATGGGGCTAGTTTGAAGTTTAAAGCTCGTTCTAACACACTTCCCCTTAATGGTAGGTTAAGTTCTTGGGAGGTAGATAATGATGGTATATGTTTACTCTGTAATAGAGATTGCGAAGATATCAAACATTTTATGCTTTTATGTAAGTCATTACGTGCAATCCGTAACAATGAGCTTCACAATCTACAAATGAATCTTCGTCAAGCAAATCTCTCTTATGTATGGAATTATTTTAATCTAAGTGATGATGATACAAAACTATGTCTAATCTTAGGTAGTAATTGTTTGTCTATCACCCCGTTGGTAAATAACTATTCAGACAATGCATTACTCGATAGACATTTTGATGTCTTTTGTAAGTCATACTTAAAACGTGCATGGTCATGTAGGACAGTGTTATTAAGTAATAATGATCATTAATCAATATATCACGCTCCACGTGTCAGGACTCAATGAGCCCATCTCAATGTATATAATTTATATAATTTTCATGATTTCATGAGTGCATGATTTCTTATCTCTCTTGTTTGTATTACTGTTTTTTCCTATCTTTTGTTGTATCTTACTTTATATTTGTTGGATGCACCACCATCTGTTGGTGGGTGCCGCTGTTTTGAAAGCGTTTTCCGAATAAATAAATAAATAAATAAATTAGCTGGACAGTTACTTATTGTGTTGACTGTATACACTCGTCCAAAGAAGTTCCTTGCCACTTAGTAAAGTCCACATATTTCAAATTAATATTTAATAGAATATATATAATTGTATATCAAAATAAGCAGAAAGTAATCCTCTAACAGCTTAACATGGAATTTAGACATGATCACTCATGCATGGCATATCCCATTCACTTGACAATGGCAAGGTCTGTGAAAGAAGATTGCAAACAATTGGATAATCCCTCCATTCAAATGTTAATGTGAATGATTGAACACAATATGAACCTTACCATTGCTTAATGAATGTGCTCAGCCATGCATGAATGCGTACATCTTAATTTCATACAGACATGATAGAGAATTATTGTCATTAATTAATATTTGAAACTTGAACTTGAGTGGCAAGGAACTTCTTTGGACGAGTGTATATAACGGAAATAACACCAACATCGCTTTCGCTTTTAATTTTAATTTTCATATTTTCATTAGAGGACTCAATGGGCTCATGTGCCCCTTTTTGACACGTCCTGTACTTTTGTATCTATAGTGCTCTGTAGTACCAACTGATCTGGTTTTACTTTGTATATTTTGTTTACTCTTATTTTTTAACTTGCATCTTTACATAGTAACATAACATTGTAACGCTATATCAAAATATAGTTATGATCAAGAAAGTTCAAATAAAGAAACAATATATTTGTTTATGAAAGTTGCAAATTAAAAAAAATCATAACAGCGAACAAGCATACCACCAATTATCAACAGCTTTAAAGATAAATTGCTCACGATCATCAACGCTACTATGCAAGGGGAATTTTTTTAGCTTTCGAATATACTTTGATTCATGACAATCGATGGTCAGTAAGAAGATATAATGATCAATTGTCTAAAGAAGTCATGAAATCACCTGGGCTACTTTATTTAATCAATGGTAAAACCACTGGGATGAATATGAATGGAATCGAACCAAGAACATAGCAGAAGAGCGCTCTTGTTAGACAACAATGGCTCACTTCAAGTAGTTAAAAAAGTATTACAAAGAAGGTAAGTTCTTTACAAATATCTGTAATGTGGGGTAGAATTAAAACCATCCCTTACTAAGACAAGAGCATGGCTGCCGCTCAACAAGTGCCCCAATTCCCATTGGAAGAACGAGTTTTTATGATTGAACATAACTTTAGGGCCCTGTCACACCATAGCGTATGGCCTGAACGTGGCCTGAAAGTGGCCTGAACGTATGCCGACGTATTCAAAAAATAGCTCGAAAATTGTCAGAGTCCGAGAACGTCCAAGAACGTCCAACTTCCCAACGAATTGCGTCAACATCGGTGATGGAATGGACGTATCCATAGCGTATTAAACGCATAAACATAGCGTATGACTAACGTATTGACTAGCGTATGACCAACGTATTCGTAGCGTATGTGTGCCGTGCACGACGTATCCTCAGCGTAACCTCGGCGTACAACGAACACGTGACTTATGCCGTTGCAGAAGTTGAGTTTCGTACACGGCGGGACAAGCGTTGCCAGTTCAAGTAAACGCAGCCTAGATGATAACTATTAAAATATCTAGAAGGGTAAATCTATATGTCCAACCTACAACTTAAGACGATTATCGTACCTCTAACGTATGTCAGCGTATGTCTAACGTATGTCAGCGTTTGTAAACGTATGTCTAACGTACCACGAACCTATCGGGAACTTATGCAGAACGTAAGTTAAGCACACGTTGAGTACGTGAGAAATTTTGAACATGCTCAATAATATTTCGCGGGCTCGACGTGTTCCAAATTTTCACAACGTATCACAGCGTGCTCTTAACGTATACGACGTATCCCAAACTTACCCCTAACTTGTATCAGCGTACACCAACGTACGCCAACGTACGCAACGTATTTTTCGATATTTCGCATACGTTGTTATACGTTCAGGCGATACGCCATGTGTGACAGGGCTACCGTACAGCTAGCGCGCATTCGGCGTTTTGGAAACTTATGGAGGGTTTGAGTATATAAATGGGTCCCTTGAGTATCTCATCCTCACTTCTTCATGGTACTCTGTCTTGGCCTTCTTGCTTTTTCCTCCTCCTCGGCCTCGGCCCCTGGTTGATTGCTTCTTCTTGGGAGGCATGTTAACTGCTTGATGACATCGGCGGGAATGATGTAATGTGAGATCGGCGCGGTATTTATACGTGCTACAGCGGCATAATAAGCCACGTGTTCGTTGTACGTCGAGGATACGCTGACGACACGTCGAACACGGCAGACATACGCTACGAATACGTTAAGTATACGTTAAGCATACCGTTAGTCATACGCTATGATACGCTGTCATAAGTATGTTATAAGTTAGTGATACGCTATCAATACGTTAGTCATACGCTATGTATACGTTCAATACGCTATGGATACGCTATGGATACGTGACGGGGCCTTACACGATCGCCCGGCATAAGGTGAATACGTGAGAATACGTCGAAACTCGTTGGAAATACGTCAGGCATACGTTAGACATACGGCTCATATACGTTATCAACTCGTTATCACTACGTTGGCTGTACGTTTCCCCCAGCCTACGTTCATCAACGTATACCAACTTACGAGTGACGTACCACTAACGTATGTCAGCGTATGTCAACGTATATTTAACGTACCACAAACTTACCGGAACTTATGCAGTTGGATAATATAATGTGATTTGTTTTTTCGAAATTTGAACTTTTGTTTTGATAAAATATGATATTACACTAGTGTTTATGACAAATTTAATTAAAAGTTAGGTCAGCGGTGGAAATGGTAGGCCTGTTCTCAAGACCTACTTTTTTGAAAAAATCAGTTCCTAAGACCCTTTTTTTGTTATAAAATCGACGCAGTTCATTTCTGTAGCCCCCCCCCCCCCCCCTTTTTAAGACCCTGGGCAGCACACCCCTACCCCCAAAAAAGTTTGAGTACGTCGAGTACGTCGAGAAATACGTTGAGTACGTCGAGAAATTTTGAGCATGCTCAATATTTTTTCGTGGTCCAAATTGTCACAGCGTATCACAGCGTGCTCTTAACGTAAACGACGTATCCCCAACGTACCTCTAACTTATATCAGCGTACGCCAACGTACACCAACGTATTTTTCGATATTTCGCATACGTTGGCATACGTTGAGGCGATACGTTATGGTGTGACAGGGCCTTTAGAATGACAATGATTGAGACAGTCGTTGTGTTTACCGTTTGCTCAGGAGGAATAATGAGCTATTTATTTATGAACTCCAAATAAATTTGTCAAGATATAATTTATTTATTTTATGAATTTATTTATTAAAATGAATTAAAACTACTTGAAAAATAATTGTATTGTTCTCTTTTAATAATGTTCCTTGCATGATACCTAACCATTTTATTTATTAAGCAAGATTGTATGATATTGTGAAAGTGGCCCAACCCGATTTCTAGATGACTTATAGTAGATTAGTTATAAATAAAGGCAAGTACTTAAAAAGACCAAATAAAATTATTCTGGTAGCTAAAACAAAAGTTAACACAGAGTGTAAACGATTTTGACATTGCATGATTTTAACATTGGGTTAAAAATCAAATTGCGATTGTATAACTTTTTTGTTACAGTCTGTATATAGTATTTGCTCTGTGCTATGTGGGCATTGGCCTTTGGGCCAGACTAATCATTCTATATTTTAGAATTGCATTTAGTATATTTTGATTGTCTGGTCTCAATAACTACAATGAATCTCAGCGATATTTCTAGACACGGAATGGTTTTATCAATAATAAAACGTTTAAAACGTGTCCAGAAGCTATTTGACAAAGGACAGACAATAAATGAATTTAGATCATCTGATTTATTGCACTCAAGACAATTTAGTGTGTTCACCTTATTCCATTTTAAAGTTTGATTTGGTAGCGATAATTCTATATAATATCTTGTAATTGAACTCTACCAATTTTCTTTCTTTTTCAAAAATAGTTTTCATAGTCCAAATAGCGTCCCATTTTTGGTGACGTGGACAGTTCCTGTGCCCATCTGTTCTGAATTATTGGCATGACTGAAAACCTTCTAACAACATGAACATAAAAATACTTTTTAATTTACTTATGCACGAGATTCTCAAACGAGTACTTATTTCAATAGATATATATTTTTGGCTTTTAATAAAGCGAAACAATTCTTTGGAATTTATTGACAAATAATAAATAGCTGCTTATTTTTAATCTTGTTAATAATATACATTATCTAGTGGGAAAAGTATCATCATTTTATAAGATCATTGATATATATATATATTACTATCAATCCAATGTTCGTAATAAAAAGTCTTACCATTTTACATGATAAGTTTATTTCCCCAAATTGTCTGACTCTTGTCCTTTAAAGGGGCATTGAGAGATACGTATGGGAGTGCGCCCTCAATTATCCTGGAAATAGTTATGTTGCATCAAAGTTATACTTAGGCATTACTTACTACCATCTAAAACAGTTTACCAACATTCGTCATTTATCATATAAAATTTCATGATTTTCTTAGTTTCGATATGATCATATCGAAAATAAGGTGCTGAATTCGGAAGTTATGCTAAGTTTTACTTACGGACTTTCGCGGCAAATCTCAACCCGGAAGTGCCGTTATTTGCTTAGTTTGGCATGAAGGCGATGTCGGAATTGACTGATATTTTGGATTTGGGCTAAGTTGATGATTATCTTTACGTTGTTTGCTCATTTAGTATATCGATACATCTCTCAATGCCCTTTTAATGAATCATTAATTGGTAAGTTTATAAAATCATTATCTATATGATGCCAACCTTTTACCAGATCTGAGTAACCTTGGTAGACCAATTAACGATTGGGCATTCTTTGCTTCAACAAAATCCATATATATAATTAAAAAGTGTGGACCACGGGCATGTAAATGCCGACTAAAAAGTCATTACCATTTACTAATCATCATCATACAGGGTGACCCCAAAAAATGTTAACACTCCGGGCACATAAGATATCTTAAAAGGACAGGAACACACGGGTCTAATCTTTGATGTATTATAAAAGCTGAGTAAATAAGCTTTCATTTGCATTTTATTACGTTCCAATTGGTTATTTAGAACGGGAGATATGCTTCAGCAAACATGAGGAAGCAAAATCGGCTTGGTCCAATCCTCTCAGTATGAAAGTAAAGCTTTTAAAATGCACGAAGCAAGAAGCAACGTGATTAAGTCACACACACATATCAGTTAATCTCTTCTTTGTTCTTTTCAACGCATTCTTTCGATTCTTTTTAAGCTTAAAAGACATAAATAAATATATTCCACATAAATTATATAGGTATTTTGTCATGAGTTCAAGTTCTATACTCTTTTTCCATGTGCAATGGGTAGCTGTCAGTAAAGCAGTCTTTAAAGTTGAAATTGAAACATTTCATGTTCTTTGTTGAAATGGTCCATCCAATTAAATAAATTAAATAATATTGCACTGAAATAAAACATAAGCGCAGAAGTCTTGGTCATAAAGGTATAAAGTATTATGGACCGCCAAAAGGGTCAAAAAGATGATATAGGGCTCAAATACACGTTAAGGTGTAAAATGTTGATTAAGGGGTCAAATACAGATAAGGTCTCAAACGTTCATAAAGGGGTGGTCAAACAGATAAAGGTGTCAAATGTTAATAAAGGTGTCAGATGTCAATAAAGGTGTCAACTACAAATAAAGGTCTCAAATGATGATTAAGGGCTCAAATACACGTTAAGGTCTCAAATGTTGATAAAGGAGTCAAATACACGTTAAGGTGTCAGATGTTGACTCCTTTGTCAACATTTGACACCTTAACGTGTTTTTAAGCCCTTAATCATCATTTGAGACCTTTATATGTATTTGACACCTTTTTGACCTAAATGGCCGCCCATAGTTTCACACGACGTCAAAATAGGTAACATTTCAACTAACACTAATATACCTAAATTTAGTTGATTCGTATATCAAGTCAAAAGCATGCACTGGTTTCTTTCGAATAAAAGCCAGTCATATAATACTATCATTATGCCCTGACCCGTTCATATCACCTTACGGATTATTAGATATTGCATAGTGTCCCCAAAAACATAGGTCCAAAATTTGGAAGTCTTTTTTTATAATGTTTGTAAATTCTTGACATTTTACACATACATTACAAATGACAGATTAAGAGTGATTTTTTTCTAAGTTGACAAACTTTTGGACACACATTTTTTAGATTTTGCCTAAAGTTTGGGAGGTGAAAGACATTTAGTAGTTATGTAAAAAAATGGTATTACAAAATTCAGCTACCCTTTGTTGCCATGGTAACGAGCCTATCTTGTTTTATACCCGGCTATGCAATTTCCCGTAAATTGGATCATGTGACACGTGATTCATAAGTGCCGGGTTTCCCCATTTTTTTCTTTAATTAACTCAAAGGTTATCAGGTCTTTGTTATAATTATAAACAAAGTACAAAGACAAATCACCTCGAGGGGAACTGTAGCAACCCGAAGTCGGTTAGTAATATCTGACTTTTTCAACTTCCTCAAAATGTGATATTTGAACATGGCAACAGGGTATCAATATGGCAACACTGACTTATTTAAATCGGTTGGTTTGTTAGACCAGAGATAGGGCAACTCATTCATGAAGTCAGTTTGGGCAAAAAATGTACCACCTTGGTGTAGGGTTCTGCCAAACTTTGACTTTTTGCTGAAATCAGTATAATTAGGAGAATTTTCCCCTAAAATGACCTAAAACAAGATAGGCTCGTTACCATGGCAACAGAGGGTTGCTGAATTTTTTATACTATTTTTTTACATAACTACTACATGTCTTTCACCTCTCAAACTTTAGGCAAAATCTAAAAAAAATGTGTGCCCAAAAGTTTGTCAACTTAGAAGAAAATCACTCTTAAATTGGGCTCAAAATGACAATTTCTTGGCAGGTTTTCAACTACTTTTGGAGAACTTCAAATGACCATAATTATGATATACACCTGGAAAAAGTATCGCACTGCTGGTTTTTTGTTGAAAAGTGCAAATGTGGCCTCGAATTTTGCCACCATGGTGTGATATTAAGGATCATTTGTTTGCGTAAGCTGTCCAGCAAACTATTATGCAATAAAAGGGCCACATTTGAGTTTGTGACGTAATCGATGTAATGTTTTTCAAGGCCAAGGGGCAGTGGCGTAACCAGCGGGGGGGGGGGCACTTGGAACCCTTCCCCCCCCCCCCCCCCCCCGCTTTCCCCCCCCCCCCAAATGAAATCAAGTACGGCTGTAAATGAAATTTACAAACAAAGTACACACCAAATCCCCCCCCCCCCCAATAATAACATCGTGTCGGTTGAGATTGGCACTGTCGGTTCATTTGACGAAAGGAATCATGGAATTATGATGGTCAAAAATACACATATGAAAATTTTTCGCGCATATGTCTTCCCAAAATGAAATATTCTTTGGTACAAGCTTGTTTAGAGCCAAAATGTAGCTCAATTGTCCAAAAAATAGCTGTAAAGTCGAAAATGTTCGCGCGCTAAGCGCGCATCTCTTGACTCAAAAAATCTTAGGAGCCCCCCCCCCCCCCATTGTAAGTCACTGCCCCTTCTTGCCCCCCCCCCCCCCCCCCCCCCCAAATGAAAAAGTCTAGTTACGCCACTGCCAAGGGGAAAATGCATGTGTTTGTGTCCAAAAACATGCATGAAACAAATGTGGGTATAACGCGATATTGAGAGACCCGATGATTAATCTCTATAGTTGTAATCCTTGGTAACACATTCAAGTCTTCCAAGGTCAAAGGTCATCTGGGGCCATATTACAAAAAATGCCCGATTGTCCCTCAAACATGAAAAAACTCCCTTTTCCGTACGCCCAACGGATATGGGGTAAGGTCAAAATAGGTCAAATTTTAAATAAGTTCAAATGACAAAAGCAATATTGCGGAACTGTTGACCTAGGTCAAATAAAAAAAAAAAATCAACGGTGACCTCTTCGTATAATTATGATGAATTTATGAGCAACAACAAAAATGTTTGGACTCATTCACTGCATTGTAGCCTATAACGTCTAAATGGAACATATCTTGCGCCAAATACAGAACTAAATATAATGACTGTTTTAAGTTTTTAAAGTCCATTCAATATCGCATTATACCTAAACTTGTTTGATGCATGTTTTTGGACAAAAACACGCATTTTTCCCTTGGAACCTTGAAAAACATTATATCGATTATGTCACAAACTAAAATGTGGCCCTGTTATTGCATAACATTTTGTTGGACAGCTTACGCAAACATATGATCCTTAATATCACACCATGGTGGCAAAATTCTAGGCCCCATTTGAACTTTTTAACAAAAAAAAGCAGTGGTGCGATACTTTTTTCCAGGTGTATAGCACCAGAACGCATTACTCGAGTAACACCAAATTAAATCTGTTGCGACCCCTGTTTTGTTGAATTCCAATATATTTGAAATTTTAGTGTGCTATAGGCTACATAATATTAGTTACCCTAAGCATGCGAAGAACGTTGTAAATAGTATACAGATGCGATGCCAACATGTTGAGATTCATGTGTTGATCGAGGATTATTTTAATAAAAAGCAATCTGAAACATTGCATTTGTTGTTGTTATGACTCCAAAATACCAAAAGCCAGTATAAAATTATATATGGTGATGATTTACATAGCTCGACCTTATCGTTGTAAGCCAAATGGTTTCTAACTTGTTTTGAACCTATATGGTACCCCAAAAAAATGTAGGCTATATCCTATAGCTCTATCTAAACTGTATGTGTTTTGAACTACACGCATCGGTAGTTCCTTAGCTTTGTCTACAAAGTTCCGGCTTTTCCGTGTGATGGGACCTATGACATTCAGATACATAAACTACTGAAAAAAAGTTTGGAATATTTTTTCAATCACAATTTGTTCAAATATATCGGGATATGCTCATTAGTGTAATATATTATTTAAGAGCTGATGTGTTCATCTTTACAATGATATCCAGTGGCGTGCGCAAAGGGGGGGGGCCGGGGGGCCGCGCCCCCCCCCCCCCCACTATTGAGTCAGTCGGGGGAAACTTAGAATTGAGAAGGAGGCTAGATCAGTGGCATCATGGAATAATGATAGTCAAAAACACAGATGAAAAATTTTCGCGCGCTACGCGCGCATATGTCTTCCCAAAATGCAATATTCTTTGGTACAAGCTTGTTTAGAGCCAAAATGTAGCTCAATCGTGCAAAAAAAGGTGTAAATTCGAAAATTTTCGCACGCTACGCGCGCAGTTCTTTACTCAAATAGTCGGGGGAATTTCATTTATGGCCAGGTGGCCCCCCCACTCACAATATCCTGCGCACGCCACTGATGATATCCAATTTGAAGCAATCCCTTGTTCCAGTGTTCAGCTGATCAGCCATATGCTTGAGAACATGGGGAGGTCGCAAACTGAAAGTGCCAAAATCAACACTATGTTGTGCTTATAAATCAATAGATCATCACGCTACATTGTAGTGGTCAATGTAACACTTCATTGAACAGATGACAAAAAGATGTTCTTTTGAGCTCGAAATAGTGTTGATTTTGGCACATTCAGATTGTGACCTCCGAACAAGTAGCTGAGCACTGGAGCAATATCCGGATTGCTTCAAATTTAGTATAATTTTATGGATAAATAACACTTAATGAACATATCCCGCGATTTTTTTTAAATAATGTGCTTGGAAAAAACTCCAAAAATGTCAAACAAATTTTGGGCAGTTTATGGGCCACCGGCTCAAAGTAAAAGTTTGCCTCGAATCCCGTTCGGACCCACATTTTCGGAACAACCTGTGCACAGTTCGCACATGATTGAAATGGAACCCAAAGTGTTTATTCTGTAAAATTTGAGAAGCACAAACTAAAGCAAACAGATAATTACCGCACGCAACAACAATTAGCTGAAATTCCCGTATCAGGAGCTACCAGACACGAGACTATATAAGGGACAGCTAGTTTTATATAAGAATATTTGTTTTTTGATACCATGGAAACAAAACACTACTCAGCCATGCAAGTTAAATGACTTAGCGCCATTCAGACGTAAGTCTGTTTTTTATTACTTCACCACTCTTGCCCCATAAAGGCGCCTGCCCTTTCTAACCATTGAATCGCCATAGTTGCTCACCTTACCGTGTATACTGCATAAAGAAGCTGCAATTTTGACATACAGTGTCACCTCGATGGAATGTGCACGCATAGTCAGAAAAACTATTGTTTTTCCTATATATATTGTATGGAATCTCGGAGAGATATTACTCCGAAAAATGACCCCCAAAAAGTGTAATAAACATGAACAGAAAAAGGGTCCTGTAAACACTTTCCAAGCGGCAGGCGTCTGCAGACAACATTCCAAAATTTCACAAAATGTTTCAAAAATGTCAAAATAATTCAATTTCATTACCATAATTGGAATCACTATGAAAAATGCATTAAAACAAGTACAAACATTCCTACTATTGATTCAGTAATTCTTCAGATAGACTTTATAAGTTGGGAAAGGTCCAAGGCTGAAAAATCTGGTTTGTATATAATGGTAAAAATGGAATAATCCAATACACCCAACAAAATATGTTCCCCCCCCCCCCCCCCCTGGCATATACTAGAAAAGGCCTATTTCCAAACATATTTGATGGATTTAAATAACTTTCAGCTACAAAGATGCACCTAATTCTTAGGCACATTTTGATACCAAATTTGTTGGCCTTGAGAAAATGCAACGATAAGAAATTGTGCCGTTTATCAATTTGTATTGTCTCAAGGCCAACAAATTTGGTGTCAAAATGTGCCTAACAATTAGGTGCATCTTTCTAGCTGAAAATTATTTAAATCCATCAAATATTTCTGGAAATATTCTAGTATATGCTAGGGGGAACTTACATATTTTGTTGTGTGTATAATATAGTGCATGGTTTATAACAAAATAGTTTTTCTGACAGTGACTAGACCTGTGATTAATCCCCCAAATTAACTATTGACACCTACATACCTACCGATGGATTATCAATCATGTAAGGAGACGAAAAAACCCGGTTCTACGGGGCGAACTAGTCCGGTTGGTCAAGGTTTTTCCCCAAAATTTCGAGAGCAGTTTTATAAATAGCAGGCCCGTAAGAAGGGGGGGCGATGGTGGCGATCCCCCCCCCCCCCCTTTGAAAATCTTCCCCGGAAAATGTGTACACAGAGGAAAAAATTTCGCGCGCTACCCGCGCATTTGTCTTCCCAAAATGCAATATTCTTTGCTACAAGCTTGTTTAGAACCAAAATGTACCTCGATCGTGCAAAAAATAGGTGCAAATTCGAAAATTTTCGCGCGCTACGCGCGCATATTTGACTTACATTTTTTGTTGTTGTTGAAAACGCCCCCCCCCCTTTTGAAAAAAGTGTCTTACGGGCCTGAATACACAACACTTTTGGTTGAAAGTAAGTAAGTAAAGACATTCACCATGAATATTGAATTTTAAATCATCTCATAGATGTTATAAGAGCATCGTATATTATGATAACGAGGAGAATTTTAATTAACTTGAATATTAATGCACTGCCATTTCCCACTCACCCCTACACGTTTCCCGCCATTTCAAGCGTATCGTTTGCATTGGTTGTGTATTTGCTAGCTTGCTTGCTTGTTTGTTACGTTATTAAAATGACCTTGACAGTGTATAACTTTAAAGGGTGAGGTCACGTATTTCATAGTGTTACGTTATTTTGTTGTCCTAAGGCTATTATATTTGTGTAACTTAATTTAACGGCCGTTTAGAAGAGAGAAAAAATGCATCACATTTGAATGAATTAATACAGCTCGTTAAAGCATAATTAGTCAGGGTGGATGAGGAAATGGAAGAGGAGAAAGTGGAGGAAGAGGAGAAAGTGGAGGAAGAGGAAGAGGAGGAGATAATTGTCTAATATTGCTCTACCCCATAAAAAGAATATATTTTCTGAACGAAAACCTTTTTAAAAAATCCAAATATGCCATTGACATTTAGGTAGGACCTATTACTGCTAACGTTTTGAAGTGGACAATATTGACAAATATTTTTGTAAAAATCACATTTTGATTAAAGCACAATACATTTTTGATCCCAAGCATAATTTACTGTGCATATTTAAGTTCCTTGTGAAATAACCAAATAGAAAATATATACGGTTGTTAAGGCAAATAGAAAACAAATAAGTCAATTGAGACAAAGCCAATGATTTAATAATTAGAGAATAAAGGTATTGTTTTTAGGCCATACCCGTGTTATATTGTCTGACATAAATGCGGACGATGGTATTATTTTAAGTAGAACAACGACGCCGCAGGCGGAGTTGTTCTACGCAACAACAAAAAATACTACCGAACGCATTTATGTCAGACAATATAACACGGGTACCGGCTAAAAACAATACCTTTATCCTCATTCTTAAACAATCATACTTAAGACATTTATCAAAGAAATAAGTACATTTTATTGTCCACATTTGACAACTTTTACCCCTGCCAGGATCGAATAACCCACAAACATTCCTTCCAATCCCATGCGATGAGTACACCATGCGTAAGCGTCGCGGCGCCGGCATAAACGCAGAAAGGGCGCCAAAGACGCACTGCAGAAGTGCGCGTTATGGAGCAAAGCACGCATTGTGAAGGTCGGACGCACAGTTAAAACGTAAATCCCACTTCCCCGTGTTCAATGGACCATTGAGCACCAACCAATCAGAGCCTTGAGGTCGAGATGACGTAGTGCGCACAACGGATAACCACGGCACCGTTTTGGGGTGAGGTTGAGCAGGCGTACTTTACGCGAGCTCAACCTCATGTGACGTGGGCCCATTGTCTCATTTAAATGTCGCCGATTTCTCTGAGAACCAATGAGTTTGCTTAAACTTTCTTAGCTGTTTAAGAATTGATTTTACCAATTGGCGTGAGATCATGTTGGGCCCAGAAAAGAATTGTGCTCAGTTACTTACAATGTGGCTCAAAAAATTCAAAAAGCTCATTTTTGTTAAGAGAGATGATAACACTAAGAAATCTAATTGGTCCTTTTGTAAACCTATATACTGCTCCTCAGGAAAAATATGCTCATTATCATTCTTCAACGAGCCAATACAATAATAAAGAATGGAACTTCATCAGTGTATTGTCAATTACTTCATAGAGTACGCTTACACAAACTTGCAGCACCTTCTAATACATATGTCATATAGAGTGTGAACAATACCTCGCCTAGTAATTGTTATCGTGTTAACTATAATAGTTCATACAACTACTATCGCCACCCTAAAGCCTTAAATATATCATCTAATGCATGCGATTATGCAACGTATAATGTCCCATACTTGACCATCTTGTAATGCAACGTATACATGTACGATACTTCAACGATTGAATATTTATGTGTGGATAAAGTTTATGCAAATCTTTACAAGAACATTGGCAATCATCACCCCGAATGTATTAACCGTTATACACGACTGGGTAACGTTTCCCAAGATTCATCAACATTTAGATGTAAACCAGATATAAAACGAAAATTCTTGACAATCTTAATGGCATTTAAAATTGAATTTCTTGAACCATCTAAAATAATTGTGGTGTCATCAGTAAATTGGGTTATATTTACCTGGGTCTCATTATCAATTATAGCATTGTTATTTCTGATAGAAATAGCTATCACTTCTGCACATAATATGAAGATATAACAACTAAGCGGGGATCCTTGCCGGACACCATGAGGTAATTCCAAATATCTGGAGACATGACCAGAAAAAACGATTTTTGGGCAATTTCGTCATTTTACAAAAATACTGATTTTGTTACGTTGTCCGAAAACCTTTGAGCCCCAAAAAAGTGTTTTTCTTTTGTCAAAATTTAAAAAAATCAGAATTTTTAGTGAAATTTGATTCCAAAATGGATTCTCTGACTCATTTCCTTTCCATAAATGTATGTTTTATATACATCACATTAATAGTTCAAAAGTTACAGCGCTTGATAAATTTCATATTTTTGGGGTTAGCAATCTTCTACACTATCGTTCGTAAATTGGATTTAATTACTTCTTGGTCAATTTTCCTGAATTCACCAATGTTTTATAAATGAGTACCCCCAGTAAATCAATTATGAGAGGTGTAGGTACAAAAATAACTCTACCGCTCCCTCACCACACTAAACTCACTCTACACACACTCTATAACTCGATATGTTTACTCAATCCATGACTCGCCACAAGAAAACCCCAAAATTCACAATCTCACCAACTCAACCTTCCACAACTCACCACTAGACAACCATGCAAAAAGTGGGAATGTCTCTTTAGTTAAACAAGATGAACTATTTAATGTCTCTCTGTTGTGATTATTAAAACATCAACACACTAAACAAATATAGCTTTGACTCCATCACAGACTGCGGGTACTGTAACAATAAGCAGCATTATACATTGTACATGTATTTGATGTATTTTACGAATGTGACATAGACTACAAATAAACGTGGCTGCCTCCATCTAGAAATACCCTAATTTCGTCATTTTCACAAACACATGGAAACAGTGGTCGGTCCGCCCCTAAAAACTCAGTGATGTTAAATATTCGTGGTTTCAAGAATCTCATCCTAGGGTACATCGTTCTATCTCTCTTGAAAGTTCAAATGACCCCATCACTAAGCAGCATTTGTGTACGATGCTACGCAGTTCGGTACCGAGACTAGTTCAAAGTTCGACTTCTCCACTAAGTAATCCAATAGAAACACGAGAATCAGACGTGTATCGGGTAAATCCGTATCCAACGTTATTATACCGCCTCCTGATTGGACCAGCTTTTCATAGAGCATGCGTAATGCTTTCGGAGTACGTTCGACGTCTCGAAACTGGTAGTAATTGTCGTTTCGTAAGGTGGTACCTATGGAAGTAATCACATTTTATATAAAAATCACTCTATGCGTTATGAGAACGATGCATGAACTGCTCTGCTCCGTTCCAACATTGACCCTATAGGGTCAATGGTTCCAATTAGAAAACGATTGCCCATAATATAAATTATCGATGAGGCACAGCTGCAAAATCTCTACGCAGGGCTATCATAGTACGGTCGCTACGTTCATACGTTTTACCATCTTTTCCCGGTTTGGTTAGGTATAGGCCTACCCTTTCAACAGAACATTAAATTGCTGCATGTATTTAAAAGGTATATGGAAATAGATTTTTTAAATTCTTACATTTATGAAGAAAGTCAATATGATGACAATCAGATAGACCACAATCATAGTGAACTGGCAATACATAAGTGTGCCGCAAAGTAAGCGTTTGAATTTCAGAAAATCTTCGCCCCTGAAGCGGACCGCTCCGCTGGAACTCTTACCGGAAGTGCTAAGGATTTCGCACCCTACACCCTCATCTTCAGAGGCTGAGTTCGCCCCTGCGATCTGATGCAAGCAAGCAACTGTGAGTGTAAGCTGAGAGTGCTTCTTCCGGCTAACCGGAATATCTATACAGAAGGAACTCTGATTTTTTTGGGCGTGGACTCCGGGAGCCAAGGCGTAATGCCAAAATTCAATACATTTTTTATAATAACTTACCCTCTTTAAATGGAAAACTTGCGATTGGTTTGATAATTGAGAATCTTCTAGATTGAGCCTCGTCAATAACTGTTCTTGACACGTTCATTGGTAAATAATACACTGGGTGTACACCTAATTCATGTAACCGCATCTCAGAACTGACTAACGATTCCATGATTAATTGGCCGTCCATTATTTCAAAATGGCCCGGTGGAAAATGTCCGTCTTCTCGTAAACCTATCCCAAATCTGCTATTCCAACGGCTTACTTCGTCACCGTAAAGTTCTGCAAAGTCTCCGTGAACGAAGAGCATAATGGGTATTTTTACCGGATATGCTTCAAGGATAGATATGACCTTTCTTGCTCTTTTAGCATTCATGCCTACAGCTACTGTTAATGCTACTTTATTTAAAGTTTTACCACATGTTGAATACACACCACCGTTTCGTCCTGGCCAATTTTTCGAAACCTGACCACAAAAATGAGAAAAACGATTGTAGATGTTAAATGTATGCTTGTATTCTGATGAAAGCAAAATGGAATCGTAGGAAAATATGCGAAAATGGTTTGGCGTCAAGTAGAGTTCTCCACCCACTTTAAAATGCCAATGATAGCCATAGTGAGGCAGAAACATTGAATCTTCAATAAGTGAGTGTTTATACTATAGGATAGAATAGATAGTCATTGATAGACCTTATCGTATAGGTCCAAATCAATTGATTATCTTTTTCTGTTGCATTGTGGGATAGAAAAAGGGGGAAATGTATGCATTGTGGAATTGACCACAATGCCTCTGAAAAGGATAATCAATTGATGTTTACCTATTTGCGATAAAGTCTATGGACAGGTTCAAATTATACATCTCTGTTAACATTTCTTGCGATACATTAATTAGGCTGTATGCAAACAAGACAAACACATTTCCTTTTATCTTGTTATTACCTTAAATTTATGGAGCTTTCTAAAATCATCATAATCCCTGGTTTCAGCTGCCCAGTCCAACATGATAAGACCGTCCACGCGCATCATTCGCAACATCTCCTCCTCTGTCCACCCATATACCGGTTGCCAAGGATGAAATTCTCCGTATAACCTATGCATGGGATAATTAAGTAACAAAAACGTTTTCTGATAATAATAGACCTTATAGAGTCTGATGAAAAAACCCAAACCTGTTCTTCGGGCAAACAGACCTCTCAGGTATGGGTCGGTCGATCGGGCGTTTTTGTGTGTGTGTAATTTTCAGCAATTTTCAAAAATAAAATCCAAATTTGTACAAAATTTAGAAGAAAAAAAATCCAAATACTTTCATTTTTTTTTAAATTAGAAACAAAACCCGGCATGTTACGCCAATACAATAATTTGTTGTTGTTGGCCTTAATGAATATCATCTGGTCCTTGTAAATGTGGTAATGGGAAAAGTGTTATAAAAGGGGGACCTAAGGAAGTTCTTTTGGAATTTTGTGAGTGCTGTAATTATTGAACTATGATGTAACTCAAATGTATATAAAGTATACATTTTTGGAAAGGAAATGGATCAGAGAATCCAAATTTGGCGTGTTTTTTTTAACCTTATCTAATATTTATTGAAATTTTGACCCAAAAATTCGTCAGTGTCTTTACATCATCATCAAGCGATTTGGGCATTTTTACCTCAAAAATTATTTTGTTAGTTTTGTTCAAAACAATATGGGTCAAAAAAGTTAATGTTGTGATTTTCTCAAAAGATCAAAATTTTTGATCCATTTCCTTTCCAAAAATGTACTTTTATATGCATTTGATTAATAGTTCAATAATTACAGCACTCACAAAAATTCAAACAATAAAATCAAAAAATTCCTTGACTATGAGTCCCCATAAGTAGTCAAGGGGTAAACTAATAGTATACGCTAATACGCAACAAGTTCAGCACCTTAACTTTCATGTACCCTGGCTTTTTTGTGACCCTTACTTGTCAATCCATTGGAATGTGCCATCCTTTATCATCTTCCTGAGAATGTCGAATTCGGCACCCTCAACATCCAACTTCAGAATGACGTAATCCTCTATCTTTGTATTTTGTTTTATCCATGATGACAGATCAATAGTAGGAATAGACGGCCTGACAGACAGCTTTCGATATCCACCTAATTTTGGAAAAAATGGAAACGAGGTTGTTTTTCAATAATCATACACACATATTAAATCTGCATGAGTCATGAAAAGGAGGATAGCTGCCATTCCGGAATGTAATCCGTGCAGTTAAGGTTATGTGTTTTGATATGAGTAGTATAATTGAGAAGCTTATGGAAGAAGGCGTCTGTAATCATCCTTCACAAGAAAGGAGACACGGCCGACATAAAAAAAACTACAGGCCGATCAGCCTCTTGCCAGTCACATACAAGGTATTTTCAAAAATCCTCCTACGCAGAATGCTACACACACTGGAACATCATCAACCAAGAGAGCAGACAGGCTTTAGGGCAGGTTTCTCCACCATCGACCACATCCAAGTAGTAAACCAGCTACAAGAAAAGGCAAATGAGTACAAGATTCCCCTATGCTTTGCCTTTGTCGACTACGAGAAGGCTTTCGATTCCATCGAGTTTTCACCGCTCTTCAAGGCATTGGAGAACCAGGGTGTTGATCCGGTGTACATAACTCTCCTACGTGATCTATACCACGGTGCCACATCCATCCTGAAACTCCACAAGGACAGTGATACAATCAAGCTGGAGAGGGGAGCAAGGCAAGGTGACAACATATCGCCTAAACTCTTCACATCATGTCTCCAAGATGCCATCATAGGTAGAATAGACTGGAAAGACAAGGGCCTTAACATCAATGGCGAACACCTTTCACACCTAATATTCGCCGATGACATCATCTTGATGGCCAAATCACCAGAGGAGTTGAAAAGCATGCTTACTGACATCGACAGAGCCAGCAAACCAGTTGGCCTTAACATACACCTAGGCAAGACCAAAGTGATGTTCAATGACCATGTCAACAAGTCCGTAATAACTGTTGATGGGAAAATCATCGAGGAGGTGGACAGATATGTATACCTGGGAAAGACGGTGACACGAGATGGTGATTTGCTCCCTGAGATAAATAAGAGAATTGGACTCGGTTGGGCAGCCTTCAGTAAAGTAGGAAATATCATGAGAAGCCGTAAGACCAGTATGAAGATCAAGAGGAAGGTTCTAAATGAGTACGTTCTTCCAGTATATGGTTGTGAGACATGGGCACCGACCAACACCATGTTAGAGAAGCTTGCAGTGGCACAGCACAAGATGGAGCGCATAATGCTGGGCATCACTCTTCGCGACCAAAAGCGTAACACCTGGATTCGACAACAAACAGGTGTCAGCGACATCATCGATAACACAGATGGGCCGGACACATTGCACGGCTAACAGATAACCGGTGGACAGTCAGAGCAACAGAGTGGACTCCAAGAAATTGGACCCGTAAACGTGGACGCCCCAAAACACGTTGGAGAGACGACCTTACCCGACACCTGGGCACTACATGGTCAAGACTAGCTAGAAACAGAAGTCTGTGGAGGCATTCTAGGGAGGGGTTCCTCTCAAGCGAGCGAACTACACCCTGATGATGATGATGATGATGATGATGATGATGAATTGAGAAGAGGCATGGTTCTTTCCGCAGTTACATCGGAAGGATATTTTAAGACCTCTTGTCTATCATTTTCAAATTTCCATACAAAATATTAGTTATCTCACCTCTGAATAACCCTTTTTATAACGTACCACATAGAGTGACTTTAACTTTTTAACCATGATGTCGCCAAAGACATGGTGTATGCAATGTAAATGTAAATACTGTTACCCAAAGCCCCCTTTATACATATGGAAATTTCCACACACCAAAATCGCTCTAAAACATTTGTGAGCATTTCAAACCCGGTTTGACCGAATTGGCTTTCTTTCAACGACATATCCCAATTTCTTTGCACGTATTCTTTATGACCCGTTGCTCAGAAATGATAATGTTGACACCCGTATCCATTCCATACTTCGTTGCACGCCCCCCCCCCCCCCCCCCCCCCAATATGAACGCCCCGGGGAACGCCCCTGCTACACCTTACCTGTGAGTTTATCTTCAGCTTCAGTCTCATTAACAAACAAAGTTCCGCCACCCCACAACATGTCTTTACCATTGTTTAATCCACGATCAGGCGACCACGCAGATTCGGTGTAAGCGGTCATAGTCCCTGTGTAAATAATGAATAAAGTTTTAAAAAAGTGGCTGATATACCTTTATCTATTCATTACTATTCAAATTCCTTCAAATTCGTAGGTTTAGGTATGCTAATGTTAATAAACAGGGATAACGTCTGAATTCACATGTGCATTGAGAGTCGTAAATTAGTGAAACAAAGATGAAAGAACAATGGAAATGGAAGATAAAGGCCAAATTACAAGATAAAATTTAACCAAAGGTGGTCAGTCAATGAACTGAATAATAGCGACGGCTATCTCATGAGCACTTCAGTGACATGAGTGAGGAAAAAGTCGAGAAAAGAAATCCCAGAAAAAAACACCCCCAGATTATATCTTCAATTTATTGTGATTGTGCTTTGTTTAAGCCAATTGAAAATTTACATTCAGACCCATTGTCAACAAACTTTATTTGAATGATAGCTATGACCACATGACAAGAAAGTTACACATTTCCTTTCAAGATGAAATTTTCTATAGAAAAACAAAGTAACAGACAGCTTTATATGCACACCTCAAGTTTATCAAAAACAGGACCCATTTTAAGTCCACCATTTTGCATTAGGTAACAGAATGTATACTACAACATGACAACAGAAACTACACGGATACTACAGAAGCTCAAAAAATATACAAAAGCTCCAGAAACTACGGCAACTACAGAAGCTACTTATTTAGTGATACAGACACTACCGGATCTACTATGCTGCAATGCTTCAGAAACTATGAGTCTACAAAAACTACAGCAACTACAGAATAAGATTTTTAAAATCTAGGATCTATAGAAGCTGCAAAGCTCAAGAAACTACAGGGCCTACAAAAACTACAGCAACAGAAGCTACATAGGATAAAGAAACTACGGGATCTACTGTACAGAGAAGCTGTAAAGCTCCAGACACTACATGGTCTACAAAAACTACAGCAACAGAAGCTACATAGGATAAAGAAACTACGGGATCTACTGTACAGAGAAGCTGTAAAGCTCCAGACACTACATGGTCTACAAACACTACAGCAACAGAAGCTACATAGGATAAAGAAACTACGGGATCTACTGTACAGAGAAGCTGCATGCAAAGCTCAAGAAACTAGGATCTACAACAAATACAGCAACTACATAAACTACATAGGATACAGAAACTGCGGGATCTACAGAAGCTGCAAAGATCAAGAAATACAGGGTCTACAAAACTACAGCAACTACAAAAGCTACATAGGATAAATAAACTACGGGATCTACAGACGCTGCAAAGATCAAGAAATACAGGGTCTTCAAAAACTACAGCAACTACAAAAGCTAGATAGGATAAATAAACTACGGGATCTACAGACGCTGCAAAGCTCAAGAAACTACAAGGCCTACAAAAACTACAGCAACTACAAAAGCTACATAGGATAAATAAACTACGGGATCTACAGACGCTGCAAAGCTCAAGAAATACAGGGTCTTCAAAAACTACAGCAACTACAGAAGCCGCATAGGATACAGAAACTACAGGATTTTATCTACAGAAGCTGCAAAGCTCCGGAAACTACAGGATCTACAAAAACGACAGCCACAGAAGCTACGTATGATATAGAGACTACGGGATCTACTGTACAGAGAAGCTGCAAAGCTCCAGGAACTATAGTGTCTACAAACACTACAGCAACTGCGCTAGAATCTAAAAATTTATATAGAATACAGAAACGACTAACTGATTAAGAAATTGATTTCTTAATCAGTTAGTACAGGATCTATCATAGCTGCAAAGCTTCAAAAACTAAAATGCCAAAAGGATGACAGATTATTTATGTTTTTAAATTGTTTAAATTATGCAAAACTATATGTCCCATACTTTTGTGGTTGAGTTTTGTTAATCGCCCTATCTCTTTATACTGTACAAAATAAAAGGGAGCAGTTAAAGTACTCGTCACTTGATCTTCGTACTTTTGAAGGGGTTTCTGGTTCCACAGTGATTTAACATGAATGTATGTCTTCTGAAGCGAAACAAACTAAAATTGTATTTTGATGAAAGTGTCCCAAACTTTCTTCTGTCATGGGCGGGCACAGACACTCCAAAAACTGCATGATCTACAACGCTCCGGAAAAGGACCTACAGAAGATCCAGAAATTACAAGATCTACAGGTAGTATGAGGGTTTACACATAGCTACACATTACGCTCCGGAAATAACAGGAACTGTGGAAGCTCCAGTAACTAAAATAAAGTTCAGATTTCTCGGATTGTTTTTCTTAATTTAATTTCAGTATTGTTTCATTGCACTGGTGTAGATCCAGATGACGTGTCTAAAAGTGCTGTATGGTGCTTTTGGACAAGTTTATAGAGAAAACGGAGGCAGAAGCTCAGAGATGTGTCTTGTTCTATCAATGTCGTGGAAAATACAAACAATACACTGACGTGCAACAAAACAATTCATATTTATACCAATCCTTATTGATGTATTGAAATCATGTAAACATCTAATAAGATTTTTTATCACACTACAAGCAAATTAATAACTTTTCCAAGAGAAGAAATACAGCGATTTTAGTCATGTTTTGTGTAAATGTATTGTAACGAAGATTTATACGTACCGTCTTTGGTGGTAACGCCTACAGGGCAATGAAGATGGACTTGATCGGCAGGGTATGGACTGAAGTATGGAGACAGTCGACTGTCTATTTCGAAAGAATGGATGATATACTCTCGTCCGTCTGGGTACGTGTTGAGGAAGAACTCTATGGTAGACGCGGTGTTTGCACCACAATCAAGCAGGATCTTGCGCTGTGGACGCAGATGTTCAGCCTGCGTTTTGGCACCATTTCTGTGTGATTCAAAACAACCAAATACAGTTTTGAGACTTTTGTTGTTATTAAGCTATTCAAAATAGCAATAGCTCTACCGTAAGTTAGAACACTTGTTTTCAGGTTTAAAGTGACACAAGAAAATATGAGATGACGAAATATAAAAAAGCATATAGTATGATATGACAATGTTATGTTTAAAAGACACAAAGAACGACCTCCTACTTACTTGGTATTATAGTCATGCAATAAACAGCGTTTGTGGCAAAAATAATATGCTGACTCAATTTCGCGTGAACTATTTGCAGACACTGCTGTTGTTTGTGTATGGTTAACTCTCATGAAAACAGTGCAAAATGAACTTTTTGATGTCTTTGGTCCATTTCTGTGTTATGCAATGTTTTCTTGCTTGAAAAACTTCTTTTCTAGATAGATATTGATGTTTTCTACTTGGATCTATATACTTTGATATACTTCTGAACGTGTTTTCACTCAAAAAAATGCCCTCATATACCCCAAATTAGCGAAATTTCCATGTCCGCAGCATAAATGTATATTTTGCCTTTATTAATTACAATACAAATAGGGCACCATTTTCTACAAGATATGTCATAATTTGTAGGGAACATATAGCGATATTCCATGGATAGAAAAAAAATGCACATCTTTTACGATGTTTACCTGTTTCAGTTTCATATATGTTGTCCGAGATGTTGATGTTTATTACGTTACCTGCGACATATTGAGGATCAACTTTGTTCAAAATTAACATTTAAACATTTAAATGTACATATTCTGAATCTAAAAGAACATGGGTGTTGGAAAATAATATTATCAAAAATCTATAGCAGCATGTCTGACCTTGAGAAGAAATCAAAATGCTGCAAAGCATGCGACCTTGTTAAGGATGTTTATTACGTTGTTGAGATTTCTCCCGAACTATGTATCAAAACACACTTTTTGGTTAAAAACCAATTTGATACATATACATAGACTATGTGGTTACTTGGAACACTCGCTAGCTCTTTCCAGATCGTCTACATGGTACTTTGAGTACGAAAAACGTTTACTACGTTATCGTTTATTACGTTGTCGAATAAATCGACAGAGAGACAGCTGCTCTCTACGACTGTATTAAACAAAGATACGTGGCAGGCCCTTTTCGCAGGCATGCATGGGGGATACTCGATGAAAGTACAATGCAAAAAAACCACGACGAATGGTAAGAATTCCTCATTTTTTCTTGTAAGTAATATGAACATTAAGCTGAATGACAGTTGAAGTCATTAAAGATCTCTTAAGCACATTGAAAATGGACCTATGATATCAGAATGGGGTTAATAATGTGAAGAAATGCAGTAGGTATCGTTAACATCTTCATTGATTGCTTTGTATATACGTTATAAGCCAGCATTAGGCACTGTTGCAGTTGCCAATAACGTAATAAACGGGATAACGTAACGAACCTCATTGTCTAGTCTCATGTCAATGTTGGCGTCAATTCAGTAACTTTCATGATTGATGTACTTGAGTATCATACATTGTATCCAATGTTATAATTGTAATATGTGGACTATTCTATGTGAGGACTGAAACCACCTTATAATGGACAACGTAATAAACTTTCCATCATTTGATAAATATAATTGCACCCTGTTCATAGTGATTCAACATTTATTATGTGTTTATGAATGTTAACTTAGTGTACATACATATTGTCTCACATACTGACACAATCTCATTTGTTTGCATGCTTCAATGATGCATAGTTCTATGGCTATTGGATAACGTAATAAACCAATTCGTATAATTGTGTGAATAAATACGGTATACCTAGCTGAAACAGCTGCAATATATGTCATTAACTTTGTTTTGTTTTTGTTATCTTTATTATACAGAAATATATGCCACACAGTGCAAAAAACCAATGGCGATACCGGCAGAACCAAATGCAACAGTGGAGACAAAAAGGTCATCAGAGTACAATCTTATTAACAATTCTACTACCATCATTTTAAATAAAACAAATCAATATCTTACTAATTTTAAGAGATAAAAGGCTATTCAATATTTAGTGCTATTAAAATGTACATAAAGGTAATAATGTCATGGTCTAACAACATATCTGTAAAGTGCCATGTTACATCTGTCGATTTAGTGACCATGTTTATTACGTTATTCACCATATTTACCCTACATCAAAAGAGCAAGTCGACAATATATAGAACTGTCTTTTAGTGGACTTTAGGCAACCTAACTTTTACTAAAATACCATTTACAAGATATGTCTGTGTACAAAATAAACTGACTTGGTCGATGTTGAATATATTTGTTTACATGTGTTTGTATATGTTTATTACGTTACCCACCCCATAAAGTCCGAATACCAATGCCAGCGTTTTTGGTAAAGCATAATATTTATTGTTTCTGAGCTAACTTTTAAAAACACATTATAACGCTTGGAAAAAGATACGATTAAAGATATATTTTATACTTTGCACAAAGATATTCATTTTGGAAAACCGTGCATTTTTTTAGTTTTAAAGCTGAGGTTCAAACAGTGATGTGAAGACCAAAAACAATTCATAATACTTGCAATTTACAAAATTACATTGCATTTTGTTCGCTGTAATTGGTAGAAGTATGCTTTCGTAACTATAATTTTGTGTTTTTGGCATCACAGTTTGTAAACTCGTTCTGATTTAGAGCTGATAGGAAGTATATAACGTAATAAACATGGAGCAAAAGCTGCAAACAAGTGATATTATAATATAAATTCAACGTTATATTGTACAAAAATGCAATGAGTGTTGTTCACAAAATTTTAAATCTAGTATCCAGTACATGTCTACTATTAAAAAATAGTGTAATAAATAAAATTGAAGACAATTTTTTTCTTCAACTTCTGAAATCTCATTTGCACTATTTTCATGAGAGTTGACCGTATATAGATAGCGTCTCGAAGTAGAGTCATTTTTGGGGAATCGTAGTTTTTTTCCAGGATTGTCACATTTGGCATTAATATAATTTAGGCCTATATAACCTTTTTAAAATAATATACAGGGTGGTTCAATAAAACCTTGACAGTTTTTAAAGCCATATTATTTTTTAATTCTGTAGATTTAAAAACAATATTTTTCAATATTCATAAACTATATGATCTTGACCATCTATGCTGAAAATATCGTTACAAATAACCTAACGGTTGCAAAATAACAGCTATTTGAACAAAGTCTGTCCCATTTCACTCTGTCCACGGGTACTGATTTCGCGACGTTACATCGAATACTGAATGATGAATTGCATGCAATTAATCTAAGATTTGAAGATCCCGCCAGGTGAAACCAGTGCAATTGTTAACATCTTTTAAGTTAAAACTATCTATTCAGGTGTGAAATAAATACGTAATAATAATACCACGAGTGACCCTAATTAGAATTATTAATTTTCATAGATTGGAAGTGTAACTGTCTATGGTCTATGCTTTAAAAGTGACGATGCCATTTAATGTTATCTTGCTGGTCATTTCCCGTAGACTTACCGGTGGACAAAGACATTTTGGAGAGATTCTCTTCAAATAGCTATCATTTTGCCGCCATAGCATTATTAACATTGAGATTTTCAGCATAGATGGCCAAGATGATATTCTTGAGGAATATGTAACCAAAATTAAACCAAATCCCACAATTTTGAAACATATGGCTTTGAAAAACTGTCAACGTTTTATTGAACCACGCTGTACTGGTTGTAACGTCGCGAAATCAGTACCCGTGGACAAAGTGAAATGGGACAGATTTTGTTCAAATAGCTGTTATTTTGCAACCGTATGGTTATTTGTAACGATATTTTCAGCATAGATGGTCAAGATCATACAGTTGATGAATATTGAAAAATATTTCTTTTTAAATCTACAGAATTAAAAAAAAATGGCTTCAAAAAACTGTCAAGGTTTTATTAAACCACCCTGTATAATTATATAAAAAAATTAAACCTTGAAATAACCACTAATTGTGAATGTGTAATTTTGGTTATGACATCTTGAAATTCATGGTCGGTGAGTGTCACCTGATGAATGTGACGTGAACCTTGCGTGAAAGCCGAGGGTGTTTTGTTATTAGTTAATGACGCTTGTCAATATAGACGCTATTAATATATTTTAAAACGCTGTAGGCCTACCCTGTGTGCACCTAACAATAATGACATTTCCAGTATTTATTATCATTAAAAAAACACCACATTTTAACTTAGTGAAAACAAATAGATACAAGCATTGACCAAAACCTTTAACATGCATCATTAAAGCATATAATTGAAATCGAGAGACAGTCCTGGCATTGGAAATGAAAATGGTTTCAGATATTTCAGTCAGTAAAGTATATAGGACCTAAATGTCAACATGGAAGTTTTACTATTATATAGGGATATAGCTGTATAATGTGCGAGATATGGACGGTGTCTCCGAATTCGGATTCAGTACTAAGCTTTGCTATATATCGCGAATAACAGAAACATGATAAAACTGATGTGGGGGGCATCAAGAACTGTTATACGGAGATAATTGACACAACGGGAGGGCCAATGAAGACTTTGAGGGCTGCTCGATGATGAAGGACCTTACACCTTATATCACGGGACTGTATGAAAAATAGATGCACCGCACCAAAGCGTCGACGGCAATCGCAAAAAATATATATCAATGAAATTAACGTTCGGTAATAAAAATTAATTATAACGTTGATAATCAATGAATTGAAAAAAACTCACTTGAACATTTGTTGTTGTGCCCGATGTTCAACATAATCCGTTTCTCTCTCAGTTATTTGCCATTTCTTAGTAGAAGATTCATAACGAGTTTGTAAAACAAAAGGAAGGAATCCCACAGCAGATCCAAGCAAAAATATGAAAATGCTTCGCCTGATACTACGTGTCATGGTATTACCGCTAGTATAGCATGTTGAATTACCTGTATTATAGGCTATGATTTATTATTATCGTTACTTATTAACAATTATTTTGACCAAAACCCTGAACTCCATGTGTAAAATTCAGTATGAATAGCAGAGTTCATCAGCATTGAAAGTAGGACAATTGTTTATTGTTAACGCTCGACATGCTCGATCGAATGTATTGAAAATTGCTTATTGCTTACATACAGGGTGAGTCAAAAAGAAGTTTACCCGGATTGGTGATGTTTTAAAAAACAAACAAATGACACTCGAGAGTTCAGTAAAGCATATATTTAACAAGCATTCTCTCCTGCTTATTAGGAAAAAAGAATGACACAAATTGATCAGTGCTAGGAGGAGTTATGCCTATTTTAATAAAGGTACTCATTTTGCAAGCTGTCCACGGAATACTGACAAAACAAATGTAAAGTAAGCATTCCACGGACAGCTACAAACATGAGCGCTTTCAGTAAAACAGGCATAACTTCTCTTAGGAATGATCAATTTGCTTCATTGATTTTCTCTAATAAGCAGCAGAATATGTTTGGTAAATGTATGCTTTACTGAACTTTTAAGTTTCATTTATTTGTTTTGAAAAACATCACCAATCTCGGTCAATAGGGAAGTACGCAGCTAAAATGCATACTTTACATTTGTTGGTCAAGTATTCCGTGGACAGCTTGCAAAATGAATACCTTTATTAAAATAGACATAACTCCTCTTAGCAAAGCTCAATTTGTGTCATTCCTTTTTCCTAATAAGCAGGAGAGAATGCTTGTTAAATATATACTTAACTGAACTCTCGAGTGTCATTTGATTGTTTTTTAAAACATCACCAATCCGGGTAAACTTCTTTCTGACTCACCCTGTATTGTAGTCTCTGACTTATAACCTTGAGCTAGCTACATACTTTTGATGGAAATCTACCAAATAAAGTAAATATAGGACACGATTATATAAAGATAGATTCGGGTAATACAAAAAAACACTAGATGGCGTGAACTATTGTGTCTTTCTGCAAAGTTAAAAAATAAGCTGCAAGTTGTGCAAAATAAGTTGATTCGCTTCATTTTGAAGCTGGAGCCTTCAGGTCCAACATTGGTGATGTAGAAATTAAGAAGCTGGGAATGTTGAAAGTTGAAGACAGAGCTAAACAACTTAAACTCAATCATGTTTTTAAAATCTATAATGAAATAGCACCTGAGAACATGGAGAACCTGAATTCTCATTTTACCAAATTTTCCAACACCCACAGATACAATACCAGGGGAAGTGCAACGAATTTTCTGGTTCAGTACATGCACTGCAAAAAGGTTGCTTAAATATTTACTCAACATTTTACACAACGTTGTTGAAGTATGCAACCGCTTAACAGTTGGATAACATGTTTTCACCAACAGCTGAACAATTCCAGTTACTCAGCAGTTGCACAATTTTAATTACACAACAGTTGGGTATTATTAATTAACCATTTGTTGGGTATTTTGTGACTGTTGCTTAATTTGTGAATTGTTTTCATTATATATTGAGCATTTTTGTATAGCAACTGTTGCTTAATTTATCAAATATAGCCATATGTTGGGTATTTTATTTGTGTCAAGTTTTTATTATATATTGAGCATTTTTAATACAACACTATTCATGACTTAAGGGAACTCTATGGCGCACTTTACCGTGAAAGGTGTCATATGTTGTGCGGCCTTGGACAATCAATCGATCGTGGAGCATAAATCTGGGCATGTATCACCAATACGTGTACTGCGGTTGTTATTTTATTTTCATTCGGTAAGAGCACTCAAAATTGCCCAAATTAACACCTACGTGTAAGGTGATAAGGAAACCAATTGTCACTTGTACAATTCAGCCTTGTTGAAATAATATGTCCTTTAGTTATATTTTATATGAGTTAACTTCTGCGGTTGATATGAGAACAAATAAATAAACATATTAAAAACACACCATTTAACAGATGCAAAAGAAGTACAACAGCTGATAAATTACTGTTTTGTTGTAATTTCCGACTTGAGAGAAATTATAAAAAAATGCTGAAACGAAGTCAAGAAGCAGATGCTATATTAGTAGTTATAGTAGCTGTGTTAATCCGCTGGGCTGTGTCTCTGTATCCCTACTCAGGTAATTCTGAAATCCTCATTCTGTAGACTTCAGAATAATTAAGTTTTTAGTTCAGACACCAGTGAGACACTCACACTGCCGAATTCAACAGTATTACCAAACTTTCTGTTCAGTTTCGGCAACAAGTTGAGTACAGCAATTGTTCCAATCGAACAACAACATTGTGAAGAATCTGAAGACTGAATTGTAATCTCAACGCCTCCTTCAGAAGCCAAACGAGATCATGCTATTTATTACAATATATACACGTATGGGATGGATGGTATTCAATAAATTAAATTAATTGAAATCAGTCCTAGACCTAGCAGGTGGCCAAATTGTCCCACCGATTAAGTGGGCAAATATGGCCACCAAGACAAAATGCGTGATAAATTCACTATTTTTCATGTATAAAACCCAAAATAATAGTTCCAATAATGGAGTAAAAATATGTTGGGGTAAGGTTTATGTTTGATTTCCTGTTTGAATTAAGCAAATTCTGATACTTGTTGAAGAGATAAAGAACATTTTGTGATTTTGGGTTTGAGAATGAGAGGCTTGATACCTCCCAGCACTATATCTGGGTGGATCCACTAGCCTAAAGAGTACTTGTGGCCACGAAGTACAAGGGGTGTGTCAGAGACATCCATTCAGCATCAAGCAAACGTTTTGTCTAATAATTGTAAAAAGGTTTTTGTAGTGATAGGCGGCGCAACGATAAACAATACCATGTGATTTTTGTAATAGGGGGTTTGGTCTGAGGTGGGGTATAGGGAGGGTGTTTGTGATTGGGAAGGGGGTTAGTGATGGGGATGGGATTTGTGGTTGGGAGCTGGGATTAGTGATGGCCCGATGAGGAGGGTGTTTGTGGTTGGGGAGGGGGTGAGTGGTGGGGAGGGGTTGTGGTGGAGGGCAGGGGTTTGTGGTGGGGAATGGGATGGCCCTGGGGAGAGGGTTTGTGGGGGGGAAGGGGAGATGGTGGCGTGGATGCATGGGAAGGGTGGCCTAGGGGTGGAGTGGGTAGGGTGTTTGTGGTGGGGGAGGTGTTTTTTGGTAGGTGGTTTGTGGTGCGGTTGGGAAGGGGTGGGGATTGTAATGGGGAGAGGGTTGTGGTGGTGTGGATGCATGGGGTTGTGTGGGTAGGCCGTGGGGTGGGCAGGGTAGGCCGTGGGGTGGGTAGGGTGTTTGTGGTGGGAGAGGGGTTTTGTGAATGGGAGGGGAGGGGTTTGTGGTGGGGATGGGAAAGGAGGGTTTGGGGTGGGGATGGGAGGGGGTTTGTGGTGGGGATGGGAGGGGGTTTATGGTGGGGAAGGGGAGGGGGTTTATGCCCTACACAATGTCGCTGGGGTATGCGTTTTGCGTAACACAGCGTTGCCATGTGTGCGTTTGCTAAGAATGCTATTAATTCAAAGCTGGAAGTTGGTAAACAGCTCGCTGGATTCGCCGACTTTATAAAGGGGGAAATTTGTTGTTGTATGATTGCAATATAAACAAAATGCATTATTTTATGATAAAAGATCAAAATAACCAAAAAACTAAATAAGAATGAGAATAAATATATATGTGGCCTGGCACCACAAAATGAGAGTTTTTTTCTTCACATTTTCAGAAAGAAGATCTCCTCCGGTTTAAAATGACACCAAAGTTGTTATTAATAGGCCATTCCAAAGTGAAATTATGATAAATTGAAGTTTATCACCGCTGAATTATTGAATTGGAGAAAAAGGCCTTCAAAGTCAGTGAAGCTTATTATCTTCACTTGGCTCTCCAAAATATTCTGTCAACACTTAATCGAAAGATTGTTTATGCTCAAGACCTCTTATTAAATGGCCTGTCATTGGTTCATTTGGGATTTTACAGGGTTCAAAACTACTATTGATAGCTCTGGAAAGCCCTGACCTTTAAGATCATACCAAATTTGCCATAGGGGATACTATTTTAAGCCCGTGGAAATGACGATGTAAACAAGGTTATTTCTAGACATTACGAGACATTTGTCCTCTCTTTGCATTCATTTCTTGAGATGTAAGAATAAAATGCCCTCTGTAAAATTACTTAAAAAAACATATTTAGACCCAAAATATTTTCTAAATACTTCAGAATGTGATACATAAATAGTTTATCTTTCCGAAAATGAAAATATCTCCTTTTTCAACCTCCCCTTGTCAAATCGACTATTTCAAGCCATAACACAAAATCACCCCAGCAACATTACGCTTATTATTGTTGTGCCAGGTCACATGTCGTTTTGTATGGCCGCCTGTGGCGACCATACACAACTCCAAATATGTTACAGCCTATACATTATGAGACCATCGTATAGCAAAACAGCTACGAACTATATTTTATTCTCGAATTAAAATTCCTTGTGCAGGTGCTGGTGTTCCCCCTATGCATGGAGACTATGAAGCTCAAAGACACTGGATGGAGATCACAAACAATTTACCAATACAAGAGTGGTAAGTAGCTCACAGCTTCAGGCCTTGTTTCAATATGTGTATTAATGAATCCACATAGTCCGTACGACTGTCGTACGACACACATCATGATGCGTGGTTCGCCAGAAGTTTTTAAAAAATCAACAAAAGCGTTGCGGTCAGAACATTTGTGATGCGATCTGTGAAAACTCGTCGGATGTCACAAAATGTGAGGGAATTTTTTAAAAATTTTGGTAAAGAAAAATTAATTTCCAATACTTTGTCATCATCTTTCATGATATTTCACCTTCAAAAACTTACTTAAAGGTAGATGACCCGATCACATTCCGATTTTAAACTTGAAGTTTATATTACTATTCTACATGAAAGGTCATCCTTAAAAAAGTCGTATTCCAAAGTTTGAGTTGCATAACTCTAATGGTTCTTATTTTAGACGCAAAAGATGCCGTGAAATGTACCCATTGAGTTGTACACAAATGATATTGGTGGTTACCACCTTTCGCGGTAATTCGACGTTATTTCATCGATTTCTCCGTAGTTATACCGATTTAGGCCGTCAAATTTCAGTATGATGATGAGAAAAATACGAGCTTTCATATGATATGAAAATCTCCGTATGTTTGAAATAATTCTGTGTTACGAAAATGTGATCGGGTCATCTACCTTTAAGTCACTTTTATTATCAACCTTATAATGTTATTCTATTGAATTATGTATCTTTTTGGCCTGTTTTCATGATTTCATGTTTTGTAGCTTTTTATGACGTCACAATCATCATTCACTCATAACCTTTTTTTTTGTAGTGATTGTAGAAAAATGATCGAAACAGTTCTGTAATCAGCACAACAGTTTTAGCATTCTTATGATCTCCAATGTGAAAAATGCCACCATGTGGTGGGTTTTCACAGATCGCATCACATTGCTAATATAAGGCCACTTAAAAAAAAGGTTCAATTCTCGTAGCACGGGTCTTCGAAAAGTGAGGTGGGAGGGAGGCTTTTTTTCTTTGTTTTTTACTGTTGCCGTCTCCCATTCCTTGCCCAACCCCACCACCCCAGGGTCGCATGATTAATATTGCCTTTGGATTAACCTGTCATTCAATGAAAACCAAGCCAGTTGTTTACAAAACAAACAAACAAACAAACAATACACACAGTACGGTAGTAGGCCTACTGATCTGACTACATTGTCATGCATGTGGAATTCCAACACATATGTAGTCATAAAATACCGTCCTTTGCCAACTTTTCGTGCCAAGCGCCAGGAAATAAAATCTAACATGTTCACAACACATTTATATTTTAATAAATTCAATAAAGTGGTAAAACAAGAACAAAATATAAACTCGCCCGATGAATCAGGCGTCACCTTGACGAACAGTGCTCACGATCGTGATGCACCGTTGTCAAAATATTACAGCGAAGTCTATGAGAAATACAGCATACGCATTGCTTTTACTTATTGCTTATGTTTTAATTCTTTCAAGAGACAGCTCCAAAAATGAGGGCGCTAAAGCTAGGCTAGTTTATTTTCAGACTGCATTGGACTGTATTTCATTGTTTTGTGCCATTTTTAAGAATAATAATAAAAAATTAAAAAAACTGCGGCGGCTACTAATTATTTTTTAAGGCGCTGGGATAAAATAAAATGGATGGGGTTAATTTCCTGTTGATAATAATTTCTCAGTAATTGTCCATAACTAATCAAAAACCATGTCGCTAGTGCTAATAATATTTATTCGACTTCAGAATTAAATAGTCGCATCGGCTCCTCCTCAGGAAGTTAGATCGACCTCAAGCTCAAAATGTATTAACAGCAAGCTTACGTGGAATGACCACTGCAACAAAGTGAGTTCCAAAGCTTCCCAGACACTTGGTATGTTGCGACGAAACATCTCCTGTTGTCCAACTAGTGTGAAAGCCCAGGCTTACCAAACTTTGGTGCGTCCAAAGTTAGAGTACGCTTCCAGTGCGTGGTCACCTCACACCATCAAGGGATCTAAGCGCATTGAGGCTGTTCAAAATGCAGCAGCTAGATTTTGCACTAGGGACTACCGGCGGACACAGAGTGAAGTAAGTTCAGGACCAATTTAATATCATCTTATGTTGGGTAAAAATATTTGGGAGCATTATGAGTTTTGATTGGGGCAATAATGCCCGACAAATCTGCATATGTACCATATAATTGTATAGGTAGAAATGGACAAAAATCTTGACTTTTAACCCATTGTCTAATTATCTGATGTGTTTTAATTAATATCATCTGAGAAAACCACTCTGTTGTGTAGATCCATGATATGATTGATATCTATATTTTTATATTCATCAGGTATGTGAACACAACGGACAATGACCTGCTATACTGGGGGTTAGACTATCCACCATTAACAGCTTATCACAGCTGGCTCTGTGGATATGTGTAAGTAACAAGTCATTGGTTCAACAATCATAATAAGTAAAACATTTTATGTGGGGGTGTGTACGTAGTACAGTTACAAGGCACGGAACACACTGGTTAGGCAACAAACAAACAAAATGTTTACCCAAACAAGGAAAACAAAAAGTGGGTCGATCACCATCGTCTTTTTTTCTTTTTTTTGCTAGAGACACTTTGGAGTTCTATTCTAAAGCTTACCTGACATTTATAGACATAATATACAGAATCTGTGATTTTTTAAGGTAAATAACATGGGCAGTTTGTGTGAAATCCGTGATTATTGTGATTTCAAGCAAAACTGAGATCAAACCGGGGGAAATTACACATGAAATCTGTGTGGTCATATTATAAGCCACTCAATTAAAAATGTCTATTACTCAAGGGACGTTAGTAAATAAATTTGTTAGATTGGAATAAAAATATGAGGTAAAAAACAAAAACAAGGACAGACGATATTAAAAATAATCACGCAGTGTAGTTCTCTAAAAAGCTAAAAAACGGCTTGTTGGATAATTACCCCGGCTGAAATAGCATTTCCACAATTTTACGGTATAATTTCCCAAATCCGTGATCAAGTATGAAATCCGTGAATTATGCCGTGTAATCCGTGTTCACGGATTCTGCCGAACCCTAAATATATATGCCCTTGCCTAGTTCTATTAGTATCAACCAAGCTGATCTAATAATAGGCCCCATCCAAGCTGTTCTAGTTAGCGGCCCATACTCCCTGAAATATGTTACCATGCTGTTCCAACCAGCTGGCTATACCCCCACCATCTCAGACTGTCCATCAGGGGGTAAAGAATTTGGTGTATCCTTGGTGTAAGATATTTATAAGTTAGACTAGTGTCGAAACCTATTACTGAATAAAGCTGTATAATCCTTTAATCCCTCAATAGAGGATTTGGTGTTAGGTTAGTTTTGTGCTGTCTTACACCAAGGATAAACCAAGAATTTGCAAAAAGTCCTCTCCAATTTAAACGGGGAGTTCCATGATCTGTTTGCACCAAGTCGGCTTTGTGGGTGGTCAACTCTATATATTGCGTACCATTTTCCCAGGGCTCGCGGCTCTGTCGCGCCCGCATCCTGTAATGTCAGTGTTAGGGACAAGGTCGAAACCACATGTAGCGCGGGGGAAATTGTTGGGGAAATTTATCGCAATTGAGCTCCAGTTTTAACTGGAATATCAGTAAATGAGAAAGATAGCGAGCCTGATACCAGTGCCAGACACTTATGGAGAAGGAAAAAGACCATACAATTCTTGAATACGTTTGTTTTAATAGCACCCCGATAGCACCATACCAATAAATGTGAAGAGTCTAAAATCTCAGTGAAAGTCTGTGTGTTAAATGCAAGGGTATATATTAACCCTCATGTTTTTTTCTGTATTTCTCTAGATTGTGCTAGAATCTTGAATGTGCACCTCCTTTGTGTTTACAAGGAAGGATATTTGTATAAATAAAGTCTAGGACAGTTTGTTAATTTTATTTTGGCAACTTAATTTTCAAAACATACATTTTTCACAATAAAAGAATATCTTAACAACAACAACAACAAAAATAGAAAAAATGCTGAATTTTTTGAGATTTTATGGATTTAGGCAAACAAATCTTCTTTTTTTAGGCCTTAGATCTACATGTTTATTGAAATGAAGAAATGCTCCCACAAAATCAAAGAGCGAATAATTGATTATGACAAACAGTAGTTGAAGTTGTATTCACCAACATGTGTGAAGAAAATGTTCAAATATGTGACTACAATGTGCTTAATGACCATGCAAGGGCTGGGCATTATTTGTTAATACATATCTGAACACTTGGCATTGGCGAACATTTCTAACTGTGTGGGACTGTGTCAAACTAGATTTGTATGTTCAATACTAATAGCATGGATTGCTGTGTTGGTAGGGCCTGAGAACCACTTAATTTAGCGAGGGATGTTGGTTGGTTGGTTCATTTTACTGTCATGACTGACAGCTCGAGACTTTGGCGAGGGATATGGATTCCTGAAATTAAATACCCGCGAAATTGTCAATTTTGCATTGAAAGTAACATTTAAATTTCTGGATTCGCAAAATTAAATTCGCTAAAATAGCAGTAATTTTCAATTTGCAAAATTAAGTATCCGTGAAGTTTTACAGTTGGGCAATTCCGTAGTTGCGGACGTACATTTCAGACACTTTGAGGGCTGGCAAAAACTATACCAGTTGCTTGATTTTTAACACCTGGGTTTCAAGTACCTCTAGTAGGAGTACAAAACATGAAAATTCCTTTGCTGTACCATTTTCGGTTTATGAGATATAGTGTGAAAACCCTCCGTTGCGGACGTACGCAAAGAAAGTGATTTTTTCAGTACACCTGTATTCCAATCAAAAATCTCTGAAGTGTTCAGGTCTGTAATGAAAACTAATATTGTTTTGTTTGTAAGAGGGACAAACCTAAACAAAACCATCAGAGAAAATTATCAGAACCTTTATCTTGAAGTTAAAATTGACTGATGTTTAACCGTTGCGGACGTACATATTAGTGTTGCGGACGTACATCTCTGAAATAATTCACAGATGTACGTCTGACACACTTCAAGAGCCCATGTATTAAACATGTAAACAGGTACAGAACAAAATAAGTTTTAAACATTAAGTATAAATCATCAGCTTTAGAAAAATACTTAACTCATTGGTTTCCAACATTGCCAAAGTATTGAACGGAGTGGTTAAAAGTAGCAGCTTTTGGGAGTGTACGTCCGACACAGAAGGTACCAAATTTAATCCAAAAAGTGTAAATTTCCTCTATATTTTGGTCGTTTTAAGTAACTATTTTATATGATACATAACACATGTTCATTGTTGTATTGATTGTATCAATTTGTAATACTTGCCTTAGTTCATTCATGGAAATAATTGCACTTCAATGGTGCGATTTCTACTCAAAAACGCCCTGTACGTCCACAACAACCTCAAAATCAGCCAAACCGAGAATGATAGGTCAAATTCCAAATTATATCATGTAACTACAACCTATAACCTTTGATATGAGACATATATTAGGTTATAAATTTCGACGATTTTCAATTTTTTCAATTTGGGTTATTTTTACCTAATTACGGAACTGCCCAGTTAGTGATGGCCGATCCTGATCTGGAGATCGGTCGGCGTCGATCTGCATTGAATCGGCCTTGAATCGGAATCGGGGAAAAAAATGCAAGTTACCGATCCACCCTACCGATCTATTGGATTATTTCTTACCTGTATTAAAAAAAATGTGGAAAAAAAATACACCTTGTGTTATCACAATAAGGAAATAAAATTTACGACAACGTTTCTAGAAAGTAAAACCCGCATGCACAATAGCGATTCAAGGGTAGCAATCATTGATCCCTTGAAGGAAATAATACATTTACGACGACGTTTCTAGAAAGTAAATCGGTAAGTGAGCGGGATTCGCGCTGGTTTCAAATGATAATTTGCTAGATTTGAATCGGGATCTGAATCGGCCCGATCTGTAGATTTTCTAATCGGAAATCGACAGTACAGACCTTGGGTTGGATCGGCCATCACTATTTACAGTTATATTATTTTCAAATTAAACCCCTGTGAATATAAACAAAGCAATTATGATAAAGACAGTATGCATGGTAACCAATGATTGTAAAGTCATTGCACAGACAAATGTGACTCGGATCAAGACATATCATTTTCAATATTCCTTTAAGGGGGACTCAAGGAAGTTTTTGATTTTATTTTTTGATATTTGTGAGTGCTGTATTTATTGAACTATTAATCAAATGCACATAAAACTATACATTTTTGGAAAGGAAATTGATCAGAGAATCCAAATTTGGTGTCAATTTAGACCAACAATGTTGACTTTTTGAGAAAATCACAAAATTCACTTTTTTGACCCAATTTTTTGAGACAAAGCTAACAACAACAAAATTGAGTAAAAAATGCCCAAATCGCTAGATGATGATGTTAAGACACAAACTTAGGGATGATATTTTGTTTAACCATATCCAATATTTTTTGAAATTTGGACCACATTTTTGGCACTTTTTAGTGAACATTTCCAAAAATATTAACTAAGGTTAAAAACAAACAAAAATCGTCCCTAATTTAGTGTCTTAACATCATCATCTAGCAATTTGGGCATCTTTTACTCAAAATAATTGTTGTTAGCTTTGTCAACAAAAAAAATGGGTCAAAAGGTGATTTGTTTGTGATTTTCTCACAAAATTAAAATATTTGGTCAAAATTGATGCCAAATTTGGATTCTCTGATCCATTTTCTTTCCATTAATGTACACTTTTGTATACATTTGAGTCAAAGTTCAATAATTACAGCACTCACAAAATTCCAAAAAAAAATTCTTCCCTTAAGTCCCCCCTTAAGGGGGCTGTTAACCCTCAGCATAGCCTCAGTAAAATTGCTGACTCCTTTATTATTCATTTAATCTATATAAAAGTATACATTTTTTTGTTTTTGCAGAAAAGGATTCAATGAATCCAACCATGGTCATGATTCATGAAATTGACCATTTTGGAGAAAATGATAAAAAACACGGTTTTTTTTACCCATATATTTTGTCAAATTTTGTCATACTAGTTTCATTATATACTTTTTGGTCAATAACTCCAAAATTAATAAAGATTTTCAAAAACAAAAACTATTCCTAGGGAATTGTATTAGGAATATGTGATGCGATCTGAGAAAACCCGTCGGATGTCGCAAAATGTGAACTAGGGATTATGGGTAAAATAGAAAAAATCAAAAAATCACAAATCATATTTTAAAAAAATCATTTTTTTAGATTTGTTTAAAGAAAATTAGTTTTCAGTACTTTGTGTCATCATCTTTCATGAAATTTCACCTTGACAAACTTACTTAAGTCACTTTTATTATTAACCTTATAATGTTATTATATTGAATTATGTATCTTTTTTGGCCTGTTTTCATGATTTCTTGTTTGTAGCTTTTGGTGACATCACAATCATCATTCACTCATAACTTTTTTTGTATTGATCGTAGAAAAATGATCAAAACAGTTCTGTAATCAGCACAGTTTTAGCTTTCTTATGATATAAATATCTCCAATATGAAAAATGCCACCATGTGGCGGGTTTTCACAGATCGCATTACATATAATAAAACTAGTATGACAAAATTTGACAAAATGTATTTTTGAGTTTTATCTTTGCAGAACCTAAAATGGGTCAAAAAATGTGTTTTTTATAATTTTCTCCAAAATTGTCAATTTCATGATCATGGTTGGATTTAGTCAATGTTGTCAAAGACGCCCCTCGAGTTACCATTGTAATTTAAATCTTATCTATAATTGTACGTATTTAACTTTGTCAATCAGAGCTGACCGATTAGATCCATCATGGGTTGCCTTGAATACATCCAGGGGATATGAGAGCCCTCAGCACAAACTCTTCATGCGCTATACAGGTATGTACATGTACAGGAATCGTTATATCTGTTCTCCCTGCCATTTTGCTTAAACTTAAAGGCATATTATGTGATCTTTTCCAAGTAGCGCCCTCTATCATTGATTTTTTACTATGAAAACAGATTTTCTTGCAGATTTGCATTTTTGATCATAAATCATAAAGATCTTCTAAGTTACAGATCAATGCGATTCCTAATTACTTCAAAATCATGGTTTGAAAAATAGATTGTACCGAGCGGTACAATCTATTTTTCAAAACTTACTCTAAATTCACTCTTTAAATAAACCATGATTTTGAGGTTATTAATATTAGGAATCGTATCACTCTGTAACTTGGAATATATTTGGGCGATTCCACGGTAACACGCGTTACATTTAAGAGCGCCATTCCTTATTCTCCACTCTATAACTGTAAAAGTAATTTGAATGAAGTTTTCATCTTTTGTATTGTAATACCCAAGACTTAAGGCTAGATCCTCATGCTAACACCAATATGAAATATTAGCTCATGTTAATGTAAGACCGCTCCGAATATCGGTAACACGCGTTACGAAAAAAGACGCACTAAAAAAAAATCCCAACTTTGTTTTGCTTGTGTATTTCAACTAACCAACCTAAAATCAATTGGTCACTACTGTAAGCAAGTACCTTTATAAGGTTTATAAAACTAGAATAATAACAAGAATTAAAGTTCTCACTTTTTTGTAAAATGCAAAATAGTCGGTAACACGTGTTACGGTAACACGCGTTACACTTTGTCCAGCCATAATTTACTAGCCTTAGATTCTTTATTATATTTCTAAATTAAAATTAATTTTGACTTTGGCAATTGAACTAACATATTAACCATAAATAGTGACAAATAACACTTGAAAAATTAATGTTTTAGCACGTTTTCCTGAATATGAGTTTGGTAACACGCGTTACGACATTTTGATGGCCTATTGTAGAGTGGTGGTTATGAATTTATCTAATTGTTTACTATTTTTAAATAGGGCCTATCTAGTAGAATTAAAATTATAAGTGGCGTAAATTAAAACCAAATCAATAAAGTAAATATTTTCAAAAAAGTGTTGTTCCGGTAACACGTGTTACCATTTTTGGGGTAAGAAAAGTAGAATTTTTTCATAGTAAACATTAGCCAAATGTTGTAACAATTTTTTCCTGAACCTTTGCATGAGCTTTGAACAACATAGAGGTAAAAATAAATCTTTTGGAGCAATTTTCAGTTTTTTTGCTCCGTCACATTTTCATGGAATCGCCCATTTATGATTTATGATCAGAAAAGTAAATCTGCAAGAAAATCTGATTCCAATTTTTTTTAAGGATTGAGGGCGTCCAGTGGAAAAAATCACATAATATACCTTTAACATCTATGAAAACAGTGTACTTTAGGTCTCAGACATATACTGTAAAACTAATTAATTTTGTTAGCAATTTAATTTCACTAATTTTGCTAGGAGATCCAATTCGCCAAATTAAATTGCCGCCAATTACATTATTTATAATGGTTTTATATCATAGGAAGATAATACAAATTAGTGAAATTAAATTGCCGCAAAAAGTTGACTAAATGCTAATTCGCTGAATTAAGTTGACGTGAAATTAAACTGTTTTACAGTATTAAGTCTTGGGACAGAATAAAGTGCATCATAATGAAATTGGACTATTGAGTCTACCATGCAATAGCTAGGTCCTACATTTAGAGTACACTTTTGACTCATGTCAATGCCATTTTATAAATGATTTTGTAAAATACTCCACTAAACAGTTAACTTTCTTTAGTGGTATAGCAAATGTGTGGATCGTAACAGACAAAAAACTGTCAGATAAGTACATATACACTGCAAATTATGAGTGTTTACTTTTGGACACACTAAAAGTAAACTCAATGGTAACGCAATACTAAACACCTAATATGTGAGCCCAACAACTAAGCTGTTTTCCACCCAGCCTCTAATCAATAACTGGGTCATTCCATGTCAAATCACCCAAATAAAGTGGAATTTTTAACCCTACCTTCTTCAAATTTGCTCAAATTTGGTTTATAGGGTAACTTTGACTCAACAAGCTCAAATTTCAAAATTAAAAATTCATCCGACTTACGGTTTTCGCGATACGGCACGCGCTTTTTCGACGATTTCGGTCAAAATGAGCGCAACCGTCAACTTTCAAATGACCATAAATCAGTAACCCCTGGGTCAAATTGGCTGAAATTGGTGTTTTTGGAAAGGGAATTGCATAAGGAATCCAAATCTGCCATTATTTCTCAAGCATGACCATATTAAGTTTTCATGACCTCTTGACCTTTACTTTGACCTTGAATTTGACCTCGTGGATCACGTGATTTGGAGTTGACGTTCAGTGACATTATACCCCCACATGTTTTCTACACAATATCAAAGAATTAGAGATATAATATTTTTTGTTTTCTCTCCAGTTCTTCTCAAAGTTGGATAGTTGAGTAAAAATGTGACATTTTTATGCAATGAATAGCTTTAACATGTATATTGCATAGGAAAACGGGCAACTTTTGAAATGACCATATCTAGGTAACCAATTGGTCAAATCAGTTGATATTGGTGTCTTTGGAAAGGTAATTGCACCAACATTCCAAATCTGCCATTATTTTTCATGTAGGAACAATTTGAAGTATGATGACCTCTTGACCTTTGCTTTGACCTTGAATTTGACCTTGTGGATCACAAGATCTGGAGATGAACTGCAGTGAAAATTATACCCCTGCATGTTTTCTATATGATGTCATAAAATCAAAGCTATAGTATTATTTGTTTATATATCAGCTAATCTCAAAGTTTGATAGCTGTGCAAAAACGTGAAATTCCTATGGAAATGAATATGAATATAGACTTTACATGTAATTGTATAGGAAAAAGCAAATTTGTTGCCGAAGTATCCAACTTTGAGAAGCCCTGGAAAGAAAACAAAAAATATTATATCTCTAATTCTTTGATATTATGTTGAAAACATGTGGGGGTATAATGTCACAAAACGTCATCTCCAAATCACGTGATCCACGAGGTCAAATTCAAGGTCAAAGTAATGGTCAAGAGGTCATGAAAACTTTACATGCTCATGCTTGAGAAATAATGGCAGATTTGGATTCCTTATGCAATTCCCTTTCCAAAAACACCAATTTCAGCCCATTTGACCCAGGGGTTACTGATTTATGGTCGTTTGAAAGTTGAGGGTTTCGCTCATTTTGACCGAAATCGTCGACAATGCGCGCACCGTATCGCGAAAACCGTAAGTCGGATGAATTTTTAATTTTTAATTTTGAGCTTGTTGAGCCAAAGTTACCCTATAAACCAAATTTGAGCAAATTTGAAGAGGGTAGGGTTAAATCCATTGGGTGATTTGACATGGAATGACCCAACTGTCCCATTATATCACAGATAGTTGAAACATCTGTGATTATATTCACTCACTTTGAACGTGATTTGAGGTCAATTTGGTGCAAACTGCAAGAAATGTTTAGTTTTGCATTTACTTTTACGTTTACTTTTGTGTTTAGAATAGCATTTACTTTTTAGTTTACTTTTAGTTTGTCCAAAAGTAAACGCTCATAATTTGCAGTGATACAAACACCACATCCAAAGATGAACACGCAGGGTTGCACATCACATACCAACATATAGGGGATTGCATAGGTGATTAGGGAAATTTAACAATGTACATATAGATAACAGCAAAGCAGCACAACAACCTCAAGTACCAAAACCCGAACAAACATAACAAGCCTTGACCAATATTCCAACTTTAAAAGCATGCATGGGCACGAGCTGGTGTGGGACTTGTGGTAGTTTTTCTGCTTCAATGTTATATTTACATGTCAGATAAAAGTGTCTGATTTTGATTTAGATGTTGTACTTTTGGGAGTTCTTCACACCATTCATATCATCCACAAACCTGATAAATCTTTTTCAATGATATCATCCTGGGAACTTTTTATTATGTGGGCCGATCATTTTCTGATGTGGCTACAGATCTGTCAACAAAATTATCCAGAGTTGTTTGAAACATTGTATGATATATGTGACCCTCCACCGCAAACCCAGTGTAAAAGTCGCCAGGCCCTTTTCAGAGATATGGCTTAATAAACTCAAGGAAATTCAAGGACAACCAAAGGATTATTGATTATTTAAGTGTTTATTAACAAGTAAATAACCACATGTGATATATAATTTTCCAGCTTATTTTAAGAACATTTTAGCTAAATCAAAATTTCAATTTTGAAAAATGGTGACTTTACACTGGATTCGTTGTGGATGGTCACATATACATGAATACTTTGAATACAATGTTCTACATGCTGTTGATCATGCTCCAAAGAACCTAGCTGTATTAACTTTACAAGTTAGCTCTATAGTCTTGCAAGTTGCACAGGTAGTCGCATGTGATAATTGTAGTTACATGTAGGTGTCAACTTTATGATAAATGATTGCTATAACAATGGAATGGTTCAATGCACCTTCATAATGGAAGTGTAAATTTCAACATGAACTGTTATTTTTTTATTTTGGAAACCCTTGTTTTTCTGCAGACAGTGTGTCCATTTTAAAGCCCATTAGAACGTGACAAATGATAGGATCAAATCACTGAATGTCAAAGTCCTAATTCTGAGAAGTGTATAAAAAAATCCATAGTTGTAATTATGAGTCATTTCTATATTTATTTCTTGTTTCCAGTGCTGGTGGCGGATCTGTTAGTCTATATTCCAGCCGTTTTAGGCTTCTTTAGCTGGACTCTGACAGACAGGACACATGGGGAGAAATTGATATGTGCAGCCGTGGCTTTGGTCTACCCGGGGATTGTTCTCATCGATCATGGCCACTTCCAGTATCCTTTTAATGATATGTTATTAACACTTTCGATGCGGCTTTTAAAATTAGTTTCACCATAATACAAAACAGATATTTCAGAAACCTCTCCCAATTTTTCAAAGTCTATCTCAAGGATTATGGACCCGAAACTAGGCATGTTTGGATTTATTACAATGCATTTCTCATGGTGATTCCAAATATGGTAATGAAAATAAATAATTTTGACATTTTTGAAACATTTTGTGAAAGTTTGGAATGTCGTCTGCAGATGCATGCTGCATGGAAAGTGTTAAGGCACTTGTAAACAATGTTGTTGTTGCACTCGTCACTCATCTATAATAGTCTATTTCATTTCCTGTGGATAGTGACGTTACTGTACAGGTGCCGCATTTTAGCATGCATCATGTTTCCTCCGTCTTTCTATGCGTGGGTGTATATTCCAGCGCCTTAACCTCAAAAGTTAAAAAGAGGGCGTTCATCAGTGAATGACACATTGACTTTACTGTCTCATGATAAAAAATACCATATACCAATCTGTATTATTTTTAATCGAAGGTGCAAAAATACATTCTTTTACACCATATGCAGTAGCTGAAATGTTTTCAAATGCTAACAATAGTAACAATTTGTTTTTCAAACCTTTTTTTTTTGAAATATTTTAAGATTTGTACGGTTTTGTTGCTTGAAAATTCTCTTAGTTTTATCAATTATACAATACCAACTGTACCTAAAACTTGATAAATATGACTGTGGTATCCATGCTCGGGTAACGAATCAATCTTTCAGTTCACGCAACGATTGGCAAAGCTAATACTACTTTATCGCCAACGCAAAGGTGCAGTTTCAATAGGGGTAAGGATGGGCTTAAGATGTATCAATACAATATTAGAAAGTTTGTGTCAACTTTGAACTGTGTCCCTAATCTATTTCAGGGGTGTATATCATCATTTGTTGTTCCCAACCAGCCAGCCGGGCAGGTTACAAGTAAAAGTTACCAGCCTGAATGCAAACTAACCAACCCAACAACAACATAACAACAATAGTAATTATAACATGGCTACGAGATAATCTTGTCCTTTACAATTTTGAGTTTAATGTTATTGTTGTCTATCAAACAAAATGAACGGCCTTGATTTTCCTGGTGTTAGTGAATATTGTCAAAAGTACTCAGTAATGAGATTTTTGCCATGAAATGAGATACTAAAGTTAAAAATAAAAAATTGATATAAGGTTTGATTAAAAATTTGCTATGATTTAAGATTTTAGAGCCTTTGAGTGGCGTGTTAAGCCAGACAATTCTTTCCGGCGGCAACCATGACCTGATTTATGGTCTGTCAAATGAATCATGGAACTGTGCCATGCAGGTATAGGATTATTCACAATTTGTGGTATGGCATAGGGGAGAAAAATGGAAATGTCACCTTTTGTTGTTGGTACCTTACTGTCTGGTTTCTCAGCTTCATATAGTGCTTTAATAAGACCTTGCCCTCTATACCTTTTACCTACACTGCATATTATGAGTGTTTACTTTTGGACAAACTAAAAGTAAACTCAAAAGTAAACGCAATACTAAACACTTATGTGAGCCCAACAACTAAGCTGTTTTCTACTCACCCTCTAATAAATAACTGTCCCATTATATCACAGATGGTGGAAACATCTGTGATTATATTCACACACTTGGAGCGTGCTTTGAGGTCAAATGGGTGCAAAATGCAAGAAATGTTTAGTTTTGCGTTTACTTTTACGTTTACTTTTGTGTTTAGAATTGCATTTACTTTTGAGTTTACTTTTAGTTTGTCCAAAAGTAAACGCTCATAATTTGCAGTGTTACCTGCTCATTTGTTTGCAATATGTTGCAAGGATGGGCTTAAGATATATCAATACATATTAGAAAGTTCGTGTCAGTTTTGAACTGTCCCTATACTCTGTTTGGCCATCTTGAGACAGTGACGTAACCGCGTATTCTACTAATTGCATCACATAACGCACTCGCGGCGCTGGCGTACAAACACAAGCGTTGAAAGGCGGAAGATACACACGCGTGCGTAAAAGCTGCGCCTGTTCAGTTACGTCACTGTCTCGAGTATCCAAACAGAGTATAGTCTATTCCAACTATCAAATGTTACATTGTCAAACTCCACAATTACAGATACGGCTTAAAAACAATATGCACCGTGTGGCTTTTCAGCTTGATAGTGGAATGCTAGATACCCTTGCCCTCTATGCCTGCTAAATGAAGAGATGCACCTTGTAAATGAAGTTTTTAGTCCTTATAGTTTTGAGGGTTTAAGGATCTATTATTATTTAATGACAGAAAAAGCCCACTGAGTCAGAAATACGTCGTACATGTGAACATTTCATGCACAAAAACAGATACAGTAAAACACTAACATTTCACGGTATTAAAATGTAGCGAATTTGCGAAACACCACCTTTTAGCGGCATTTTAATATTACTAATTTGATTCAACTTGCTATGTTAACCTTAACCTTTACATACAATCTTAATTAGCAGCGTTTTTAATTTAGCAAATAGAGGACCAAGCGAAATTAAAATGCTAGCGAAATTTGGTTGCTTTACATGAAACGCAATTTGTCAAAATTGAACTGAACACGCAATGCTATCTATCATGAAGCATGATTTGGTAGTGTATTTATGACATTGATTGTTGGATTCCTTAACCAGAGTGTGTTATAGATATAATAATGCCAGTCTTGGTTTTGCATTATGGGCCATTGTTGCCTTGGCAACAGGTCATGACCTTCTGGGCTCCATAGCCTTTGTCCTGGCCCTCAACTACAAGCAGATGGAACTCTATCATGCCATGCCATTCTTCTGCTATCTGTTGGGAAGGTGTCTCTTTGCCAAAGATGAGAATAGGTAATGGAACTCTTTGCTATAATGTGTGACCACTTTTGATACATATGATATTAAACCAAACGAAGAGCTCTATCCTGACATGCCATAGTTTTAATCAGTTCCAAATTGTGAGAAATATTTGTTTTTTATCTCTCTGTAAAAGTAATCCAAGCGTACGCGAGCAATTATGGTCACACGCTCACGATTTTGGCTGCAAACATGAAACACGCATATGATGCACATTGCGCTTGTTGCCCGCGTCCTTCTGTATTCATTCGCTGCTGTAAAAAAGGAGGCTTCGCTAATTTGGAACTGATAAAACTATAGCATCCATTATGTGTTTTGTAAGTAGCCATGGTCAATACATTGTATGAGAATAGGCAGGATAGCTGTAGATGCACCACCATTTGCCATTCTTCTGAAATATGCTTTCATATAAGTGCCTGAACTTTAAAATGAGATTGAGCATAGATAGACAACCCATCCAACATTCAATGCCAGGCTTTATCTAAGTGGAGATTAGAGAGATGTGCCTTAAAGGCATCATTCTTTACAAATTGACCTAGTTTTGATAACAAACACACCATTAGCAGTGATTTTAACACTAAGTTGACATCTTCTTAGATATTATATTGCTCTGAAAATACTTGTCAATACTGACCTCACAGGTTAAGTTTCAGTTTTGATATGTACTTTTTGCTGTGGTTGTTACATTAAATGCTTCAATAGTGATATTTACTGTTTTTGATCTTTATATTGTTCGTATGTTTCTTTATTCAACAGGTTTTTCAAATTAATAAAGATTGGTGTCGTGGTAATCTTCACTTTCGCACTATGCTGGCTTCCATTTCTAACAGATAAAGAGGCCCTTTTGCAAGTTGTTCATAGGCTGTTCCCTTTTGGTAGAGGACTATTTGAGGTAAGAATACATCCATAAGGTGGTTCAATTATGATTCATAATCCGGTAAACATATCAGAACATACATGACCAGTCACGTCAAAAAGCACATGCTGTCAGCAAACACAATTTTGAGATAGAGGCCATTTGGTGAAATGTAGAGAAAATAAAAGAAAAAAAGCATGCTTCATCAAATCATATCTCGTGATTACACGGTCCAATTAATGTCAACATGTTATCATTGGCGAAATGTAGAGCAAATAATAGGAAAAAAATGCTTCATCAAATCATATCTCGTGATTACAAGGTCCAATTAATGTCATCATGGTATCATTTTAAAGCTTAGCATTTGCTCTTTCAAGGCAAACCAATAACGCCGAGTTGACTCGGGTTTCCAACATGTGTTTGCATACATACTAACAGGATCATTTTGAAAGGCACAATGCCTCTATTATAATCGCATCAGTTTGTACAGTGCCAAAGGGATCATGTGTTTGAGTGTTATGTTTTTATACTTTGTATCAGTAAGAGACCAGTGTGATCTATCACATCAAAAGAGAGCTTACAAGATCATGATACCTCTCGTGATATAATTGGACCAGATTTTATGTGAAATATTAGGTGGAAAGGTTTTCTTATTTCTGACTGAGCACTGAAATGTTTATACTGTTATATAGATACACATCAGCTTTTCATTGATATGTAACACAATATGCAACATTTGAAAAGGTGGTGATTTACAAAAATGTCTGTACTTTTTTGAGGAGTTTATTATCAGGAGATATGCCCATGCCTGCCAAAACATATTATTCTACACGCTTGACCCGCTCTACACAACTACACGTTGTGCCCGACACTGCACATACCACTGATTATGACTGTTTTTCTTTTGCCAGGATAAGGTCGGTAATGTGTGGTGCAGTTTAGAAGTAGTATTCAAGATACGGAGATTACTGTCACAACAATTGTTGGTACAACTCAGCCTAGCAACTACGTTAGTGTGTTTGCTGCCCTCTTCAGTTGACCTTTTGCTCAGGCCAAGTATAGAAAAGTTCAAAATAGCATTGGTAAGTAGGGATTGAATGTGAATTCAATTGCATGCATGAATTAAAGGATTTACTGCAGGCAAAGCTGTTGTTTTGTTTGGTTTTTGGGTGTGTTTTTTTGTTTGTTAAAATGTAGTAGTGTAATTTTTTTGAAAATATGGGTCTACTTTAGCCAGGGATACTATTAATTTTTGGATAGAAAAGTCCGATCCTGTGCATACGTAATAACAGGTCGCGTTTTGTAACTATTTTAATGAGCTCATCCCGGAATGTTGAACTTTGTTGTGATAACATCTTGATGACGCTGTTATCGGGGAATCAAAACAAATACAATATTTGATGCTTAGGTATAGATTTAATTGAAATTTACACGGAATTGTGGGAAAAAATTGGGCAGTATTGAAAATTATTAAAAAAAACCTTACATGCTTCAGGGTTTTTACCACCCTAAAAATGATTAATTCACATTTAATCGTTTGGTTTATACATTTTTAGCTCAGTTTTTCACTTCCGTTTTAATATGAACGATACCGTTCTTGTTTGTGTCTGACAGACTTGATGCAAGTCTATACCTAAGCAGACGACATACAGTGCTACAGCGCCATCAAGATATGATCACACAAAAGTTACAGTTTCTGGATGAAGTAGCTTCCGATAGGCAATTTGAGTTGCTCCACCATTGTTAGCACAAGATCCTTTTATTTAACAACCCGTTAATATAAGTTGGTTAAAAAAATACAAATACACTACAGTGTAAGTAAATTTCAGTGGTTGTTTATCAGATTTTCATCAGTTGGTGTTATTTTTCAGTGATAATTTCAGTAATTCACTCTCATAGTACAATGTTATTAAAATAATTTATTGCTGATGGGTTCTTAGTATCTATTGAGATTTGTTTCACAAACAGTGCTCTTTGGTCTCAGCCTCAGAAAACTATGAGCAAATTATCTACATATAGAGCGAAATGTTTGAGAAGAACCGCCCTCAGAAAAGGATTAGAGTAACCCTACCATCATTAAACTGTGAAGTTTAATGCCTCGGCCATGAAAATATTGTTTTCCTGATTCAACATTTTAAATATGACGCAAACAACAACAAAAACATACAATTTGTTTAAGAATCAAAAATTCTGAAATCCAACTTTCTGAATGCAGTTCACCCTTACAATGTGGATTCTTGTGTAAAAGGAAAAGTATGCAAACACCACCGCCGTCCCGCCAAAGAAGGATTTCAACATATCAGGTAGGGCCTTTGTTCTGTTTTCATTCCTAACATTCCTAACTTAAACTGTTCTAATAATTATTTGTAATTCATTATATTCTTTCAGGTGAACTGTTCACTGGTGTTTTTCTTATTTTCTTATCAAGTCCATGAAAAGAGCATCTTAATAGTTGCATTGTAAGTACCGTATTGATATTCAATGTCATGAAAGATATCTACTTTTAGTTTAGGGACCCTCAGCCCCTTAAGGGGGCTGTGGACTCTCAGGTATAGCCTCCGTAAAACTGCTGTAACTTCTTCAATATTCATTTAATCTTTATAAACGTATACAGTTTTTTGCACGAAAGGGTTCAATTAATCCAACCATGATAATGAAATTGACCATGTTGGAAAAAATTATAATATTTTTTAATACCTTATTTATTTTTTGAGTTAGAGACCAAAAAGTGCCAAAAAAATGTGATTTTTGGCACTTTTTGGTCTCTAACTCAAAAAATAAATAAGATATTAAACAATTTGAAAACACGCTCCTAGGGAATGTTATCAGGATTAACATAAAACTAGTATGACAAAATTTGACAAAATATAGTTTGAGTTATCTCTGCAGAACCTAAAATGGGTCAAAAAACGTGTTTTTTATAATTTTTTCCAAAATGGTCAATTTCATTATCATGGTTGGATTAATTGAACCCTTTCGTGCAAAAAACTATATACGTTTATAAAGATTAAATGAATATTAAAGAAGTTACGGCAGTTTTACGGAGGCTGTACCTGAGAGTCCACAGCCCCCTTAAGGGTGGATGTTGTGATCACTTGAGCTTTTCTGTTTTGCCCATCAACATATTTTGATATCATAATTCAAAGAAACCCCATATTTTTCTAATTATTTCTGTAAAATGTTTGGTGCAAGATATGTTCCATTAATATGTTATTGGCCAAAATGCAGTGAATTACTGCCAACGGTGGTTAACCACTCGACCAGATCATTGTAGTTGTGCAACTCAAACTTTGGAATATGACTATTTTAAGGATGACCCTTCATGTAGAATAGAAAACATTAAGTTGAAAATCGGGCCAGCAATAACACCTACCCTTAATTTGTGTCACCTTAAGTTGTGGGATGACCATGGTGACATCAGCAAGTATTCTAGTCATAGGTGAAGCATTTCTGCATCAGGGCAAACATTTGTCTTTGACCGTGCAGATGAAAACACCAGTGCATTATATGCTCATTACATACAACCAGTTGCTGATCACAGCACCTGGTACTCGCTACCTCGAGGTAGTTCGCTGCGACCTATGACGACTGTCAATCGCCATAGGTCGCATCGAACTACTACGCTGGTAGTTGCATGTATTTCATGCTTTATTTTGGTCACAGACGACAAGATGTAACACACAGCCCGTATGCTGGATAATTGCTGTGTATTATAATGATTAGGCTAATTTCCTTGCAAAATAACATTTCCATATTGACTGAAATGATATGGTGTTTATTACGTCATTAGCGACCGACGTTCGATTTGAAATGAAGTCAACTGGCCGCGACTGGTCATTTCCAGTCAAGCAATGTCTTGATCGATGTATCGGAAAGTCATTGTGATGGTCACTATCAGAGGAAGGTTTTTGAATTATGACGTAAAACTTGTCATAGGAACGACCAGATCGCGAAGCGACCTTAGTATGTAATCAGCCTAAGAGCTAATAATGCACTCAATTTATGACGCAATTGCTAGAATACAAGCTGACTTAATGCTAAGATCACTGCGCTTTAACGCAATTGAAGTATTTTCAAAACGCGCTAAGATAAATAATTATTAATGGATCGTTGTGAACAATGTCTCTAATTTGAAGAGGAGAAATCATTCCATGAAATAATTGTGAAATTTGATATTTTTAAGATAGAACCATATTTATAAACAAATTTATTACCTGTATTTGATGCAAGTGTTGCTTCATGCATACCTACCCTGGAATAATTAACACTGGAATGAGACACCACCTTATATTACTACACGCAGCAGAGTTGTAGACTTGGAACTTGGACTCGAGTCGTAAATTGCAAGACTTGACTTGCAAATATTGGCATTGACTTGCGACTTGACTTGGACTTGCAACCTTATGACTTGAGATAAATAATTTGAAGGTAATAAATGAACTTTAACATGTTTCTATTCTATCATTTGTCTTTCAGACCAGTGTGCCTTTTACTCCACCAGTACTCATTTTCTTGTATGTGGTTTTTACTAATATCAACTTTCAGGTAAGTGCAATGATTGTCATGACTACAGGGTGTCCCAAACATTTTGGAGACCTTTTCAAAACTTTATATTCCCGGATAAATAATTTGCAGTATTTAAGGAAAAACATACTTGTATAGAGGAAGACTTGTAGAATTATTTTGGTACCAAACTTACAATAACAGCTATCTTGTTGCCAAAATACAGACCAAAGTTTCCCGAACTGTAAAACTGCACTTTCATATAAAAGCGTACTATAACCCTTACAGCCCTGAACCCTATGAAATCCCATTTGAAAACTATGCTGGAGGCACGTGTCACCTCAGTCTATCTCGCCGGGCACTGACACCGGGTTATAAATGTGCACGGAATTGTTAATTGCGGGCGCGTGACCCCCTGGTCGAGTGGACTAAGCCACAATCATCCATGCTGGAGGACCCGGGATCGAATCCTGTCGTCGGCAAGTCCGGTTTTTCTCGCTAAATTTCGCCCATTTCCACCCTCGGATATTTTTTTCAACATTTCCATCCCAAAAGTGTTAGGGATAAAGAGTTGAATAAAGTCAAGGATGCGACAAAGGGAAAGAGGTAGGGAAGAAAAAAAAAATCTCTACAATGATTCTTCATTTCAGATTGATAGTATCTTTATTATTAACATTATTTATTAATGTTGTACACAACAACATTTAATTAGTGACAACTATTTTTGAAAAAATCCACATGAATGTAATGTAAGGAACAATGTTATTACAATGACTTCCAGCAAATTGAACCATTTTCTGGTATTGTGAGTAATGTAGCTAAACCTTACAGCGTGGGATTTATATTGAGGGGTCTCAAGAAGGGGTCCCGCTTGGTACCGAAATGGTTCTACAAGTTTTCTCTTTCCAAAATATATGTTTTCAGTTTGGTATTGCGACTTATTTTAAGAGAGATACAAATAGTTAAAATGGTTCGAAACGTTCGAGACACCCTGTATTTTGCAACAAAAGGTCCGTAAATGTGGAATTACTATTAATGGCATCTTGATTCTTATTCAGATTTTTATGTTTGTGTTTTTTCATGTGCTATCATACAGTAACATTATTCTATTCTATTTTCTCTCCAGCATGTTACCATTGTTGATCAAAGATGGCCTCATGGTGCCTTACATAGCTTTATGCGGTCTGTTTTATATTGCCGTCACTCTTAGTCAAAACCAGTGGTTCACCTCAAAGCCAAACACAACTCCTCATATTGGTGTTCAACTAATGGTAAGTATTGTTATCATTGTAATAAAGTGCTCAACAAAAGAAAGTTGTACACTTTGTTTAGGTCAATTAAAGTAACTTTTGATTGTTTTTTTACCAAACAGGCTAAATAGATATTTGGATGAATCTTTTAGGCACATTTTGATACCAAACATAACACCTAGCAACAAAGATAAACCATGATTAGTGCCATTTAAAGAAAATTAGTCACTTTTCAAAAGTCACATTTTCAATTACTACACAGGAGGAAAATGGGTGTGTGCGAGGTTCACCCTGTGTGTGACACCGTTATTAACAAGGATTGACCGGCGGGCAATCGATCACACTGTGCAGCCGTGTACCCTGCGCTGGGCGTACACTTAGTGGGCGGGATATTTGATTCCGAACATAAAGGGCATTATGTGCTTGTTAACAATTGATGTTTTCTTCCGCTTAGTGTATTGAAAATGTGACTCTTGAAAAATGACTAATTTTCTATAAATGGTGCTAATTATGGTTTATCTTCGTTGTTAAGTGTTATGTTTGGTATCAAAATGTGTATTTAGTTTTATGTTAACCCTAACCCCCTGTGTGCTAAAAATGCTACTCCTAAGCCCATCTCCAAGCGCATGTGCCAACGGTTTTTGATGAAGTAACCGACCGAGCCTATAAAGTGAGCGTGGTATACTGCCTGAACAAGTAGCTGAGGGCCATGTCTTAGTGGGTGGGACATAGGGCCGAGGTCTGGAGGGTCCCTGGATCGATTCCCGGCGATTAAGTTGGTGTGTTTTCTTCGAAATTGTCGTCCCGGTTAAAAACTCTAAACCGGGTTGGGTTAAGACCATACTCGAATAATGTAAAAATACTTTAGGTTTGTTATTCTATGCCCATTCCTTTCCTGATTTTATTTGGTATGCAGTTATGCCCACTGCCTTGCTTACACATGCAAATCATTGAAGAAACAACTTTTTATTTAAAGGAGGGGTCCCGCAAGCCAAATATTGAGCATTATTTGTTAGAAAAATAGTTATCAAGCGAAATTACGTAATTATATAGAACAAAACACCATACTAGTCACAAAAAAGGATAAAAACTGCCATCACTCAACATGCAATTTTTCAAAATTTTGCGGCGATCGAAAGTCCCGGTGTCGATGACGTCATGGGTATTGGTGCTCAAATTTGCTCATGTGCATTGTATAACTATGACTTCATCGACACCAGGACTTTCGATTGCCGCGAATTTTAAAAATTGCATGATGAGAGATGGTGGTTTTTATTTGTTTTTGTCATAAGTGTGGTGTTTTGTTCTATATAATTACAAAAGTTGGGCTCGATAGTTATCTTTCTAACATAATGCACACTTTTGTGCTTGCAGGGACCTCTCCTTTAAAAACAAAATGTATGTATTTCTGATGTCTAGGATTTTGGGCATGCTATGTAATATCACAAAACTCCTGGACAATCAATCCACTTTGCTGCTCTGTGAATATCTTTCCACCATAGAATAACACTGTTTATCGTTTAGTAAGTGTACATACTTCAATCTCATTGGTTAACACGTATGAAATCTGATCCATATCGTGTAAACAACTAGTCAAACCACACGATATATTCCCATATCGTCGATTAACCGCGTTAGCAGATGGCGCGAAATGATATTACATGTAAAGCGATTGCTTTGCGTCTGTGGAAGAGTTGCTTTAAAAAATACGATAAACAAATAAAATTGCGGATGATTTAAATGCAACCGAGTCGATTTCTGTTACATTCTGAGGCCGAAATATACCGCAAAAAGGTCTAACCCACGCCAAAAAATAAATGATCTGCATATAACCTAACCAGACATGTTTTTCGCGATGATTTTATGGACAGAGGCGATGGCGCAGAGCCTGTTAAAGGGTTGAATTTTACGGAGGTAAGGAAGGGAAGAGAATTCAGCGCCTTGCTCTAACTTGTACTAGTAGTATTGTTTGACGTTTAGTTTTCCGCGAGTGTTTAAATACAATTTTTATTGGGACTAAACGATAAATTCGTTATCCCCTGCATGTTCACACAATACGGAAAAATACCTATGGTTTGTGCCATATCACATTCGGCCTGCGGCCTCATGTGATAGTGACATGCCAAACCATAGGTATTTTTCCGTATTGTGTGAACATGCAGGGGATAACTAATAGAACTGTATACAAATAATAAGTTGCTGAATTTGGAAATGTTAAAATCTATCTTAAAGTTTAATGTGGCTATTGTCAATTCTTGTCACAGTTCAAAAAGCAATCTATAGAAATGAAGGCTTTGCATAGCTAAAATTATTAGAAAGATTAAAATTTACCCAATCTGTCTTTCTTGTTTGCATTTTCCATTACAGTTCTGTACTTCCATCCTCGGTGCTACTGTACTCAGTACAGCCAGTGTGCTTGCCAAGCCACCTTCTCGCTATCCAGACCTTTTTCCTGTCCTGGTGTCGCTGTACTCTTGTGGACATTTTGTGCTGTTCCTCATCTGGTTCCAATATTTACAATTCACAACGTCTGGTGTAGAACCAACGAAAGACAATACTCGTAGTAAGAGAATTGATAGTAACATCAGCGGAAGGAAGGGAAAAGGCAAAAGGAAAACGCATAAAGTAGAGTGACTTTGAAACTAATTGAATTGATTGGAGCATCATAATTTGGAAGGGTTTTTTTAATTTGTTTGTAATGGAGGACAAATTGTACACGGATTGAACCTGCCATTGTGTGCATTGAACCATAAAATCGTTGTTGTTTTTACAAAGCATATTTAGTAGTTATCTTCCTGGGAAAAATGAAGTTAATTGACTGAAAAATAAGGAAAATGTAACAGGTTTTGTAAGCTTAACCTTTTTTCGCCATTTCAATGGGATTTACAAAATTAAGACATGAATACAAATGTACATATATTGATGGAGGGCTTCATTAACCCTAACCTACCGTAGCACTATGATTCACTTTGGCAAAAAAACAATGTCCATGCGCATGCTACAGCATTCAATTCGATGACGTCATCAACCAAGCTGATATGTGTGTACGAAATCGCTGCCCGGGCTAGCGTTGGCAGGTTGGCCCGAGTGGTTAGGGCTGGGGCGCGGTGGTCTGCGGCGATTATTTGGGTAAAAAAAATCATCTTTTATCCCCCTCCCCCGGTTCCCACACAAAAACATACCCTGGTTAGGGTTAAAACACACAATTTTCCATGCCTGTTAAGCCTAACCTTCCTACATGTAGACACTACAATTTACTACAGTTAAAAACAATGTCCACGCACATGCTATATCACTGATTCGATGACGTCATCGTCCGAGCTGATATGTGGGTGATAAATCGCTGCCCGGGCAAGCGTTTGCAGGTTAGCTCAGTGGTTAGGGATGCGGCTGTGATGATCGGAGGGTTGAAATTCCGGGGGTTTCACAACGATTATTTGGGTAAAAAAATCATCCTTTATCCCCCTCCCCCAGTTTCCACACAAAAACATAGCCTAGGTGGGGTTAGGGTTAAAGTCCTAAATATTAACCAAAAGAGCCAATAATGATATTTCAAATTGTAAGGAATCTTACATTTCATTGCATATGATACAAAACTTTAACAGAAGAAGCAATGATCTACCTGTCAATTTTAAATGTTCCCTCAAGATGTGACTAATTAACTCTTATACGAAAGTGCAATTGATCACAAACAAGTGTGTTCGGAACATTTTATTTGTGCAATATTTTAATATAATGTTTTAATATGCTATGGTACATTCTCTTAACTATTAAATTATGCAATGTTTTAAACACCTTTGTGTGAATATTGCATCATTTAATATACCAGTATCACAATAAATTACAGATAACATGCATTGGTCATGAAAACTCACTTCATGCCACATGTCCTAAGTTTGTAAATCCCATTGGAATGGTGAAAAAGGGGTCATAGCTTACAAATCTTGTCACATTTTGCTTATTTTTCAGTCGATTACTTTCAATTTTTTTGGCGGAAGATGGAACTAGATTAAATACACTTTATACAAATAACAATGATTTAAATTTGAAGTGCCACTTAAATCTATGCACTATGGTTTTTGATTCACCCTTTACATCTCCCATCTTGATGACCCCTCTTTTTGCCATCTCTTGATCATGATGAATGCCTGCAGAATTGTAATGATTGTTTCATCGGAATTTATATTGGATAATTACAGCGAGAAGAAAGTACTTTAACCTTTAACCCGTTGTTGTTTTCTGGTATTAATCAATCAAACCTCAAAAGCAACATTTTGCTTTGTAACTTTCAACCTGCTTCCGTTCTTAAGAGCCTGATTTTTTCCATCTCAAAACATTGTATATAAATATGCGCTTTAAACCCTAACCCCTCCATTTCTATATCTAAACTCTCGCTTTCCCAAAATCTTTCTTATGATGATCCATAATGAAGAAGGAGAAGAACAAAAATTACAAGATTTAACTGAGTTTTTTGATTGCCGTCTACCGTATTTGTACTTGATATCACATTTTTTATTGTGATAATAAATGCCAAAGCTATGAACTCATATAATGTTTTAATGTGTCAATTGTTCAACTGTTCTTGATAAATATGTTCTAACTCTCTTCATATATTAGAGTGAGAATCCAATTATTATGGAATGAGTTGAACACTGTGGTTGGAGACCACTCCAAAAAGACTGACTTATTTAAAGGTGTATGTTCTGATAACTTTTTTTTCACATCAAGACATTTTGATATCAGAAGAATCCCCATATTTTTCTCTAAAATCTAAGGGGCCAGAAATGTTCCATTTTGAAATTATAGGCTAAAATGTGGTGAATTACTGCTAAAGGTGGTTATAACCACCTACCAGTGTGTGTACTACTCAATGGGCAAATTTCTTGTGACCTTAATTGTACTTCTAAAATAAAAACCATTGGAGTTATGCAACTCAAACTTTTGAATGTAACAATTTTAAGGATGACCTTTCGGCATAACTCTGTTATACCCTTCACACCAACATCGGTAGTATGCGTCGTTCTTAAAAATCATGCACTATGAATACCTCTGTTAAGGGTATAACAGAATTACTCCGACCTTTCATGTAAAATCGAAAACATCAAGTTGAAAATCGGGCCAGCAATCAGAACATCTACCTTTAACACTATAGATGAATCCAGGTAGAAGTCACAAGTATGGTGTATGCAAATGATCTCACCGAATACATAATGTCATGCTCTACCACACATCTAACACACTACTCAACAACGGAATAAATCCTCATAATTTTATAATTCTCATTTTGCATACTTGGGACTTCAACACCATTACCCTCACCCAAATCCGAGGGGGAAACCACACCAGACTGGCAGTATGAAGGTCCAATTGGCTTTATAAATCAATATTGTGTTTTGTCTCTTTATTCGCTCTTTGCACGTATCAGCCATTTGCGAGGATAGCCTCGAACTGGTACCCCATTGAATGGGTCTATTCTATAACATTATGTAACTAGTTCGACTCTCTGCACAACATGCAGTTATGCAGAGAGAGAGAGACATTGTGAAATTATGCAACACCTTCATTCAATCTGATTCCAGTTCGAGACTCTCTCGCAAATGGCGGATCCGTGCAAAGAGCAAATTCTTTTCAATCTATAACATGGGTCACTCAATACAGTTCAAAATTCCCAACCAAGTGTGCACCACTTTGAGCTATTTCAAGTGAGATAGTTCCCAGCAATGGCCGTCAATGAGTTGTAGGAATGCATGAAAATGGATTTGTGTATAGATGAGGTGACCGTTGTTTACATCAGTAGTGTTTACATATTGATTAGCGCCTGGTCTAAAGACATGCTAGGGGTACTAAGTCCATGACTACTGCATACATCACACTATGAAAGCAAAACACACATCACTGAGCGCCAATTTTAAAAACACATGCCCTTATGGTGCGTACGCAAACCGCCGGGCAACCAGATTTAGTACCTGGTCTCTCATTGTGCTTAGGGTCATGTTTTTTATACTGGGTACCCAAAAAAGGTGGATCTGTTACATTTGTACTACATTATTACTTTGCATGCATATATTTTGGCTATTTTTTATCACACATACTCAAATGTTGTCTTATTTTGATGAGAAAGTATTTGGCCTTTATTTTAAAAAGAAAAATATAAACTACCATGGTTCTGTTAATTACAATAGTTCGTTAAACCTAATTAGTCAGGGGTGGAGGAGGAGTATGCGGAGGAGGAGGAGTGCATAGTTGAACAAGTATGGTGCAATATACATTGGGCAAACATAAAATGCACTGGTTTCACTCTTGGTACAATTCTATATTGAAAACATAACATTATTGAAGCATATTTGAATTAAAAATATAATTAGTTAATTAAGGAATCATTAATTAGCATTAAATAAGAAGCTCAAAAAATTGTTGAGAAACATAAGTTGGTCACAGTTTTCGAATGTATGCAAACATTTGCCTGCACCAAACTGTCCATTTTAAAAGTATAGAAAGGTTGAGGTACCCTTTTGAATAAATAAATTTAACTATTTAATTAAAAGTTAAAAGAAGATATGTAATTAACCTCATGTATTCTGTATTGTCTGGATGTTAATTAGCACATTTTGTTAAATGCGTTTGTGTGGTGTTATTACTTGTTTTTAACTGTGTTACCAAATAAGTAAAAAACTGCTGGTTTTCATCAAGCTTGTAAACTCAGGAGAATTATTAAATTCTTAGGAATGCAACTGATCTGACCTAGTATAGGATAACCAGCATAAGCAGTTTGCCAATCAACATTGGATCACCCTATATGTTGAATACAACTTAAAACGAAAACATTTTATAATTCAATCTTAAATCAGACTCTTGAAATTTGAATACTGGGTTCAAACATTATGGAAACTAACCTAATTTGTTCATTTGAATGTGCTTTACACATCATGAAGGTGCAAGAAGGATGAACGCAATTAATTGTATGCCACTAAACATGTGCCATTGGGAAATTTGAGTCATCCTGTAGTTATAGGGCCCCTTTTTATTGAACATTATTTGAATCTCATACCACTTTAAACATTTGCCACTTCAAATTGGAATGTAAAATCATGTTTCAGATGCAAATTTAAATTTATTCAATTTAATGATTTGTGGATAATCATGTATACCTAAATTAATGTTTTAAACACCCTATATGTTTAAAATTAACAATTTTACATAAGAAAAGGGTGACTTTCAAAATCAATCAATGTTCATGTACATGTAATTGATGCATTTTTATTTGAAATCTACTTGAATGTTGTTAAAATATGTATGTATGTAGTAATAGAAGCATTTTTCCGGAACTAAATAAACAAATTTTTAGACACCCTGTATGTCGAATTTCAGATTCATAATGAAATTTAATTTGCATATGTCTGGATGGGTATTTTATTAACCTACTTTAAATCTGTACTGAACTTTTCTCTCATCACTTCATATACATAGTGGAAGTAATTATTGAAACCCTTCTTTTTTAGAAGATTTTGCTTGTTACACCCTGTACAATTTCGGGCCACCCTGTATAATCAACTTCATTGTATGCTATTTGCATCCGTTACAGTATATGCTTTCAGAATATGTATACTTTTACCAACTTTAAATGTAAACTTTTTCAGATATAATGCATTAACTGAAAAAGGAACCTAATTTATGGAAAAAGGGACATGTAACACAAATTGTACCCAGTATAAAAAACATGACCTTAGGGATGCATACCATGACTTCTGCACTATTACACCGTAAGCATGGTAAGTAATGATCAATCAAGTGTGAATTAAAGCACCGTTCCCTGTAGGTGCGCACGCAAACCGCCGGGCACTACGTCACCGGTCACACCATCTATACAACTGACTTTTTTGAAAATTCCACTCCAAAATAGTCAGTTTGAAGTGGATCTGGGTCCTATTGCATAAAACGTAAGATTCGTCTTAAGTAGTGATATAATTCTTGTCTTAAACTCTTCTTATGAAGATTTTGAAAGAATTTTCGAGTTGGTCTTCATGAGGTCAATCTGCAGAACTTAGCCCTTCTTCATAAAGCTCAACGCCAAAGGAATCCAACAGATAAGAATAACTCTTCCTAAGTTCACTTAAGATTAAGATTAACTTTTATGCAATAGGGCCCTGGAATGGAAATAATCCACTCTTCAAGACAGTGGGACTATCCATAACATTATGTTACTAGTTCGACTCTTTTTACACAATATGACTGGTCATGCAATGAGACATTGTGAAATGCTGCAACATCTTCATTCAATCTGATTCCAGTTCGAGGCTCTCTCGCAAATGGCTGATCCGTGCAAAGAGCATATTCTTTTCAATCTATAACAGAGGTCACTCAATACAGTTCAAAATTCCCGCCCAAGTGTGCACTATTTTAAGCTATTTCAAGTGAGATAGTTCCCAGCAATGGCCGTCAATGAGGTGCAGGAATGCATGAAAATGGATTTGTGTATACAACTGACTGCCGTATATAAACGTTTAAGGCACTTTTAAGAAAATTAAAAATGCAACAGCTTATTTACCTCGTTAAAATCAGGCTAACGTATTTTGCTTTGATTTGATTAACTTAGCAACATAGTCCAGATAGATAGAGATGAAGGCCTAATAGCGATCACAATGTTTGTGAGGATCTGAATTTTGCATTTTATTAATAAAAAGCAATGCTGATAGATCATAACATTTTTACATGTACCTACTGTTTTTGGATTGTGTGTGTATAAAAAGTTCTGCTATCTACTGCTGATAGCAATGACATGTTTTATGCTATCTTCTGCAGCTGATAGCAATGACATGTTATGCCATCTACTGCTGACGCAATGATATGTTAAGCTATTTACTGCTGACAGCAATGACATGTTATATGCTATCTTCTGCAGCTGATAGCAATGACATGTTATGCCATCTACTGCTGACGCAATGATATGTTAAGCTATTTACTGCTGACAGCAATGACATGTTATATGCTATCTTCTGCAGCTGATAGCAATGACATGTTATGCCATCTACTGCTGACGCAATGATATGTTAAGCTATTTACTGCTGACAGCAATGACATGTTATATGCTTTCTTCTGCAGCTGATAGCAATGACATGTTATGCCATCTACTGCTGACGCAATGATATGTTAAGCTATTTACTGCTGACAGCAATGACATGTTATATGCTATCTTCTGCAGCTGATAGCAATGACATGTTATGCCATCTACTGCTGACGCAATGATATGTTAAGCTATTTACTGCTGAAAGCAATGACATGTTATATGCTATCTTCTGCAGCTGATAGCAATGGCATGTTATGCTATCTGCTGACGCAATGATATGTTATGCTATTTACTGCTGACAGCAATGACCTGTTTTATGCTATCTTCTGCAGCTGATAGCAATGACATGTTATGCTATCTGCTGCTGACGCAATGATATGTTAAGCTATTTACTGCTGACAGCAATGACATGTTATATGCTATCTTCTGCAGCTGAAAGCAATGACATGTTATGCCATCTACTGCTGACGCAATGATATGTTAAGCTATTTACTGCTGACAGCAATGACATGTTATATGCTATCTTCTGCAGCTGATAGCAATGGCATGTTATGCCATCTACTGCTGACGCAATGATATGTTAAGCTATTTACTGCTGACAGCAATGACAAGTTATATGCTATCTTCTGCAGCTGATAGCAATGACATGTTATGCCATCTACTGCTGACGCAATGATATGTTAAGCTATTTACTGCTGACAGCAATGACATGTTATATGCTATCTTCTGCAGCTGATAGCAATGACATGTTATGCCATCTACTGCTGACGCAGTTGATACAGATGATATGTTAAGCTATTTACTGCTGATAGTAATGACATGTTATGCCATCTACTGCTGATAGCAATGACATGTTATGCTATCTGCTGACGCAATGATATGTTAAGCTATTTGCTGCTGATAGTAATGACATGTTATGCCATCTACTGCTGATAGCAATGACATGTTATGCCATCTACTGCTGACACAATGATATGTTAAGCTATTTACTGCTGATAGTAATGACATGTTATGCCATCTACTGCTGATAGCAATGACATGTTATGCTATCTGCTGACGCAATGATATGTTAAGCTATTTGCTGCTGATAGTAATGACATGTTATGCCATCTACTGCTGATAGCAATGACATGTTATGCCATCTACTGCTGACGCAATGATATGTTAAGCTATTTACTGCTGATAGTAATGACATGTTATGCCATCTACTGCTGATAGCAATGACATGTTATGCTATCTGCTGACGCAATGATATGTTATGCTATTTACTGCTGACAGCAATGACCTGTTTTATGCTATCTTCTGCAGCTGATAGCAATGACATGTTATGCTATCTGCTGCTGACGCAATGATATGTTAAGCTATTTACTGCTGACAGCAATGACATGTTATATGCTATCTTCTGCAGCTGATAGCAATGACATGTTATGCTATCTGCTGCTGACGCAATGATATGTTATGCTATTTACTGCAGGCAGCAATGACATGTTATATGCTATCTTCTGCAGCTGATAGCAATGACATGTTATGCTATCTGCTGCTGACGCAATGATATGTTATGCTATTTACTGCAGGCAGCAATGACATGTTATATGCTATCTTCTGCAGCTGATAGCAATGACATGTTATGCCATCTATCTAGTGCTGATAGCAATGACATGTTATAAAAAATCTACTGCTGACATTAATGACATGTGATGCCAATGCCATCTACTGCTGCTGATAGCAATGACATGAAAGCATGCGATAATCTAGCCAGGACTGTGACAATCAAATATCATGCGGCCACTAAAAGGGTGGAATCCTAGACATCAATTCAGAAATCCTTCCACGTGGACTCCTATGCCTACTAGGCATAGGCCTATGTGTAATTCATTGGAGATTATTTGGAGAGCATTAAATTGGAATTAAGTAAAATCCCAATTTATAACGCCAAACCAAATATAGACATGAAGAATCCCAATCCATTACAAGAGGTTTAAAAAACAACCCGATCTTATCTTCAAAAAAATGACAAAGGCAGAGGCATATGCACAATGGCGGCGTTACAGGGGGAAAGGGGGGCATCCCCCTCTTCCACCCCCCCCCCCCCCCAAAAAAAAAAAAAAAATTAAATAAATAAATAAATAAATCAGTTTAGTTAAAATTAGAAAACAATTGACACTTTTATCATTAAAAAGGAGTTTTTTTCCGCGGTTTGCGCGCATTGTCTTACCAAATAAGGTTAAACCAGTAGCCTAGCCAGACGGGGGCAAGGCTTCCCCCCCCCCCCCCCCCCTGAAAAAAAATGGGAAAAGGCAAAGGAAAATCGGGAAAGCAAAGAAAGGGAGAAGAGGTGACAAAAAGGGAAAGGAAACGGACAGAAAGGAGAAAGGAAGACGGGCAAATTATTTAGAAATTTGCGGTTTTTCACGCCGGTATGGGGGCACAACGCCCTGATCTAGAAATATACAAAGGCGAACGTTTGAAAGAGTCGTAAAATATTATACTTTAAAGATGTCACACTAAACAAACGGAAACATGAGGCTAATCTGGAAAAAGATAGTTGTCATTACCCATCCGTCTTCAAAGCCTTCATAAAATATTAATTGATAAGGTATGCTCGTGACAGCAGTAACATACGATCTAAAGCACACCATTTTCTTGGACTATCTGTATACACAGAAGACGATTTCAAAGAAGCATCAAGAGATGTCAATTTCCGTCAATATCAACCGACAGTGCCAATCTCAAGTGACAGTGCCAGGCCCCCTGCCCCCCCCCCCCCCCCCCCCTCCCCTCCCCTGGCTACGCCACTGCTAATTCCTAACCCTATTATTAACCCTAATTCTAACCCTATCGTAAATCCTATAAGGCGGCATTCATTATGCGGTGTGAGAAGTTCGCCGATATCAACTCGTTGATTCCATCCACAATTTTATGAGCGGACTTCAAACATCACGTTACAAAATCATCGTGATAATGTGAGAACGCCGTGAGTGAAAATGTTGCTCACTTTTCAGGAGAAGCTTGATTATTTGATTACAAATTAATTAATTCCAATTTCAAGACTGGTAAATTTGCTTTTTTAATGTGTTGATTTTCATAAATAACTATTAACGAATAACTCAATTTGGCCGAAAATTTCACCACGATCTTGCATTCCAACGCCGAAATGTTCCGCTCACTGCAAACCTATCCTATTTGGTAATTCTATAAAAAGCCGGAAAATGACTTATTTTACGTCAGTCCGCCCCTTTCCTTAAATCAACCACTTGGCTAGGGTTTTGAGTTCGTAATCACCTTACTTTTTCTATACTAATCGTGCCCCTGAAACAATTATTAATTGACACCCTCTTCCGCCGCGTGGGCCGGGTATAGCTTTGAATATTAAAAGTCAAGTGTATTTTTATCCGAATAGAAAAAAATGAACATTTCACTCATTGTTTAGTCATATAGCACATTCTTGTTTCCAAGATTTCATGAAACAAGGTCAATGTCTGCTGCCATATAGTGACCATTAAAAACATATGAAGACATTTTGTGAAAATATTTCCACGCAAATGCAGAGGGGGGAAGATCGTTAATAGTGTATGAGCGGTTTAAACTTCTCTAGACTTTTATTTGCTTGAATTTTAAGGCAGGCTTACAGGGTGGATCGAAGATCACGCACGATTTTTAAAAATAAAACTTTAAATACTAGAGGAATGTCCAACGTCACCAAAAACGGAGTTAACAATCATAAAATGTATCGCACTGAAATATTAAAAATATCACACCGTTAAAATTTAACGCAGGTCATGAAACATCCGTTTTGTCATGACACATGAAAAGTTAATTTCGCGTATCCTTCACTATTGTTTTAACCAAACATGTTACGCCATATATGATATAGGCGCGTCCTGTGTATTAACTTATAGATTTAGGTTAGATTTGTAGTAATTAAACATAGTATTGTCATTAAACCATGTATTAGTGTTAATGTAGCATTTACAACGTATTGAATAGATCTTTTTATTGCATGGTTAGCCAAGTCGTATTCTATTGTCAACATTTAAACGCCATGAAATCAAATTAAGTGACTAGGCGTATTCTTCTCGATTCGATTCTTGGAATTACCAGGTTTTGTGTTCCATCTATCAATCATTGCTTGTTATATACCGGTATATTAAAAGGTGCGATGCTGATGCATTTTATTCGTTATTTTAATATAATCTAAGATATAAACATAATATGAATTGATTATTGAATATGTCTAAAAAGTCAAAAATGAAGAATATAGGGCCTATCAGCTTTATGTAAAAATAATTTTATACACGTGTTAATTCATGATCGACACGTCGGAAGAGGCGAAATCTTGATAGACCTAGGCCTACACAATGTATCACGGTAATGATGATTTGGCTAATGAAATTTGTTTTTGAGTAGGCCTATATATATAGCATTAATTTGCTAAATATAGCCTAAAAGTTTAGGGACGTGATTGGAACGATGACTTAGTTATATAGTCTCTAAACATTTGATTTTTGTCCATTGCTATATATAAGATGAATCTCATAGTTTATTTGTGTATCAAGACTGCGGAAAAGACTGATCAAGATCTGATTTGTAATAATTCGTGCGGGAATTCGCTGCTGCTTGATGTGTCTATATGAACTGAATTTAATCGGATATATGAAGCATGCACGTTTGTCATAGAACTTTTGACTGTGTGTCATATCACGACTGAAACATTGGAATAATACCTGGAATAACACGCAATAAAAACCGTTTGACGTTGGTAAGTGAAAACCATTTTTTTGTTTTAAAAACTTCTTCTGTTATGCATAAGTTTTAAAAACCTATATTGAGAGCAGTTAACAAGCGAAACCTGGATTCTGAATTTGGGGGTGTGACAGGGGTCAAGTTTGTCATTTCATGGTGAAATCGCTAATTCTAGGCTTAGAGTTTAAGACACGGTTAGAATTTAGGGTAAAATTGGGATGTGGTGACGAGAACAGTAGGGGTGCATATAGGAGATTGTGAGGGGGTTGCAGTAGGCAATTTAAAAATAATGGCACGAAGTTAAGAGTTTTTTTATACAAACAAAATGCAAAATTATGTGGCAATGACATCAGAAAATTAACCATATTTTTCTTGCCCCAGCCAGTTATTGGCTTTAAAATAAGTCTGAAATCCTAATATAGGACCGTTTTGAAAAAAATAGGTAAGGTTTTCGGGCTGATTTTAATAAGTGCTGCTACAGCCATCAGCCAAATTCAAATTGGGTCTTCTAATATATACAGGGTGTCTCAAAAATATTACAACGCACCTTAAACAGGTGATCGTAACTTCCTGAATAATTAGTGTCGGCATAATTGGCAGATAATTCGGTTCAGTACGGCAGAGAAATGAGCGATAACGTAAGAGTAATCAAATAACACTTCAATCCCCCCCCCCCCCCCCCCCCAAATCTGAAAAAAATCCTTTTTTTTGTACCAATGTACCTTTTTTTTGGTACTAATGTACCCTTTTTGGTACCAATGTACCTTTTTTGGGTACCAATGTACCTTTTTTTGAAAACGCCCCCCAACTTTACCCAATTTTCCGAAAAACACCCCATTTCCCATTTTGAAAAGCGTTTTTTTCGGGCCGTTTGGGACTAAAACATGTCCTAACCCCCCCCCCCCCCCCCCCCCCCCCCCACCATCTTCATAGTTTAAACACATTTACACAACCCCCCCCCCCCCCTGTTTAGGAATAAAAAGTTACATAACCCCCCCTATTTCAACATATGAAAGTTACATGACCCCCCCCCCCCCTATAGTTTACCCAACCCCCCTCCCCTCCACCATAAATAATGAACGGTCCCTTAGTAACCACTCTCTTAAATCAAAAGATTGAAAAGTCAATCTTAAAGATTGTGCTGAGGGAAGGATCTTACAAGATTGAAATGTTTAATCTAATAGAGTGAAATTTCAGTCCGATATATTAAAGTTTAGATTGAATATGTTCAATATTTTAAGATCCTTTCCTCAGCACAATCTTTAAGAATGACTTTTCAATCTTTTGATTTAAGAGAGCACCCGCGCAAATATAATACACAAACAAATCACATTATTTTAGTTTGTAAACCCATATTCATAATTGCAGAAAAAATACAAATACTCACATATTTTCTTCCAATAACCCTGCTTGAATTGGAAAGTTCCAAAGTTTATATAACAATGGAAACGCGAACCCAGCGCAGACCCCCGTTGGTTTGGGCTCTGCTCAAACATTGTAAAGGGTGGGCTATTTTAGTATGATTTAAGTAAGGTAAACAAAAATAGATTGGTCTTAAACAGATCTTGTTAGTTCGTGCGCTTGTGCGCAACACCTATTCTTTAAAATCTTAGGTGTTATTAATATTATAGTGGGCCTACACGGTTGAGTTTTGAGCGTAACATGGCGGTCAGGAAGCCTATATAGGACATGTAGGAAGGGGCTTATTTTTTTACAGTTTAAAAGTTTTTCATACTATAGATACCAATGTAATGAAAGTTTGTTTCAGTGTTATGTAAGTAGAAAGTTATATACATATAATGAAGGCCTTAGCTATATGGCCTATATGCATGGAAACTGTTTTGGTTATGATTAGTAGGCCTACCAGTGTTGTCAATTTGTTCAATTAAGTTTGAGGACCTTTAATGTGAATGACAATATCACGGTCCCTGTGTTATAATCAAGCAATGGGGTCAAGGCATAGGCCGGAGTTGTATAAGGTAAGTCTTTAACCTGTTTAAAGACTTTAATGCCTAATTGCCTTAACCTTGTATCGAGAATACGATGACACATGTGACCTAGTTCTTGTTTTAGAATATAAGTAGGCCTGTCAGTATTTCGTATGGTCTGTAAAGCGGAGTAGTTACATTTTAAAGAAAGAAATAAGAAATAAAATACAAAAGAAATTTTAGCACAAAATTGCTTCTCCTGAAAAATTGTCAAAAATGCACTTACGACCCTCTTACATTCAGCCGACGGTTTGTCATCATTACTCCCTAAATGTAAAAGAGTGGTTTTCCACTCTTTCAAGGAGTTAAACGCCGGACAACACGTTTCTGAGTGGAAAAATACTCTAGAAGGGGTGAAAGGGGATTTATATGACAATGTGACACTCTATTGAGAGTGAAAAATTATCCTACACACTCATTTTAGAGTGGACATTTTCCACTCTAAAACGGGTTGTCCTGCGTTTCACTCCCTTCACTCTTTTTTCGAGTGAAGGGAGGTAATACTAATAGTTAAATTAATGATAAATCATTGTTTGCTAAATACATGTCTATATATACCTTTTCGTTTCAGTTTCAGTTTCTATTTTGTTGTTGTGCGTAGCATCAGTCATAGAGCAAAATGGATAACGTCCAACTGTTTGCAGTCATCTTTTACGTAACCCTGACCATAACCCGCGTTTATTCAGGTTAGTCGAGATATAGGCGTCAGAGGCAAATTTAGCGGCAGAGACTGTCTTGGGTGGCCATGCAGTCTTAGCTAGGTGGCCATGCAAATGTTCCTTTTTTAAGAAGAAAAAAACTGATTGCAAAAACTCCTCCAGACTACGATTTTTTGTATTTGTTTGTTTGTTTGTTTGTTTGTTTGTTTGCCTACACGGTTGTTGTTGTTTTTTCGTCGCTTATAGGAGGCTCAAAGTATAGGTTAATAATATGTAAAATAATCTGACTTAAATGGCAGTTTAAACTTATGTATCTGGTATATAATCCAGATAACATTTTTGAAATCATAAGAGCTCATAAGCATGATAAGTGATGAGCACCCGGGGCGAGAATAAAAAACTACAAAGTGGTCAAGAGTTGTTTTAAAGATGCACAATATTTATTATAGCATAGGCCTATCCGACGTTTCGGTCGTTTGATCACGGAGTGGAGAGTGTGTACGAATATTGTGCATCTTTGTACTTTGTGGGTTTTTTTATTCTCACCTATGCACCTCTTTTATTACCCGGAGCTTTCGATGTTTTCGCGACAACTTCCTGATGAAGAGATTTCGTCTGTCTATAGTACCTTCACATAAAACAGTTTTAGGGAAAAAAACTAAATCTATGTTATTATCAATCATTATAATCCCTATCCAGCTAAATAGGATTAATTGTTTAATCTTCTCATCCTTATTTCTTTTTTT
>CM069441.1:77388992-77495913 GCA_035610835.1 Ophiura sarsii | reverse complement strand
ACCAAGCAAAAGGTATCACCAAGAGCCTTAACAAGACTTAGTTTCACCAAAAATTGTGCCCGTCGGCCTCCCGGCTTCATTATTTTATCAAGGTGTCCCTTCTTACTCCAGGCGATAAAATGTTTCTTAATTTTTTGTCCCATCTCCCCACAGGGGCAAGATGGGACGCCATTGATTTACTATGTGCTGACAGTGGTGGGGCAAGATGGGACGCGGGGGAAGATGGGACAAAGAAAGACTTTAACATGAATGTAACATTGTCCCATCTTACCCCAATGAGGCACATTTCTGAAAAAACACTTTTTAATGATCTTGGAAGGAAACAGTAGCAAATTTTTGACTTATTTGATAGAAAGTTGTTTAGACGTTATTTTCCACTTTGAGAAATAAAATCCGGGGCATTGATTCATAGATATTTAGTGTCAAGTCGTGACCTATGCTTAGTAGCATTGGTGAAATGCCGCATCAATTCGACGCCTAAGGCTTACGATCCTCTGAAGTGGTCCCGTTTCATGAAGGATGATACTTAAAATTGGTTGCAAATATAAAAAGATATGATATCAAAGCTTTTTTGTTACAACAATGGGCACAATTTGACTATTTTAAGGTAAAAAAAGTATTTCCGAAAACCACTGTCCCACTTTACCCCGTGTCCATATTACCCATGTTACCCTATCTGATCACGATCGAATCCTGCCGCATTGGGATGGGCGGCATATGTTGTGCGGCCTTGGACAATCAATCGATCGTGGAGCATAACTCTGGGCATGTATCACCAATACGTGTACTGCGGTTGTTATTTTATTTTCATTCGGTTAAAGCACTCAAAATTGCCCAAATTAACACCTACTTGTAAGGTGATAAGGAAACCAATTGTCACTTGTACAATTCAGCCTTGTTGAAATAATATGTCTTTTAGTTATATTTTATATGAGTTAACTTCTGCAGTTGATATGAGAACAAATAAATAAACATATTAAAAACACACCATTTAACAGATGCAAAAGAAGTACAACAGCTGATAAATTACTGTTTTGTTGTAATTTCTTTCCGGCAGAATTGACTTGAGTTGAGAGAAATTATTTAAAAATGCTGAAACGAAGTCAAGAAGCAGATGCTATATTAGTAGTTATAGTAGCTGTGTTAATCCGCTGGGCTGTGTCTCTGTATCCCTACTCAGGTAATTCTAAAATCCTCATTCTGTAGACTTCAGAATAATTAAGTTTTTAGTTCAGACACCCACACCAGTGAGACACTCACACTGCCGAATTCAACAGTATTACCAAACTTTCTGTTCAGTTTCGGCAATGCCCTTAAGGCTTAAGCTAGCTTGTTTAGAGCCGAAATGTAGCTCAATCGTGCAAAAAGTAGGTGTAACTGTAAAGTCAAAAAAATTCCTTGACACTGGTGTCACTGGAATTGAGCCCACCCATTAGCCTTAGGAGCCCCCCCACCCCCCCCCCCCCCCCCCCCCCCCATTTCAAGTCACTGCCCCTTCTAAAGTTCTTGCCCCCTCAAATGAAAAAGTCTAGTTATGCCAACGCCACTGCAACAAGTTGAGTACAGCAATTGTTCCAATCGAACAACAAAATTGTGAAGAATCTGAAGACTGAATTGTAATCTCAACGCCTCCTTCAGGACAGAAGCCAAACGAGATCATGCTATTTATTAATATTACAATACATACATGTATGGATGGTATTCAATAAATTAAATTAATTGAAATCAGTCCTAGACCTAGCAGGTGGCCAAATTGTCCCACCGATTAAGTGGGCAAATATGGCCACCAAGACAAAATGAGTAATAAATTCACTATTTTTCATGTTTTAAACCCAAAATAATAGTTCCAATGGAGTAAAAATATGTTGGGGTAAGGTTAGCTCTGCTACAGAGCCACTCTTAAAAGTCTTAGTCCCACCCCTTCATCAACCTCTCCCCACCCCCTCCCCTACACCAAGGCATGCCTTGCCTACCAACCATACACTCATTATGTAGTGCACATCATAACATCATGTACAGACTATGTACATGTAGTACAGCCATAGCCAATCACTGGCACCAGTGACCCAAGTGACAGTGACCAGACCAAAGACAAACTGCTCAAATTACAATATAGCTGCCAAAGTCACTGACCATCGAGTATTTGGTGCGGCTGCCAAATACGAATACACACCGGTATAGACTATCAGTGACTGCATAAAGAGAGTGTTGGTAGATGATTGACCTGCTAAAGTGTTTCTAGAACTTGGATTCAAAGTCGAAAACACAGGTGGGCAAATAATGGGAATTCTAGGCGATGCAAGCAGAGCTAGGGTAAGGTTTATGTTTGATTTCCTGTTTGAATTAAGCAAATTCTGATACTTGTTGAAGAGATGAAGAACATTTTGTGATTTTGGGTTTGAGAATCAGCGTGTTTTTACTGAAGAAAAAAAGCAGGCATATGACTGCTAACGGATTAAAATCCCCCAGTAAAAACACACCACCACCGGCATTTGCTCGCTCATACCGGGTTTTTTCTCCTGGATTTTAGATGCCTTTTATCCTTCGAAACCAAGGATAATAGCGGTTGAAACCGGTTAGGAAAAGCAGTCTTTCGTCAGTATAAACACGCACGGTTCCAGCTCAGCGCGTTTGCCGATGGTAAGCGGAAATGGGTACATCAGACTAGCGCACTGTAAATGTCGTACGGCAGACGCCATTTTGCTACTGTCAATACCACAATGCATCGCGAGTGACCTGCTTACGACCTTTCACTGGCATTTATTATAATGAGGTCAGCGGCAGCCGGCAAGTTTTGTTTATCGTACTGCAATAAAAACACGTCTCTCACACGAGCAACCGGCTTTTATCCTGCTTTTTATAAGACGGGTAAAAGCCGGTTTGCTTAATAAAAACACGCTGAATGAGAGGCTTGATACCTCCCAGCACTATATCTGGGTGGATCCACTAGCCTAAATGAGTACTTGTGGCCACAAAGTACAAGGGGTGTGTCAGAGACATCCTTTCAGCATCAAGCAAACGTTTTGTCTAATAATTGTAAAAAAGTTTTTGTAGTGATGGGCGGCGCAACGATAAACAATACCATGTGATTTTTGTAATAGGGGGTTTGGTGTGAGGTGGGGGTATAGGGAGGGTGTTTGTGATTGGGAAGGGGTTAGTGATGGGGATGGGATTTGTGGTTGGGAGGGGATTAGTGATGGCCCGATGATGAGGAGGGTGTTTGTGGTTGGGGAGGGGGTTAGTGGTGGGGAGGGCTTGTGGTGGAGGGCAGGGGTTTGTGGTGGGGAATGGGATGGCCCTGGGGAGAGGGTTTGTGGTGGGGAAGGGGAGATGGTGGCGTGGATGCATGGGTGGGGAGGGGTGGAGTGGGTAGGGTGTTTGTGGTGGGGAGGTGTTTTTTGGTAGGGGGTTTGTGGTGCGGTTGGGAAAGGGAGGGGGTTTAGGGTGGGGGATTGTAATGGGGAGGGGGTTGTGGTGGTGTGGATGCATGGGGTTGTGTGGGGTGTGCAGGGTAGGCCGTGGGGTGGGTGTTTGTGGTGGGAGAGGGGTTTTGTGAATGGGAGGGGAGGGGTTTGTGGTGGGGATGGGAAAGGGAGGGGATTTGTGGTGGGGGATGGGAGGGGGTTTGTGGTGGGGAGGGGGTTTATGCCCTACACAATGTCGCTGGGGTATGCGTTCTGCGTAACACAGCGTTGCCATGTGTGCGTTTGCTAAGATCGCTATTAATTCAAAGCAGGAAGTTGGTAAACAGCTCGCTGGATTCACCGAGGGGGAAATGTGTTGTTGTATGATTGCAATATAAACAAAATGCATTATTTTATGATAAAAGATCAAAATAACCAATAAACTAAATAAGAATGAGAATAAATATATATGTGGCCTGGCACCACAAAATGAGAGTTTTTTTCTTCACATTTTCAGAAAGAAGATCTCCTCCGGTTTAAAATGACACCAACGTTGTTATTAAGGGGGCTGTGCACCTTCGCATAGCCTCCGTAAAACTGCCGTAACTTCTTCATTATTCATTTAATCTTAATAAAAGTATACATTTTTTTGCAGGAAAGGGTTCAATGAATCCAACTATGATCATGAAATTGACCATTTTGGAGAAAATTATAAAAAACATGTTTTTTGACCCATTTTAGGTTTGGAAAAGATAACTCAAAATATATTTTGTTAAATTTTGTCATACTAGTTTTATTATATTCCTCATGCAATTCCCTAGGAATCTTTTTTTTTTTTAATTTTTACTTTATTATTTTTTGAATTAGGAAAAAGTGCCAAAAAAACCTGTTTTTTAACCTCCAAAATCGTGAAAATCACGTTTTTGGGTAAAAAATCATATTTGTTGGCACTTTTTGTTCGATAATTCAAAAAATGATAAAGTAAAAATTAAAAAAACAAAACGATTCCTAGGGAATTGCATGAGGAATATAATTAAACTAGTATGATAAAATTTAACAAAATATATTTTGAGTTATCTTTTCCAAACCTAAAATGGGTCAAAAACATGTTTTTTATAATTTTCTCCCAAAATGGTCAATTTCATGATCATGGTTGGATTCATTGAACCCTTTTCTGCAAGAAAATGTATACTTTTATATAGATTTAATGAATAATAAAGAAGTTACGGCAGTTTTACGGAGGCTGTACCTGAAGGTGCACAGCCCCATTAATAGGCCATTCCAAAGTGAAATTATGATAAATTGAAGTTTATCACCGCTGAATTATTGAATTGGAGAAAAAGGCCTTCAAAGTCAGTGAAGCTTATTATCTTCACTTGGCTCTCCAAAATATTCTGTCAACACTTAATCGAAAGATTGTTTATGCTCAAGACCTCTTATTAAATGGCCTGTCATTGGTTCATTTGGGATTTTACAGGGTTCAAAACTACTATTAATAGCTCTGGAAAGCCCTGACCTGTAAGATCATACCAAATTTTCCATAGGGGATACTATTTTAAGCCCGTGGAAATGACGATGTAAACAAGGTAATTTCTAGACATTACGAGACATTTGTCCTCTCTTTGCATTCATTTCTTGAGATGTAAGAATAAAATGCCCTCTGTAAAATTACTTAAAAAAACATATTTAGACCCAAAATATTTTCTAAATACTTCAGAATGTGATACATAAATAGTTTAACTTTCCGAAAATGAAAATATCTCCTTTTTCAACCTCCCCTTGTCAAATCGACTATTTCAAGCCATAACACAAAATCACCCCAGCAACTTTACGCTTATTATTGTTGTGCCAGGTCACATGTCGTTTTGTATGGCCGCCTGTGGCGACCATACACAACTCCAAATATGTTACAGCCTATACATTATGATGAGACCATCGTATAGCAAAACAGCTACGAACTATATTTTATTCTCGAATTAAAATTCCTTGTGCAGGTGCTGGTGTTCCCCCTATGCATGGAGACTACGAAGCTCAAAGACACTGGATGGAGATCACAAACAATTTACCAATACAAGAGTGGTAAGTAGCTCAGCTTCATTTCAGGCCTTGTTTCAATATGTGTATTAATGAATCCACATAATCCGTACGACTGTCGTACGACACACATCATGATGCGTGGGTCGCCAGAATTGTTTAAAAAATCAACAAAAAGCGTTGCGTCAGAACATTTCTGATATAAGGCCACTTTAAAAAAGGTTCAATTCTCGTAGCACGGGTCTTCGAAAAGAGAGGTGGGAGGGAGACTTTTTTTCTTCTTTTTTTAATCTTTTATTGTTTATCACATCATAATTTTCACATTTCACATAGTTTCATGATGTTTACATTTACATTATCGATACATGTATAATACATTTTCCTATGTTTTTCAGCATGTTTACATTGCATATATCATACACATGTTTAGCACATTTTCATATACTTTTCAGCATTTTTACATTTTCATGCTTTTCGGCATGTTTACATTCATGTTCACATAACTTTCACATTTCATGTTTACATTTCATATCAAATACACGAGTGTAACACATCCACATAATATGCCTTTTCATCGTGTTTTCATTGCATATCATTACATAACACATTTTCATATGCTTTTCAGCATGTTTACATTGCATATCATGTATAGCACATTTTCATATGCTTTTGGCTTGTTTACATTTTATATCAATTACACATATAACACATTTTTTTATGTGCTTTCATGTTTACATTGCACTTTTTTTTCATGGCTTTTTTTCTTCTTTGCTTTTTACTGTTCGACTGTGGTTCGACATTTACCATGCAGTCTCCCATTCCTTGCCCAACCCCACCACCCCAGGGTCGCATGATTAATATTGGCTTAACATTTACCTGTCATATGCAATGAAAACCAAGCCAGTTGTTTACAAAACAAACAAACAAACAATACACACAGCTAGTAGTACTGACTACATTGTCATGCATGTGGAATTCCAACACATGTATGTAGTAATAAAATAACCGTCCTTTGCCAACTTTTCGTGCCAGGAAATAAAATCTAACATGTTCACAACCCATTTATATTTTAATAAATTCAATAAAGTGGTAACAAGAACAAAATATAAACTCGCCCGATGAATCAGGCATCACCTTGACAAACAGTGCTCAAAACATTACAGCGAAATCTATGAGAAATACGGCGTACGCGTTGCTTTTACGTGGCCATGTTTTTATCCTTTCAAGAAATGGCTCCAAAAAGGAGGGCGCTAAAGCTAGGCTAGTTTATTTTCAGACTGCATTGGACTGTATTTCAATGTTTTACACCATTTTTAGGTCGTCCGTAGGAGAGAGACCTTATGGCTGCATCCTTCGTGTGTAGTCTGTGTGTGTAGTCTGTGTGTGTGGGGTGTGTGTGTGTCAACAATTTGGTATACACTTTTTCAACAATTTGGTATACACTTTTTGTTTTGTCCATTTCTTTTCCATACAATGACCAATTGTAACCAAACTTTGGTCATAGATGCAACATGGAAACCTTCATATGTTAATGAGGTCAAAGGTCACATACCAAGGTCAAAGGTCATCCGAGGTCAAGATGTATATGTAAAAGTGGCTGCATATGTAAAATTGATTACATTTGTCCATTTCTTTTCCATACAATGACCAATTGTAACCAAACTTTGGTCATAGATGCAACATGGAAACCTTCATATGTTAATGAGGTCAACGGTCAAATACCAAGGTCCAAGGTCATCTGAGGTCAAGATGTAAATGTAGAAATGGCTGCATATGTAAAATTGATTACATTTTTCCATTTCTTTTCCATACAATGACCAATTGTAACCAAACTTCGGTCATAGATGCAACATGGAAACCTTCAGATGTTAATGAGGTCAAAGGTCACATACCAAGGTCAAAGGTCATCTGAGGTCAAGATGTAAAAGTGGCTGCATATGTAAAATTGATTACATTTGTCCATTTCTTTTCCATACAATGACCAATTGCAACTAAACTTCAGTCATAGATACAACATGGAAACCCGCATATGTTAATGAGGTCAAAGGTCGCATAGAAAGGTCAAAGGCCATCTGAAGTCAAGATGTAAAATTTAGTACACCTTTTTTTTGGTCTCTTGTTCATTTTTTTTTGTCTCTTGTTCATTTTTTTTGTCTCTTGTTCATTTTTCCATACAATGACCAATTGCAACCAAACTTGGGTCATGGATGCAACATGGAAACATTCATATGTTAATTAGGTCAAAGGTCACATACCAAGGTCAAACGTCATATGAGGTCAAGATGTCAAATTAGCTGCATATATGTAAAGTTAATTTCATTTAAACAGGTGAAGTACAATTGCAACCAAACTCAGGATGTTTATTTTATTTTTTATATCCTGGATCCGCTAGTGGTCTAACCTCTTTCTTTCTAGATGCCTGTGGTTTGAGATCCACCTTGTTTTTAATCTACCCATATAAACGGACGACCTATTTGGGACCGCTGTCCCTATTTTTAAGAATTATAATAAAAAGAAAATTAAAAAATGCGACAGCAAATAATTATTTTTTAAAGGCGCCTAAAGGGTGTAGTTTATAAAGCGTTGCGATTGGGATAAAATAAAAATGATGGGGTTAATTTCCTGTGGATAATAATTTCTCAGTAATTGTCTAAAACTAATCAATGTCGCAAGCGCTAATAATATTTATCCACCTTCAAAAATAAATATTCGCATCGGCGCCTCCTCAAGACGTTAGTCTTCTTCACACACTCTCTGCATTCCATCTGTAATAAATGTTTCAGGTCGCTGATCGACCTCAAGCTCAAAATGTTAGTTCAGGACCAATTTAATATCATCTTATGTTGGGTAAAAATATTTGGGAGCATTATGAGTTTTGATTGGGGAAATAATGCCCGGCAAATCTGCATATGTACCATATAATTGTATAGGTAGAAATGGACAAAAATCTTGACTTTTAACCCATTGTCTAATTATGTGTTTTAATTAATATCATCTGAGAAAACCACTCTGTTGTGTAGATCCATGATATGATTGATATCTATATTTTTATATTCATCAGGTATGTGAACACAACGGACAATGACCTGCTATACTGGGGGTTAGACTATCCACCATTAACAGCTTATCACAGCTGGCTCTGTGGATATGTGTAAGTAACAAATCATTGGTTCAACAATTATAATAAGTAAAACCTTGTATGTATATGTGACCTGGCACAACAAAATGAGCGTAAAGTCGCTGGGGCTGATTTTGAGTTTTGGCCTGAAATAGTTGATTTGACCAGGGGAGGTCGAAAGTGCGATATTTTCATTTTCGGAAAGATAAACTCTTCATGTATCACATTCGGAAGTATTAAGAAAATATATTTTGGGTCTAAATATGGTCATTTTAGAGAGGGCATTTTATTCTTACATCTCAAGAAATGAACGCAAAGAGAGGAAAAATGTTTTGAAATGTCTCGAAATTACCATGTTTACATCGTCATTTCCAAGGGTTTAAAATAGTATCCCTTATGGCAAATTTGGTATGTCTTAAAGGTCAGGGCTTTCCGAAGCTATTAATAGTAGTTCGAACCCTGTATACTCCCAAATGAACCAATGAGAGGCGTTTAATAAGAGGTCTTTGACATAAACAATCTTTCGATTAAGACCTGTGATTGGCATTTGTACACCAAGTGACGATAAGCTTCACTGACTTTGAAGGCCTTTTTCTCCAAATCAATAATTCAATTTATCATAATTTCACTTTGGAATGGCCTATATAATATATTATACCAACTTTGGTGTCATTTTAAACCTGAGGACTTTCTGAAAATTGCGACTTTACTCTCACTTTGTGGTGCCAGGTCACATATGTGTAGTAATACAGTTAAAATGCATGGAACAAACTGGTTAGGCAACAAAAAAGGTTTGTTTGCTCAAACAAGAAAAACAAAAAGTTGGTCGATTACCATCTTCTTTTTTTTCTTTTCTTTTTTGGCTATATAGACACTTTGGGAGTTCTAATTGTAAAGCTTACCTGACACTTACAGACATAATATAAGCCCTCGCCTGGTTCTATTAGTATCAACCAAGCTGGTCTAATAATAGTTCCCATCCAAGCTGATCTAATAATAGTTCCCATCCAAGCTGTTCTAATCAGCGACCCATAATCCCCGAAATATGTTACCAAGCTGTTCCAACCAGCTGGCGATATTATATACCCCCACCATCTCCGACTGTCCGCCAGGGGGTAAGGAATTCGCTACCAGGGGGTAAGGAATTTGCTTTGGACACAACCCGACTTGCTGAACATAACTCCATCAGGACCTTAAAATCTGCTGTTAGTGTTAAGAAGACCTTTTCCTATTCAGCTCCTCATATCTGGAACAGTTTACCTGTTAGCATCAGAGAATCCCACACATTATCTAGTTTTAAGAGTGCTTTAAAAACACATTTGTATCCTGCCTAACTCCTTTGCTTGTTTGTTCTTTTGCATGTATTTTTCTCTTTTTGCCATTTATATTTTTGGTCTAAAGCGCTGCGTTCTTTATGTAGCAGCGCTTTAGACCAAAAATGTTGACAGAAAGGGTCATTAGAGGTCAATCTGTGTACACCCCATGTTACCCATAACCTCATTGTCACCAAGCTTGTTTGTAATGACCTTTAACTCTGTCCAAACTTTAAACTATTTATTGCTGTTTGGGGAATAACACAATCTGAGGCAATCTGAGAATCAATCAATCGCAGTCAATCTGAGGATCTCTACAATGGCGGTCTGTATACAGCTAATAAATAGTGGGAGAAATGTGTAACTTTGCAAAGGGACTTTGTAAAGATGTCTGAAGGATCACATATCAAAATAAAGTTTCTGGCTCCTTAACTTCTAGGTGATTTCTAAAACTTTATGATACCCCCTCGTACAATGGCAAAATTCCCTTCACAAAATATTTTAACATATGTATGCAGGCAACATAATAACTAATATTACTCTTTTGAGGGCACATGCGCGCATAGCGCGCGAAAAATTGCTGTTTTTATACATCTGACCGTCATAGGCCTATGAAATCTGGCTATATCATGATATGATTTTTTTTTTAAACAAATTTTAACCACTCTCGCGCGCGCGACTTAGGTTGCCTTGATGCGCCATTTGAGAATGCCTGCTCTAGATTGTGCTAGAATCTTGAATGTGCACCTCCTTTGTGTTTACAAGGAAGGATATTGGTATAAATAAAGTCTAGGACAGTTTGTTAATTTTATTTTGGCAACTTAATTTTCAAAACATACATTTTTCACAATAAAAGAATATCTTAACAACAGCAACAACAAAAATAGAAAAAATGCTGGATTTGTTGAGATTTTTATGGGTTTAGGCAAACAAATCTTCTTTTTTTAGGCCTTAGATCTACATGTTTATTGAAATGAAGAAATGCTCCCACAAAATCAAAGTGCGAATGATTGATTGTGAAAAACAGTAGTTGAAGTTGTATTCACCAACATGTTCAAATATGTGACTACAATGTGCTTAATGACCATGCAAGGGCTGGGCATTATTTGTTAATACATATCTGAACACTTGGCATTGGCGAACATTTCTAACTGTGTGGGACTGTGTCAAACTAGATTTGTATGTTCAATACTAATAGCATGGATTGCTATGTTGGTAGGGCCTGAGAACCACTTAATTTCGCGAGGGATGTTGGTTGGTTGGTTGGTGCGTTTTACTGTCATTACTGACAGCTCGTGACTTTGGCGAGGGATGTGGATTCCTGAAATTAAATACGTTGTCAATTTTGCATTGAAAGTAACATTTACATTTCTGGATTCGCAAAATTAAATTCGCTAAAATAGCAGTAATTTTCAATTTGCAAAATAAAGTATCCGTGAAGTTTTACAGTTAGTGATGGCCGATCCTGATCTGGAGATCAGAATCGGCGTCGATCTGCATTGAATCGGCCTTGAATCGGAATCGGGAAAAAAATGCAAGTTACCGATCGATCTATTGGATTATTTCTTACCTGTATTAAAAAAAATGTGGAAAAAATACACCTTGTGTTATCACAATAAGGAAATAAAATTTACGACGACGTTTCTAGAAAGTAAAACCCGCATGCACAATAGCGATTCAAGGGTAGCAATCATTGATCCCTTGAAGGAAATAAAACATTTACGACGACGTTTCTAGAAAGTAAATCGGTAAGTGAGCGGGATTCGCGCTGGTTTCAAATTATAATTTGCTAGATTTGAATCGGGATCTGTATCGGCCCGATCTGTAGATTTTCTAATCGGAAATCGACAGTACAGACCTTGGGTTGAATCGGCCATCACTATTTACAGTATATTATTTTCAAATTAAACCCCTGTGAATATAAACAAAGCAATTATGATCTCATTATGTGTATAAAGACAGTATGCATGGTAACCAATGATTGTAAAGTCATTGCACAGACAAATGGGACTCGGATCAAGACATATCATTTTCAATATTCCTTTTTAAGGGGGGACTCAAGGAAGTTTTTGATTTGATTTTTTGATATTTGTGAGTGCTGTATTTATTGAACTATTAATCAAATGCACATAAAACTATACATTTTTGGAAAGGAAATTGATCAGAGAATCCAAATTTGGTGTCAATTTAGACCAACAATGTTGAATTTTTGAGAAAATCACAAAATTCACTTTTTTGACCCAATTTTTTGAGACAAAGCTAACAACAACAAAATTGAGTTAAAAATGCCCAAATCGCTAGATGATGTTAAGACACAAACTTAGGGATGATATTTTTTTTTAACCTTATCCAATATTTTTTGAAATTTTGACCACATTTTTGGCACTTTTTGGTGAACATTTCCAAAAATATTAACTACGGTTAAAAACAAACAAAAATCGTCCCTAATTTAGTGTCTTAACATCATCATCTAGCAATTTGGGCATCTTTTACTCAAAATAATTGTTGTTAGCTTTGTCCAAAAAAAATGGGTCAAAAGGTGATTTGTTTGTGATTTTCTCACAAAATTAAAATATTTGGTCAAAATTGATGCCAAATTTGGATTCTCTGATCCATTTCCTTTCCATAAATGTACACTTTTGTATACATTTGAGTCAAAGTTCAATAATTACAGCACTCACAAAATTCCAATTTTTTTTTCTTCCCTTAAGTCCCCCCTTAAGGGGGCTGTTAACCCTCAGCATAGCCTCAGTAAAATTGCTGACTCCTTTATTATTCATTTAATCTATATAAAAGTATACATTTTTTTGTTTTTGCAGAAAAGGGTTCAATGAATCCAACCATGGTCATGATTCATGAAATTGACCATTTTGGAGAAAATGATAAAAAACACGGTTTTTTTTACCCATATATTTTGTCAAATTTTGTCATACTAGTTTCATAATATACTTTTTGGTCAATAACTCCAAAATTAATAAAGATTTTCAACAACAAAAACTATTCCTAGGGAATTGTATTAGGAATATGTGATGCGATCTGAGAAAACCCGTCGGATGTCGCAAAATGTGAACTAGGGATTATGGGTAAAATAGAAAAAATAACAAATAAAAAAATCAAATTTAAAAAAAAATCATTTTTTAGATTTTTTTAAAGAAAATTAGTTTCCAGTACTTTGTGTCATCATCTTTCATGAAATTTCACCTTGACAAACTTAAGTCACTTTTATTATTAACCTTATAATGTTATTATATTGAATTATGTATCTTTTTTGGCCTGTTTTCATGATTTCTTGTTTTGTAGCTTTTGGTGACATCACAATCATCATTTTTGTATTGATCGTAGAAAAATGATCGAAACAGTTCTGTAATCAGCACAGTTTTAGCTTTCTTATGATATAAATATCTCCAATATGAAAAATGCCACCATGTGGCGGGTTTTCACAGATCGCATCACATATAATAAAACTAGTATGACAAAATTTGACAAAATATATTTTGAGTTTTATCTTTGCAGAACCTAAAATGGGTAAAAAAATGTGTTTTTTATAATTTTCTCCAAAATGGTCAATTTCATGATCATGGTTGGATTTAGTCATTGTCAAAGACGCCCCTCGAGTTACCATTGTAATTTAAATCTTATCTATAATTGTATGTATTTAACTTTGTCAATCAGAGCTGACCGATTAGATCCATCATGGGTTGCCTTGAATACATCCAGGGGATATGAGAGCCCTCAGCACAAACTCTTCATGCGCTATACAGGTATGTACATGTACAGGAATCGTTATCTGTTCTCCCTGCCATTTTGCTTAAACTTAAAGGCATATTATGTGATCTTTTCCAAGTAGCGCCCTCTATCATTGATTTTTACTATGAAAGCAGATTTTCTTGCAGATTTGCATTTTTGATCATAAATCATAAAGATCTTCTAAGTTACAGATCGATGCGATTCCTAATTACTTCAAAATCATGGTTTGAAAAATAGATTGTACCGAGCGGTACAATCTATTTTTCAAAACTTACTCTAAATTCACTCTTTAAATAAACCATGATTTTGAGGTTATTAATATTGGGAATCGTATCGCTCTGTAACAAGTAAATAACCACATGTGATATATAATTTTCCAGCTTATTTTAAGAACATTTTAGCTAAATCAAAATTTCAATTTTGAAAAATGGTGACTTTACACTGGATTCGTTGTGGATGGTCACATACATTGAATACAATGTTCTACATGCTATTGGTCATGCTCCAAAGAACCTAGCTGTGGTAACTTTACAAGTTAGCTCTATAGTCTTGCACAGTCGCATGTGATAATTGTAGTTACATGTAGGTGTTAACTTTATGATAAATGATTGCTATAACGATGGAATGGTTCAATGCACCTTCAAAATGGAAGTGTAAATTTCAACATGAACTGTTATTTTTTTTATTTTGGAAACCCTTGTTTTTCTGCAGACAGTGTGTCCATTTTAAAGCCCATTAGAACGTGACAAATGATAGGATCAAATCACTGAATGTCAAAGTCCTAATTCTGAGAAGTGTATAAAAAAATCCATAGTTGTAATTATGAGTCATTTCTATATTTATTTCATGTTTCCAGTGCTGGTGGCGGATCTGTTAGTCTATATTCCAGCCGTTTTAGCCTTTTTTAGCTGGACTCTGACAGACAGGACACATGGGGAGAAATTGATATGTGCAGCCGTGGCTTTGGTCTACCCGGGGATTGTTCTCATCGATCATGGCCACTTCCAGTATCCTTTTAATGATATGTTATTAACACTTTCCATGCGGCTTAATTAGTTTCACCATGATACAAAACAGATTTTTCAGAAACCTCTCCCAATTTTTCAAAGTCTATCTCAAGGATTATGGAACCGAAACTATAGGCAAGTTTGGATTTATTTCAATGCATTTCTCATGGTGATTCCAAATATGGTAATGAAAATAAATAATTTTGACATTTTTGAAACATTTTGTGAAAGTTTGGAATGTCGTCTGCAGACGCATGCTGCATGGAAAGTGTTAAGGCACTTGTAAACAATGTTGTTGTTGCACTCGTCACTCATCTATAATAGTCTATTTCATTTCCTGTGGATAGTGACGTTACTGTACAGGTGCCGCATTTTAGCATGCATCATGTTTCCTCCGTCTTTCTATGCGTGGGTGTATATTCCAGCGCCTTGACCTCAAAAGTTAAAAAGAGGGCGTTCATCAGTGAATGACACATTGACTTTACTGTCTCATGATAAAAAATACCATATACCAATCTGTATTATTTTTAATCGAAGGTGCAAAAATACATTCTTTTACACCATATGCAGTAGCTGAAATGTTTTCAAATGCTAACAATAGTAACAATTTGATTTTCAAACCTTTTTTTTTGAAATATTTTAAGATTTGTACAGTTTTGTTGCTTGAAAATTCTCTTAGTTTTATCAATTATACAATACCAACTGTACCTAAAACTTGATAAATATGACTGTGGTATCCATGCTCGGGTAACGAATCAATCTTTCAGTTCACGCAACGATTGGCAGAGCTAATACTACTTTATCGCCAACGCAAAGGTGCAGTTTCAATAAGGGTAAGGATGGGCTTAAGATGTATCAATACAATATTAGAACGTTTGTGTCAGCTTTGAACTGTGTTCCTAATCTATTCCAGGGGTGTATCTTCATTTGTTGTTCCAAACCAGCCAGCCGGGCAGGTTACAAAAAGTTACCAGCCTGAATGCAAACTAACCAACCCAACAACAACAGTAATTATAACATGGCTACGAGATAATCTTGTCCTTTACAATTTCGAGTTTAATGTTATTGTTGTCTATCAAACAAAATAAACGGCCTTGATTTTCCTGGTGTTAGTGAATATTATCACAAAAGTACTCAGTAATGAGATTTTTGCCATGAAATGAGATACTGAAGTAAAAATTTAAAAAAATCTTGATATAAGGTTTGATTAAAAATGTGCTATGATTTAAGATTTTAGAGCCTTTGAGTGGTGTGTTAAGCCAGACAATTCTTTCCGGCGGCAACCATGATGTGATATTTACCCGCCTCGGACAGGCAGACCTGATGATTTATGGTCTGTCAAATGAATCATGGAACTGTGCCATGCAGGTATAGGATTATTTGCAATTTGTGGTATGGCATAGGGGAGAACAAATGGAAATGTCACCTTTTGTTGTTGGTACCTTACTGTCTGGCTTCTCAGCTTCACAGTGCTTTAATAAGACCTTGCCCTCTATACCTTTTACCTGCTCATTTGTTTGCAATATGTTGCAAGGATGGGCTTAACCCTTTGAACCCGGAGTTATTTTAAGGGTTCGGTACACCCACCCTGACTTCTCCGGGGGTAAAATGCTAAAGTAGTACACCTATATCATCAGTAATATATGGTACCGATGATAGAGGGCAGTATGCCATTGTACTACACGTATAACGTAACCTATTTATAACATAAAAACCGCCAAAATTGCCAATCATGACCGTAAAACAATGCATCCCTGTCTACCTGAGAATTATCTGCGCCATATTGGGTTGCATATTCATCCAATTTCGCGCTATTTTTGACTGTTTTCTTCAGCTAAATTACATCAACATTTCATGCGGCAATGTGGTTCATTCTACTGTGACATTTTATCACAAGACTAATCCTTTAAAAGAGCAATTTCAAATAAGATATGTGAACCTTTTTACAGTGTAATTTGCAGAGAAATTAGCAACAATATCCCAGGAATCCGTCATGATTTTGATGTTTATGCCTTTACAGAAACATGGTTCAACTCCGAGGACGACTCCAATCTAATCGACCTCAATAATTATACCAATATTGATTGTATTCGTTATGGCCGAACGGGTGGTGGTACTTCTCTTTTTATCCATCCCAAACATAACTTTATCCATAGACCTGACCTTAAAATCAATACCACTGACTGTGATTCCCTCTTTATTGAAATTCCTGGGATTGATATTATTGTTGGCACAATTTACAAACCGGATTACGTTGACTTCGATCAATTCATCTCACAGCTCGATTGTATCTTGACTACCGTCACCAATGAGAAAAAACGTTGCTACATAGCTGGTGACTTCAATTTAGATCTCCTGAAGTATGATCGCAGCGCTGCAGTCAGCTCTTTTGTCAATTTAATGTATACTTATCTCTTCTTTCCGTGTATTGATAAACCCACCAGAGTCGTTCCTGGTCCTAAAGGAACCAGTATTACCTTGATTGATAACATCTTTACCAATGACATCAATCACAAACTTATTTCAGGCAACTTGGTAACTGACCTATCCGATCATTTCCCAAACTTCATCTCCGTAAAAGGCTCGCGCTATAGAAATTACAATAAACCATCTTATAAAAACGTTAGACAACTAAATGATAATAATATTAAAGGTTTTAAAAATTCTATCTCACTTGTTGACTGGGATTTCATCACTCACGACAACGACCCTGATCTTTCATACACTCATTTTATCAAGAAAATCACTGATGTACTTGATTTTCACTGCCCTATAAAAACAACTAAAATTGCAAACCGTAAAACACCACGTAAACCCTGGGTCACATTAGGTATCCTTAAATCAATTAAAAATAAAGATAAACTATACAAGAAATACATCACTAAACCTACTATTGACAATAAGATAAAATATACTAAATTTAGAAACATATTAAATAACCTACTACGTGCATCTAAAAAGTCCCACATTACTTCTGAAATTGAATCTAATAAATGTAATATGAAAGACACATGGAGAACACTAAATAATCTTCTGGGTAGAAATAAACGTAAAAAATTACCAGACTTTTTTAAAGATAAAGACGGTAATAAAATAACGGACTCAACTGATATTGCGAATAATTTCAACCAATTCTTTACTAATATAGGCCCTAATCTCGCGAGTAAAATATCTAATCCTGATGATGACTACGCATCTCCTCTAAATTCGGTTAACCAAAAAAATAGTATGTTCCTAAAACCAACTACTTCGGAAGAAATTCTAGATATTACGAATAAACTCAAACAAAGTAATAGTTGTGGTTTTGATAATATCAGTAGCAGATTATTAAAAGCCGTTATCGATGATATCGCACCTATCCTTTCACACATCTTTAATAGGTCACTGGCCACAGGAGTAGTACCATCTCAACTTAAAATAGCCAAAGTTACTCCAATCTTTAAATCAGGTGACAATAAATCGTTCAGCAATTATAGGCCGATTTCTATTCTTCCTTCCATCTCAAAAATACTGGAAAAAATTGTCTATGTACGCCTTTATGACTTCATTACTGTCAATAATATCCTTAGCCCACATCAATACGGCTTCAGGGCTAAAAGATCAACATATATGGCTATAAACGATCTTTATTGCAGCATCACAAACGATCTAGACAACAAATTGCACTGTCTTGGTATTTTTCTTGACCTCAGCAAGGCATTTGATACCCTAAATCATGACATTCTCCTCCACAAACTAAATACTTACGGTATCAGAGGTCATGCAAATACTTGGATTGAAAGTTACCTTTCTGATAGGAAACAGCACGTTGTCTACAACCAAAGAACCTCTTGTGAAGGTAATATTGTGTGCGGAGTGCCACAGGGCTCTATACTTGGGCCGCTTTTGTTTTTGATTTACATAAATGATCTCCCCCTCTCCTCACCCACTTCCCTTTTTATAATATTTGCTGATGACACAAACATTCTCTTTTCTCACAGTGATCCTGATCAACTTGAAAATCTAATCAACAATGAACTTAATAACATCTCAAATTGGTTTAAACTTAATAAACTATCCCTTAATATCGATAAAACTAACTTCATGATATTTAAAAATAAGCATAGTAATAAACCTGATCTAAACTTTAAAATTGTAATCGATAATAATAATATTAATAAAGTTGATATAACTAAATTTCTTGGCATTCTAATTGACAATAATCTCTCATGGAAAGCTCACACATCCCACATAACGAAAATAGTTTCAAAATATAATGGTATCTTCCGCAAAATAAGAGCCTATCTAACCAACGATTCGCTGCATACACTGTATAACACTCTTGTTGTACCATATTTATCTTACTGTACCATTATATGGGGTGATAGAAATAATGCAAACTTAGATTCCTTATTCATTCTCCAGAAGAAAATCATTAGAACTTGCACCAATTCCCTATGGCTTGAGCACACCACACCTCTCTTTATATCCCTGAACAAGCTTAAAATCCGTGATATCTATACTTATCAACTTGCTATACATATGTACAGATACCACCATAAATTATTACCCCTTGACCTCCCTGCCACCCTTTTTATCAATCACTCTGATATCCATAACCACAATACGCGTCATGCCACTGATATTCTCATTGCTCCTACTCATACCAAACTGGCCGAGAATACTTTCAGATCCCAAGGTCCACTTATTTGGAATAACATGAGCAATACTCTCAAAATCTGCAAGTCACTTGCTATATTTAAAATGCACCTAAAAAAATACATCCTTCTCCAATATCGCTCTGAAATGTTTAACAACGAGTACGCTTCAATTAAATGATTTATCAATATAATCATGTAATGTAAATGTCTGTCTAATGTTTTTGTCCTGCACCCTCATTTTTTGTATGTATTCACACATTCAGTGTATAGCTTATAAGTATAGTAATCTCATTGTATAAACACCCTATACACTGTATCTACGATCCGTATAAATTAATCTGTTACTGTAACCTACATCTTTGTATTACTCCCTTTTATTGATATTATGTATTATACTATTATTTATTCAATTGTAATTATTTTATCATTGGGTGCCATCTTCCTCACGCTCTGCGTTTTAGACGGGCATCCACATCTCCTGTATATTTGTATTTATAAATAACTGTTACTGTATATGTTTACCGAGATGAAAACAAATAAAACTGAAACTGAAACTGAAACTGAAACAAAACACAAAGAAAACCTTGCGAAACAATGTATTTCACATCGGGTGAACATCACATGACTTTCAAGTCACATGACCACTCAGTCATATGATCAATGTGTCACCTGGTCGCTCAGGTCGATTTTTCAACCTATCGGGTTATACGACGTTCTCCGATCGACCTATCGGGTTCAAAGGGTTAAGATGTATCAATACATATTAGAAAGTTCGTGTCAGTTTTGAACTGTTCCTATACTCTGTTTGGCCATCTCGAGACAGTGACGTAACCGCGTATTCTACTAATTGCATCACATAACGCGCACGCATACTCGCGGCGCTGGCGTACAAACACGAGTGTTGAAAGGCGGAAGATACACACGCGTGCGTAAAAGCTGCGCCTGTTCAGTTACGTCACTGTCTCGAGATGGCCAAACAGAGTATAGTCTATTCCAACTATCAAATGTTACATTGTCAAACTCCACAATTACAGATACGGCTTAAAAACAATATGCACCGTGTGGCTTTTCAGCTTGATAGTGGAATGCTAGATACCTTGCCCTCTATGCCTGCTAAATGAAACGATGCACCTTGTAAATGAAGTTTTTAGTCCTTATAGTTTTGAGGGTTTAAGGATCTATTATTATTTAATGACAGAAAAAGCCCATTGAGTCAGAAATACGTTGACATGTGAAAATTTCATTTGCAAACACAGATGCAGTAAAACACTGACATTTCACGGTGTTAAAATGTAGCCAATTTGCGAAACACCACCTTTTAGCGGCATTTTAATATTGCTAATTTGAATCAACTTGCTATGTTAACCTTAACCTTTATATACAATCTTAATTAGCGGCGTTTTTAATTTAGCAAATAGAGGACCAAGCGAAATTAAAATGCTAGCGAAATTTGGTTGCTTTACATGAAACGCAATTTGTCAAAATTGAACTGAACACGCAATGCTATCCATCATGAAGCATGAATTGGTGTATTTATGATTGATTTATGACATTGATTGTTGGATTCCTTAACCAGAGTGTGTTCTAGATATAATAATGCCAGTCTTGGTTTTGCATTATGGGCCATTGTTGCCTTGGCAACAGGTCATGACCTTCTGGGCTCCATAGCCTTTGTCCTGGCCCTCAACTACAAGCAGATGGAACTCTATCATGCCATGCCATTCTTCTGCTATCTGTTGGGAAGGTGTCTCTTTGCCAAAGATGAGAATAGGTAATGGAACTCTTTGCTATAATATGTAACCATTTTTGATACGTATGATAACCAAGCGAAGAGCTCTATCCTGACATGAACTGTTTAATCAGTTCCAAATTTTGACGAGAAATATTTGTTTTTTATCTCTCTCTACATGTAAAAGTAATCCAAGCGTACGCGAGCAATTATAGTCACACGCTCACGATTTTGGCTGCACACATGAAACACACGTATATATGATGCACATTGCGCTTGTTGCCCGTGTCCTTCTGTATTCAATTCTGTTGTAAGGAGGCTTCGCCAATTTGGAACTTATCAAACTATAGCATCCATTATGTGTTTTGTAAGTAGCCCTGTGGTCAATACATTGTATGAGGATAGGCAGGATAGCTGTAGATGCACCACCATTTGCTATGCTTCTGAAATACGCTTCATAAAAGTGCCTGAACTTTAAAATGAGATTGAGCATAGACAACCCATCCAACATGCATCGCCGGGCTTCGTCTAAGTGGAGATATAGAGAGATATGCCTTAAAGATATCATTCTTTATGAATTGACCTACTTTGATAACAAACACACCATTAGCAGTGATTTTAACACTACGTTGACATCTTCTTAGATATTATATTGCTCTGAAAATACTTGTCAATACTGACCTCACAGGTTAAGTTTCAGTTTTGATATGTACTCTTTGCTGTGGTTGTTACATTAAATGCTTCAAGTGATATTTACTGTTTTTGATCTTTATATGTTCTTATGTTTCTTTATTCAACAGGTTTTTCAAATTAATAAAGATTGGTGTCGTGGTGATCTTCACTTTCGCACTATGCTGGCTTCCATTTCTAACAGATAAAGAGGCCCTTTTGCAAGTTGTTCATAGGCTGTTCCCTTTTGGTAGAGGACTATTTGAGGTAAGAATACATCCATAAGGTGGTTCAATTATGATTCATAATCCGGTAAACATATCAGAACATACATGACCAGTCACGTCAAAAAGCACATGCTGTCAGCAAACACAATTTTGAGATAGAGGCCATTTGGTGAAATGTAGAGAAAATAATAGAAAAAAAGCATGCTTCATCAAATCATATCTCGTGATTACACGGTCCAATTAATGTCAACATGTTATCATTGGCGAAATGTAGAGCAAATAATAGGAAAAAAATGCTTCATCAAATCATATCTCGTGATTACAAGGTCCAATTAATGTCATCATGGTATCATTTTAAAGCTTAGCATTTGCTCTTTCAAGGCAAACCAATAACGCCGAGTTGACTCGGGTTTCCAACATGTGTTTGCATACATACTAACAGGATCATTTTGAAAGGCACAATGCCTCTATTATAATCGCATCAGTTTCTACAGTGCCAAAGGGATCATGTGTTTGAGTGTTATGTTTTGACACTTTGTATCAGTAAGAGAACAGTGTGATCCATCACATCAAAAGAGAGCTTACAAGACGATACCTCTCGTGATATAATTGGACCAGATTTTATGTGAAATATTAGGTGGAAAGGTTTTCTTATTTCTGACTGAGCACTGAAATGTTTATACTGTTATATAGATACACATCAGCTTTTCATTGATATGTAACACAATATGCAACATTTGAAAAGGTGGTGATTTACAAAAATGTCTGTACTTTTTTGAGGAGTTTATTATCAGGAGATATGCCCATGCCTGCCAAAACATATTATTCTACACGCTTGACCCGCTCTACACAACTACACGTTGTGCCCGACACTGCACATACCACTGATTATGACTGTTTTTCTTTTGCCAGGATAAGGTCGCTAATGTGTGGTGCAGTTTAGAAGTAGTATTCAAGATACGTAGATTACTGTCACAACAATTGTTGGTACAACTCAGCCTAGCAACTACGTTAGTGTGTTTGCTGCCCTCTTCAGTTGACCTTTTGCTCAGGCCAAGTATAGAAAAGTTCAAAATAGCATTGGTAAGTAGGGATTGAATGTGAATTCAATTGCATGCATGAATTAAAGGATTTACTGCAGGCAAAGCTGTTGTTTTGTTTGGTTTTTGGGTGTGTTTTTTTGTTTGTTAAATGTGGTAGTGTAATTTTTTTGAAAATATGGGTCTACTTTAGCCAGGGATACTATTAATTTTTGGATAGAAAAGTCCGATCCTGTGCATACGTAATAACAGGTCGCGTTTTGTAACTATTTTAATGAGCTCATCCCGGAATGTTGAACTTTGTTGTGATAACATCTTGATGACGCTGTTATCGGGGAATCAAAACAAATACAATATTTGATGCTTAGGTATAGATTTAATTGAAATTTACACGGAATTGTGGGAAAGAATCCTGAAAAAATTGGGCAGTATTGAAAATTATTAAAGAAAACCTTACGTGCTTCAGGGTTTTTACCACCCTAAAAATGATTAATTCACATTTAATCGTTTGGTTTATACATTTTTAGCTCAGTTTTTCACTTCCGTTTTAATATGAACGATACCGTTCTTGTTTGTGTCTGACAGACTTGATGCAAGTCTATACCTAAGCAGACGACATACAGTGCTACAGCGCCATCAAGATATGATCACACAAAAGTTACAGTTTCTGGATGAAGTAGCTTCTGATAGGCAATTTGAGTTGCTCCACCATTGTTAACACAAGATCCTTTTATTTAACAACCCGTTATAAGTTGTTTAAAAATACACAAATACACGACAGTGTAAGTAAATTTCAGTGGTTGTTTATCAGATTTTCATCAGTTGGTTTTATTTTTCAGTGATAATTTCAGTAATTCACTCTCATAGTACAATGTTATTAAAATAATTTATTGCTGATGGGTTCTTAGTATCTATTGAGATTTGTTTCACAAACAGTGCTCTTTGATCTCAGCCTCAGAAAACTATGAGCAAATTATCTACATATAGAGCAAAATGTTTGAGAAGAACCGCCCTCAGAAAAGGATTAGAGTAACCCTACCATCATTAACTGTGAAGTTTAATGCCTCGGCCATGAAAATATTGTTTTACTGATTCAACATTTTAAATATGACGCAAACAACAACAAAAACATACAATTTGTTTAAGAATCAAAAATTCTGAAATCCAACTTTCTGAATGTAGTTCACCCTTACAATGTGGATTCTTGTGTAAAAGGAAAAGTATGCAAACACCACCGCCGTCCCGCCAAAGAAGGATTTCAACATATCAGGTAGGGCCTTTGTACTGTTTTCATTCCTAACGTTCCTAACTTAAAACTGTTCTAATAATTATTTGTAATTCATTGTATTCTTTCAGGTGAACTGTTCACTGGTGTTTTTCTTATTTTCTTATCAAGTCCATGAAAAGAGCATCTTAATAGTTGCATTGTAAGTACCGTATTGATATTCAATGTCATGAAAGATATCTACTTTTATTTTAGGGAACCTCAGCCCCTTATTAAAGATGGATATTCCGATCACTTGAGCTTTTCTTTTTTGCCCATCAACATATTTTGATATTATAATTCGAAGAAACCCCATATTTTTCTAATTATTTCTGTAAAGTGATTGGTGCAAGATATGTTCCATTAATATGTTATGGGACAAAATGCAGTGAATTACTGCCAACGGTGGTTAACCACTCGACCAGATCATTGTAGTTGTGCAACTCAAACTTTGGAATATGACTATTTTAAGGATGACCCTTCATGTAGAATAGAAAACATTAAGTTGAAAATCGGGCCAGCAATCAGAACACCAACCCTTAATTTGTGTCACCTTAAGTTGTGGGATGACCATGGTGCAAACAACATCAGCAAGTATTCTAATCATAGGCGAAGCATATCTGCATAAGGGCAAACATTAGTATCTGTTGTGCAGATGAAAACACCAGTGCATTATGCTCATTACATACTATTACTAGCCAGTTGCTGGTCGCAGCACCTAGTACTCGCTAGATCGAGGTAGATTTATGCGACCTATGACGTCTGTTAATCGCCAAAGGCCGCATTATACTACTACAAATCACTGGTAGTCGAACATATTTCATGCTTTCTTTGGTCACGCAGACGGCAAGATGTAACACACAGCCCGTATGCTGGATAATGGCTGTGTATAATGGGAAGGCTAATTTCCATGCAAAATAACACTTCCTTATTGACTGAAATGATATCCGTCATTAGCGACCGACGTTCGAATTGACATGAAGTTAACTGGCCGCGACCAGTCGTTTCCAGTCAAGCAATCTCTTGATCGATGTATCGGAAAGTCGTTGTAATGGTCGCTATCAGAGGAAGGTTTTTGAATTGAAGTTTTACGTCATAGGAGATTATCTCAATACACCACTCCGCTGCATAATATATATTCAATTTATACGGTTTGATGAATACATTCATCCAAACTTTATCAGGCCTACGCCTCGTTGGAAAATTCATATCACACCCAGCTTGAGGTGACATGCAGTGTTATACAGTCCTTAAAAAAGTAACTGACCCGTGTTCAAGTAATAAATATTCTCTTAACTCCAAAAACATAGTGCCTACATACAAATATTGAATTATAAAAACCAAAACCAAATCAGTTTTCGTTTTAGCTTTTGGTTTTACTACACACAGCCTTGGTTTAGCAATAGGCGGGTTATTGATTAACTGATAGCGACAACTCACCGGTCGATAGTAAGATGAGGATTAGAGATGCTTTAATTGATCAATGCAACCCATATACACACCTGTCACACTATCCTGCGTGTTCAAAACCCGAATGCAAAAATGAAAACTGCACTTGTTTCATTCTTTTTTAGTGTAGTGCTAATTATTAATGGATCGTTGTGAACAATGTCTCTAATTTGAAGAGGAGAAATCATTCCATGAAATAATTGTGAAAAATTTAATATTTTTACGATAGAACCATATTTTTAGAGTTATGAACACATTTATTACCTGTATTTGATGCAAGTGTTCCTTCATGCATGTCACAAACCTACCATGGTTTACTTAACACTTTCCACGCGGCAGGCATCTGCAGACGACATTCCAAAATGTCTCAAACTGTTTAAAAGATGTCAAAATTGTTAAATTTCATAACCATATTTGGAATCACCATGTGAAATGCATTGAAATAAGTACAAACATGCCTCATATTGGTTCAGTAATCCTTGAGATAGACTTTGAAAATTGGAAAGGTTTCTGAAAATCTGTTTTTTATATGGTAAAACTAATAGCCGCGTGGAAAGTGTTAACACTGAAATGAGACGCCACCTATTTGGTACTGAATGAACTTATATTACTACACGCAGCAGAGTTGTAGACATGGGACTAGGACTCGAGTCGCAAATTTTGCAATTTGATACTTGACTTGCAAATATTGGTATTGACTTGCGACTCTACTTGGCCTTGCAACCTTATATGACTTGAGATAAATCATTTTGAAGATAAAAAATGAACTTTAATGTGTTTCTATTCTATCCTTTCCCTTTCAGACCAGTGTGCCTTTTACTCCACCAGTTCTCATTTTCTTGTATGTGGTTTTTACTTATATCAACTTTTAGGTAAGTGCAATGATTTTCATGACTACAGGGTGTCCCAAACATTTTGAGACCTTTTCAAAACTTTATATTCCCGGATAAATAATTTGCAGTATTTAAGTAAAAACATATTTGTATAGAGGAAGACTTGTAGAATTATTTTGGTCCCAAACTTACAATAACAGCTATCTTGTTGCCAAAATACAGACCAAAGTTTCCCGAACTGCACTTTCATATAAAAGCGTACTATAATGAGCTGAATAAAGTCAAGGATGCGACAAAGGGAAAGAGGTAGGGAAGAGAAAAAAAGTTTTCTACAATGATTCTTCATTTCAGATTGATAGATCTTTATATTATGAACAATATTTGTTGTACACAACATTTAATTAGTGACAACTATTTTTGAAAAAATCCACATGAATGTAATGTAATGTAAGGAACAATGTTATTACAATGACTTCCAGCAAATTGAACCATTTTCTGGTATTGTGAGTAATGTAGCTAAACCTTACAGCGTGGGATTTATATTGAGGGGTCTCAAGAAGGGGTCCCGCTTGGAACCGAAATGGTTCTACAAGTTTTCTCTTTCCAAAATATGTTTTCAGTTTGGTATTGCGACTTATTTTAAGAGAGATACTAATAGTTAAAATGGTTCGAAACGTTCGAGACACACTGTATTTTGCAACAAAAGGTCCGTAAATGTGGAATTACTATTAATGGAATCTTGATTCTTATTCAGATTTTTATGTTTGTGTTTTTCATGTGCTATCATACAGTAACATTATTCTATTCTATTTTCTCACCAGCATGTTACCATTGTTGATCAAAGATGGCCTCATGGTGCCTTACATAGCTTTATGCGGTCTGTTTTATATTGCCGTCACTCTTAGTCAAACCCAGTGGTTCACTTCAAAGCCAAACACAACTCCTCATATTGGTGTTCAACTAATGGTAAGTATTGTAATCATTGTAATAAAGTGCTCAACAAAAGAAAGTTGTACACTTTGTTTAGGTCAATTAAAGTAACTTTTGATTGTTTTTTTACCAAACAGGTTAAATAGATATTTGGATGAATCTTATAGGCACATTTTGATACCAAACATAACACCTAGCAACAAAGATAAACCATGATTAGTGCCATTTAAAGAAAATTAGTCACTTTTCAAAAGTCACATTTTCAATTACTACACAGGAGGAAAATGGGTGCGTGCGAGGTTCACCCTGTGTGTGACGCTGTTATTAACAAGGATTGACCGGTGGGCAATCGATCACACTGTGCAGCCGTGCACCCTGCGCTGGGCGTGCACTTAGTGGGCGGGATATTTGATTCCGAACATAAAGGGCATTATGTGCTTGTTAACAATTGATGTTTTCTTCCGCGTAGTGTATAGACTACTCCATAGTCCACTTAAACGAAACTTGTATCCGTTTCAACATCTACAACCTCAAGTGGATCCAAATTAATATCTGGTTCCTCAGGTCTGCAAGTGGACTACTGACTTTGGATTGACCTTTCTTGAGTTACCATTGTCTTCAATGGGAGTTTAGGCCAGAAATTGGCCTAAATTTTACTAGGCAGGAGGCGTGTCTTATTCTCAGCTATACATGAAGCTATATTATGAGATACCAGGAATTTGGACCAATACCTACATGTAGGGCCAATCATAGCAAGATAATCACTCCTTAGGGCTTTGATTGACAGCAAACAGTAACTGGTTTATGTGAAATCATAGCAGGCAAAGTTCAAGCAAAGTCCCTGACCTCTTTCTAAAGTCCATAGTCCTTTTATCCCCCAGAATATACCAAACCTTGAAAACCACACATGGATTGTTTTGTCTGCTGTTATCAGTTACAGAATATAAACATTAATTACTTGTGGTTTGTGGTTTGGTGTCTTGAAATTGCCATACCAAACCAGTTTTTAAATGTTTGTGTTTTAGTCTAAAATCTTTAATCTTGCTTTAATCTAGCTTTCCCCTATGTTACTGAACAATGCAAAGAAACAAAACTATAAAATTTGCAGCTTGCGGGATTGAAGTTTACATGTTTATATAAATTATAGCATGAGAAAACACTAGCCCGATTTGGGATAGATTTGATTTTATACAAAATCAAATGTAAGTAACTAAAATGTCAAACATCAAGTTCAAGTAATTTTACCAGGCAAATTTTAAAAAAAATGAAAAAATGAAATAATACAAAGGACTATGGCATAGTCTACGTAGTGTATTGAAAATGTGACTTTTAAAAAAATGACTAATTTTCTATAAATGGTGCTAATTATGGTTTATCTTTGTTGTTAAGTGTTATGTTTGGTATCAAAATGTGTCTTTATTTTTATGTTAACCCTAACCCCCTGTGTGCTAAAAATGCTTCTCCTAAGCCCATCTCCAAGCGCATGTGCCAACGGTTTTTGATGAAGTAACCGACCGAGCCTATATAGTGAGCGTGGTACACTGCTTGAACAAGTAGCTCAGGGCCATGTCTTAGTTGGTGGGACATAGGGCCGATGTCTGGAGGGTCCCTGGATCGATTCCCGGCGATTAAGTTGGTGTGTTTTCTTCGAAATTGTCATCCCGGTTAAAAACCCTAAACCGGGGTTGGGTTAAGACCATACTCGAATAATGTAATAATACTTTAGGTTTGTTTTTCTATGCCCATTCCTTTCCTGATTTTATTTGGTATGCAGTTATGCCCACTGCCTTGCTTACACATGCACAACATTGAAGAAACAACTTTTATTTAAAGGAGGGGTCCCGCAAGCAAAACATTGAGCATTATTTGTTAGAAAAATTACTTTTGTAATTATACAGGGTGAGTCAAAAAGACTGCAATAGAAGAAGCCATTTTGTTTTCAAAACCAAAATTAATTTTAAAACTTTTTAAACGTTGCAAGAATGATGTATTTAATCCTAACATTGTGTGAAAAAATGAAGTCGATCGCATTTTTCGTTTGTCTTTGGTGAACCTTTTGACCAGTGCACCCATTTCACACGTTTGTCCACGTTATACCCAAAATATGCATCAGATCGCAAAATGTGTCTCTCATTCAAATTTGGAAACTTTAGTTCATTTGTGATGTTATTGGAATTTGATGCATCCTTTGTTGTTTACATGTAAGTTAGCATAATCAATTATAATCTTACCCATCCTATGAAAGCGTATAATGTTCTAAATTTTAATAAAAAACTGACATTTTCCATTTTTTTGTTGGCGGGATATTCAAATATGAAAATGCAATGTGTGCCATTTCAAATGAAAGTCCCTGTGCTCGTGGACAAACAGGTACATTTGGTTGTGCAGCAAAGAGGGTCACCAAAGACAAACGAAAAATGCGATCGACTTAATTTGTTCACACAAAGTTAGGATTAAATACATAATTCTTGCAACGTTTAAAGAAATTTAAAATTCATTTTGGTTTTGAACACAAAATGGCTTCTTTCCACTATTGCAGTCTTTTTGACTCACCCTGTATAGAACAAAACATCATACTAGTCACAAACGAATACAAACTGCCATCACTCAACATGCAATTTTAAAAATGTGCGGCGATCGAAAGTCCCGGTGTCGATGACGTCATGGGTATTTGTGCTCAAATTTGCGCATGTGCATTGTATAACTATGACGTCATCGACACCGGGACTTTCGATCGCCGCGAATTTTAAAAATTGCATGTTGAGAGATGTTGGTTTTTATTTGTTTTGTCTTAAGTGTGGTGTTTTGTTCTATATAATTTTAAAAAGTTGGGCTCGATAGTTATTTTTCTAACATAATGCACACTTTTGTGCTTGCGGGACACCTCCTTTAAAAACAACATTTATGTATTTCTGATGTCTAGGTTTTGGGCATGCTACGTAATATCACAAAATTAACTCCTGGACAATCAATCCACTTTGCTGCTCTGTGAATATCTTTCCACCATAGCATAACACTGTGAACTGTATACAAATAAGTTGCTGAATTTGGAAATGTTAAAATCTATCTTAAAGTTGAATGTGGCTATTGTCAATTCTTGTCACAGTTCAAAAAGCAATCTATAGAAATGAAGGCTTTGCATTGCTAAAATATTATTAGAGAGATTAAATTTAACCAATCTGTCTTTCTTGTTTGCATTTTCCATTACAGTTCTGTACTTCCATCCTCGGTGCTACTGTACTCAGTACAGCCAGTGTGCTTGCCAAGCCACCTGCACGGTATCCAGACCTTTTTCCTGTCCTGGTGTCGCTGTACTCTTGTGGACATTTTGTGCTGTTCCTCATCTGGTTCCATTATTTACAATTCACAACGTCTGGTGTAGAACCAACGAAAGACAATACTCGTAGTAAGAGAATTGATAGTAACATCAGCGGAAGGAAGGCAAAAGGAAAAAGGAAAACGCATAAAGTAGAGTGACTTTGAAACAAATTGAACTAATTGTTTACAATTTGTTTGTAATGATGGAAAAATTGTGCACGGATTGAAACTGCCATTTGACCTTGATGTGTGCATTGAACCATAAAATGGTTGTTTGTTTTTACAAAGCATATTTAATCTAGTTATCTTCCGGGAAAATTAAGTTAATTGACTCAAAAAAGAGGAAAATGTAACAGGTTTTTGTAAGCTTACCCTTTTTTCGCTATTCCAATTGGATTTACAAAATTAAGACATGAATACAAATGTACATATATCGGTGGAGGGCTTCATTAACCCTAACCTACCGTAGCACTATGATTCACTTTGGCAAAAAACAATGTCCATGCGCATGCTACAGCATTCAATTCGATGACGTCATCAACCAAGCTGATATGTGTGTACGAAATCGCTGCCCGGGCTAGCGTTGGCCGAGTGGTTAGGGCTGCGGCGCGGTGGTCTGCGGCGATCATTTGGGTAAAAAAATCATCTTTTATCCCCCTCCCCCGATTTCCACACAAAAACATACCCTGGTTAGGGTTAAAACACACAATTTTCCATGCCTGTTAACCCTAACCTTCCTACATGTAGACACTACAATTCACTACAGTTAAAAACGTGCATGCTATCACTGATTCGATGACGTCATCGTCCGAGCTCATAAGTGGGTGCGAAATCGCTGCCCGGGCAAGCATTTGCAGGTTAGCTCAGTGGTTAGGGATGCGGCTGTGATGATCGGAGGGTTGAAATTCCGGGGGTTTCACAACGATTATTTGGGTAAAAAAATCATCCTTTATCCCCCTCCCCCAGTTTCCACACAAAAACATAGCCTAGGTGGGGTTAGGGTTAAAGTCCTAAATATTAACCAAAAGAGCCAATAATGATATTTCAGATTGTAAGGAATCTTACATTTCATTGCATATGATACAAAACTTTAACAGAAGAAGCAATGATCTACCTGTCAATTTTAAATGTTCCCTCAAGATGTGACTAATTAACTCTTATACGAAAGTGCAATTGATCACAAACAAGTGTGTTCGGAACATTTTATTTGTGCAATATTTTAATATAATGTTTTAATATGCTATGGTACATTCGCTTAACTATTAAATTATGCAATGTTTTAAACACCTTTGTGTGAATATTGCATCATTTAATATACCAGTATCACAATAAATTACAGATAACATGCATTGGTCGTGAAAACTCACTTCATGCCACATGTCCTAAGTTTGTAAATCCCATTGGAATGGTGAAAAAAGGGGTCGGCTTACAAAACTTGTCACATTTTGCTTATTTTTCAGTCGATTACTTTCAATTTTTTTGGCGGAAGATGGAACTAGATTAAATACACTTTATACAAATAACAATGATTTAAATTTGAAGTGCCACTTAAATCTATGCACTATGGTTTTTGATTCACCCTTTACATCTCCCATCTTGATGACCCCTCTTTTTGCCATCTCTTGATCATGATGAATGCCTGCAGAATTGTAATGATTGTTTCATCGGAATTTATATTGGATAATTACAGCGAGAAGAAAGTACTTTAACCTTTAACCCGTTGTTTTTTGGTATTAATCAATCAAACCTCAAAAGCAACATTTTGCTTCGTAACTTTCAACCTGCTTCCGTTCTTAAGAGCCTGATTTTTTCCATCTCAAAACATTGTATATAAATATGCGCTTTAAACCCTAACCCCTCCATTTCTATATCTAATGAAACTCTAGCTTTCCCAAAATCTTTCTTATGATGATCCATAATGAAGAAGGAGAAGAACAAAAATTACGAGATTTAACTGATTTTTTTGATTGCCGTCTACCGTATTTGTACTTGATATCACATTTTTTATTGTGATAATAAATGCCAAAGCTATGAACTCATATAATGTTTTAATGTGTCAATTGTTCAACTGTTCTTGATAAATATGTTCTAACTCTCTTCATATATTAGAGTGAGAATCCCATTATTATGGAATGAGTTGAACACTGTGGTTGGAGACCACTCCAAAAAGACTGACTTATTTAAAGGTGTATGTTCTGATAACTTTTTTTTCACATCAAGACATTTTGATATCAGAAGAATCCCCATATTTTTCCCATTATGTCTGTAAAATCTTAGGGGCCAGAAATGTTCCATTTTAAAATTATAGGCTAAAATGTGGTGAATTACTGCCAAAGGTGGTGACCAGTGTGTGTACTACTCAATGGGCAAATTTCTTGTGACCTTAATTGTACTTCTAAAATAAAAACCATTGGAGTTATGCAACTCAAACTTTTGATTGTAACAATTTTAAGGATGACCTTTCATGTAAAATCGAAAACATCAAGTTGAAAATCGGGCCAGCAATCAGAACATACATCTACCTTTAACACTATAGATAAATCCAGGTAGCAGTATGGTGTAGAAGTCACAAGTATGCAAATGATCTCATGCTCTACTACACCTCTAACACACTAATCAACAACAGAATAAATCCTCATAATCTTATAATTCTCATTTTGCATAATTGGGACTTCAACACCATTACCCTCACCCAAATCCGACAAGCCAAGTGATGTTCAGAATTAATTTGGCAATTATGGGGGAAACCACACCAGACTGGCAGTATGAAGGCCCAATTGGCTTTATATATCAATATTGTATTTTATCTCTTTATTCGCTCTTTGCGCGTATCAGTCATTTGCGAGGAGGGCCTCGAACTAGTATCGCATTTGAATGGGTCTATTCTATAACATTATGTAACTAGTTCGACTCTCTCTGCACAACATGCCGTTATGCAGAGAGACATTGTGAAATAATGCAACACCTTCATTCAATCTGATTCCAGTTCGAGGCTCTCTCGCAAATGGCGGATCTGTGCAAAGAGCAAATTCTTTTCAATCTATAACACAGGTCACTCAATACAGTTCAAAATTCCCGCCCAAGTGTGCACCACTTTGTGCTATTTCAAGTGAGATGGTTCCCAGCAATGGCCGTCAATGAGGTGCAGGAATGCATGAAAATGGATTTGTGTATACAACTGACTTTTTTGAAAATTCCACTTCAAAATATACACATGGAAAAAAGTATCGCACCACTTGTTGAAAAGTGCAAATGTGGCCTCGAATTTTGCCACCATGGTGTGATATTACGGATCATTTGTTTTCGTAAGCTGTCCAACAAAATGTTATGCAATGAAAGGGCCACATTTTAGTTTGTGATGTAATCGATGTAATGTTTTTCAAGGCCAAAGTGAAAATGCATAAAACAAGTTTGGGTAAAACGCGATATTGAGAGGCCCAATGATTAATCTCTATAGTTGTAATCCTTGGTAACACATTCAAGTCTTCCAAAGGTCATCTGGGGTCAAATTTCAAAAGTTGCCCGATTGTCCTCAAACATGAAAAAAAACTCCCTTTTTCGTACGCCCAACGGTTATGGGGTCAAAGGTCAAAATAGGTCAAATTTTAAATAAGTTCAAATGACAAAAGCAATATTGCGGAAGTGTTGACCTAGGTCAAATAAATTTTAAAAAATCAACGGTGACCTCATCGTATATGCTGAATTTATGAGCAACAAAAAAATGGCATGTTTGGACTCATTCACTGTATTGTAGCCTATAACGTCTAAATGAAACATTTCTTGCGCCAAATACAGAACTAATATAATGACTATTTGAAGTTTTTAAAGTCTATTCAATATCGAGTTATACCCAAACTTGTTTCATGCATGTTTTTGTTCAAAAGCATGCATTTTCCCCTTGGCCTTGAAAAACATCACATCGATTACGTCACAAACTAAAATGTGGCCCTTTTATTGTATAGCATTTTGTTGGACAGCTTACGCAAACAAATGATCCTTAATATCACACCATGGTGGTAAAATTCGAGGCCACATTTGCACTTTTCACAACAACAAAAAGTGGTGCGATACTTTTTTCCATGTGTATAGTAAGTTTGAAGTGGATCTGGGTCCTATTGCATAAAATCTAAGGTTCGTCTTAAGTAGAGATATAATTCTTGTCTTAAACTCTTTTAAAGAAGATTTTGAAAGAATTTTCGAGTTGGTCTTCATGAGGTCAATCTGCAGAACTTAGCCCTTCTTCATAAAGCTCAACGCCAAAGGAATCCAACATATAAGAATAACTCTTCCTAAGTTCACTTAAGATTAAGATTAACTTTTATGCAATAGGGCCCTGGAATGGAAATAATCCACTCTTCAAGACAGTGGGACTATTCCATAACATTATGTTACTAGTTCGACTCTTTTTACACAATATGACTGGTCATGCAATGAGACATTGTGAAATGCTGCAACATCTTCATTCAATCTGATTCCAGTTCGAGGCTCTCTCGCAAATGGCTGATCCGTGCAAAGAGCATATTCTTTTCAATCTATTAACACAGGTCACTCAATACAGTTCAAAATTCCCGCCCAAGTGTGCACCACTTTGAGCTATTTCAAGTGAGATGGTTCCCAGCAATGGCCGTCAATGAGGTGCAGGAATGCATGAAAATGGATTTGTGTATACAACTGACTGCCGTATATAAACATTTAAGGCACTTTTAAGAAAATTAAAAATGCAACAGCTTATTTCCCCGTTAAAATCAGGCTAACGTATTTTGCTTTGATTTGATTAACTTAGCAACATAGTCCAGATAGATAGAGATGAAGGCCTAATAGCGATCACAATGTTTGTGAGGATCGGAATTTTGCATTTTATTAATAAAAAGCAATACTGATAGATCATAACATTTTTACATGTACCTATTGTTTTTGGATTGTGTGTGTAGTTACATATTTATGTGCATATACCCATGGTTGGATGCAGATAGCAATGACATGTTTTTATGATCTATCTACTGCTGGTAGCAATGATATGTTATGCTTTCTACTGGTGATACTAATGATATGTTTATGCTATCTACTGCTAATAGTAATGACAAGTTATGCTATCTACTGCTGATAGCAGTGACAAGTTATGCTATCTACTGCTGATAGTAATGACATGTCATGCTATCTACTGCTGACAGCAATGACATGTTTTATGCTATCTTCTGCAGCTGATAGCAATGACATGTTATGCTATCTACTGCTGACGCAATGACATGTTATGCTATCTACTGCTGACGCAATGATATGTTATGCTATTAACTGCAGGCAGCAATGACATGTTATGCCATCTATCTAGTGCTGATAGCAATGACATGTTATAAAAAAATCTACTGCTGACAATAATGACATGTGATGCCAATGCCATCTACTGCTGCTGATAGCAATGACATGAAAACATGCGATAATCTAGCCAGGACTATGACAATCAAATATCATGCGGCCACTAAAGGGTGGAATCCTAGACATCAATTCAGAAATCCTTTCACGTGGACTCCTAGGCCTACTAGGCATATGTGTAATTCTTTGGAAGATTATTTGGAGAGCATTAAATTGGAATTAAGTAAAATCCCAATTTATAACGCCAAACCAAATATAGACATGAAGAATCACAATCCATTACAAGAAGTTTAAAAAACAACCCGATCTTATCTTCAAAAAAATGACAAAGGCAGAGGCATTTGTACAGTGGCGGCGTTACAGGGGGAAAGGGGGCATCCCCCTCTTCCACCCCCCCAAAAAAAAAAATCAGTTTAGTTAAAATTAGAAAACAATTGACACTTTTATCATTAAAAAGGAGTTTTTTCCGCGGTTTGCGCGCATTGTCTTACCAAATTAGGTTAAACCAGTAGCCTAGCCAGACGGGGGCAAGGCTTCCCCCCCCCCCTGAAAAAAAATGGAAAAAGGCAAAGGAAAATCGGGAAAGCAAAGAAAGGGAGAAGAGGTGACAAAAAGGGAATGGAAACGGACAGAAAGGAGAAAGGAAGACGGGCAAATTATTTAGAAATTTGCGGTTTTTCACGCCGGTATGAGGGCACAACGCCATGATCTAGAAATATACAAAGGCGAACGTTTGAAAGAGTCGTAAAATATTAATTATACTTTAAAGATGTCACACTAAACAAACGGAAACATGAGGCTAATCTGGAAAAAGATAGTCATTACCCATCCGTCTTCAAAGCCTTCATAAAATATTAATTGATAAGGTATGCTCGTGACAGCAGTAACATACGATCTAAAGCACACCATTTTCTTGGACTATCTGTATACACAGAAGAGGATTTCAAAGAAGCATCAAGAGATGTCAATTTCCGCCAATCAACCGACAGTGCCAATCTCAAGTGACAGTGCCAGGCCCCCTGCCCCCCACCCCCCCCCCCCCCCTCCCCTCCCCTGGCTACGCCACTGCTAATTCCTAACCCTATTATTAACCCCAATTCTAACCCTATCGTAAATCCTATAAGGCGGCATAATTCATTATGCGGTGTGAGAAGTTCGCCGATATCAACTCGTTGATTCCATCCACAATTTTATGAGCGGACTTCAAACATCACGTTACAAAATCATCGTGATAATGTGAGAACGCCGTGAGTGAAAATGTTGCTCACTTTTCAGGAGAAGCTTGATTATTTGATTACAAATTAATTAATTCCAATTTCAAGACTGGTAAATTTGCTTTTTTAATGTGTTGATTTTCATAAATAACTATTAACGAATAACTCAATTTGGCCGAAAATTTCACCACGATCTTGCATTCCAACGCCGAAATGTTCCGCTCACTGCAAACCTATCCTATTTGGTAATTCTATAAAAAGCCGGAAAATGACTTATTTTACGTCAGTCCGCCCCTTTCCTTAAATCAACCACTTGGCTAGGGTTTTGAGTTCGTAATCACCTTACTTTTTCTATACTAATCGTGCCCCTGAAACAATTATTAATTGACACCCTCTTCCGCCGCGTGGGCCGGGTATAGCTTTGAATATTAAAAGTCAAGTGTATTTTTATCCGAATAGAAAAAAGTGAACATTTCACTCATTGTTTAGTCATATAGCACATTCTTGTTTCCAAGATTTCATGAAACAAGGTCAATGTCTGCTGCCATATAGTGACCATTAAAAACATATGTAGACATTTTGTGAAAATATGTCCACGCAAATGCAGAGGGGGGAAGATCGTTAATAGTGTATGAGCGGTTTAAACTTCTCTAGACTTTTATTTGCTTGAATTTTAAGGCAGGCTTACAGGGTGGATCGAAGATCACGCACGTTTAAAAATAAAACTTTAAATACTATAGGGGAATGTCCAACGTCACCAAAAACGGAGTTAACAATCATAAAATGTATTGCACTGAAATATTAAAAATATCACACCGTCAAAATTTAACGCAGGTCATGAAATATCCGTTTTGTCATGACACATGAAAAGTTAATTTCGCGTATCCTTCACTATTGTTTTAGACAAACATGTTACGCCATATATGATATAGGCGCGTCCTGTGTATTAACTTATAGATTTAGGTTAGATTTGTAGTAATTAAACATAGTATTGTCATTAAACCATGTATTAGTGTAAATGTAGCATTTACAACGTATTGAATAGATCTTTTTATTGCATGGTTAGCCAAGTCGTATACTATTGTCAACATTTAAACGCCATGAAATCAAATTAAGTGACTAGGCGTATTCTTCTCGATTCGATTCTTGGAATTACCAGGTTTTGTGTTCCATCTATCAATCATTGCCTGTTATATACCGGTATATTAAAAGGTGCGAAGCTGATCCATTTTATTCTTTATTTTAATATAATCTAAGATATAAACATAATATGAATTGATTATTGAATATGTCTAAAAAGTCAAAAATGAAGAATATAGGGCCTATCAGCTTTATGTAAAAATAATTTTATACACGTGTTAATTCATGATCGACACGTCGGAAGAGGCGAAATCTTGATAGACCTAGGCCTACACAATGTATCACGGTAATGATGATTTGGCTAATGAAATTTGTTTTTGAGTAGGCCTATATATAGCATTAATTTGCTAAATATAGCCTAAAAGTTTAGGGACGTGATTGGAACGATGACTTAGTTATAGTCTCTAAACATTTGATTTTTGTCCATTGCTATATATAAGATGAATCTCATAGTTTATTTGTGTATCAAGACTGCGGAAAAGACTGATCAAGATCTGATTTGTAATAATTCGTGCGGGAATTCGCTGCTGCTTGATGTGTCTATATGAACTGAATTTAATCGGATATATGAAGCATGCACGTTTGTCATAGAACTTTTGACTGTGTGTCATATCACGACTGAAACATTGGAATAATACCTGGAATAACACGCAATAAAAACCGTTTGACGTTGGTAAGTGAAAACCATTTTTTTGTTTTAAAAACTTCTTCTGTTATGCATAAGTTAAAACCTATATTGAGAGCAGTTAACAAGCGAAACCTGGATTCTGAATTTGGGGTATGACAGGGGTCAAGTTTGTCATTTCAAGGGGTGAAATCGCTAATTCTAGGCTTAGAGTTTAAGACACGGTTAGAATTTAGGGTAAAATTGGGATGTGGTGACGAGAACAGTAGGGGTGCATATAGGAGATTGTGAGGGGGTTGCAGTAGGCAATTTAAAAATAATGGCACGAAGTTAAGAGTTTTTTATACAAACAAAATGCAAAATTATGTGGCAATGACATCAGAAAATTCACCATATTTTTCTTGCCCCAGCCAGTTATTGGCTTTAAAATAAGTCTGAAATCCTAATATAGGACCGTTTTGAAAAAAATAGGTAAGGTTTTCGGGCTGATTTTAATAAGTGCTGCTACAGCCATCAGCCAAATTCAAATTGGGTCTTCTAATATATACAGGGTGTCTCAAAAATATTACAACGCACCTTAAACAGGTGATCGTAACTTCCTGAATAATTAGTGTCGGCATAATTGGCAGATAATTCGGTTCAGTACGGCAGAGAAATGAGCGATTACGTAAGAGTAATCAAATAACACTTCAATCCCCCCCCCCCCCCCCCCAAATCGAAAAAAGTCCTTTTTTTTGTACCAATGTACCTTTTTTTTGTACCAATGTACCTTTTTTTGGTACTAATGTACCCTTTTTTGGTACCAATGTACCTTTTTTGGGTACCAATGTACCTTTTTTTATTCCAAAGGAACATTTTTTTTTTGAAAACGCCCCCCAACTTTACCCAATTTTCCGAAAAACACCCCATTTCCCATTTTGAAAAGCGTTTTTTCGGGCCGTTTGGGACTAAAACATGTCCTAACCCCCCCCCCCCCCCCCCCACCCCCCCCCCCCCCCCCACCCCCACCATCTTCATAGTTTAAACACATTTACACAACCCCCCCCCCCCCTGTTTAGGAATAAAAAGTTACATAACCCCCCCCTATTTCAACATATGAAAGTTACATGACCCCCCCCCCTATAGTTTACCCAACCCCCCTCCCCCTCCACCATAAATAATGAACGGTCCCTTAGTAACCACTCTCTTAAATCAAAAGATTGAAAAGTCAATCTTAAAGATTGTGCTGAGGGAAGGATCTTACAAGATTGAAATGTTTAATCTAATAGAGTGAAATTTCAGTCCGATATATTAAAGTTTAGATTGAATATGTTCAATATTTTAAGATCCTTTCCTCAGCACAATCTTTAAGAATGACTTTTCAATCTTTTGATTTAAGAGAGCACCCGCGCAAATAAAAATCTGTATAATACACAAACAAATCACATTATTTTAGTTTGTAAACCCATATTCATAATTGCAGAAAAAATACAAATACTCACATATTTTCTTCCAATAACCCTGCTTGAATTGGAAAGTTCCAAAGTTTATATAACAATGGAAACGCGAACCCAGCGCAGTCATTGGTTCAAACCCCCGTTGGTTTGGGCTCTGCTCAAACATTGTAAAGGGTGGGCTATTTTAGTATGATTTAAGTAAGGTAAACAAAAATAGATTGGTCTTAAACAGATCTTGTTAGTTCGTGCGCTTGTGCGCAACACCTGTTCTTTAAAATGTTAGGTGTTATTAATATTATAGTGGGCCTACACGGTTGAGTTTTGAGCGTAACATGACGATGATGACGGTCAGGAAGCCTATTAGGAAGGGGCTTATTTTTTTACAGTTTAAAAGATTTTTCATACTATAGATAGTAGATACCAACGTATGGTAATGAAAGTTTGTTTCAGTGTTATGAAATTAGAAAGTTATATACATATAATGAAGGCCTTAGCTATATGGCCTATATGCATGGAAACTGTTTTGGTTATGATTAGTAGGCCTACCAGTGTTGTCAATTTGTTCAATTAAGTTTGAGGACCTTTAATGTGAATGACAATATCACGGTCCCTGTGTTATAATCAAGCAATGGGGTCAAGGCATAGGCCGGAGTTGTATAAGGTAAGTCTTTAACATGTTTAAAGACTTTAATGTCTAATTGCCTTAACCTTGTATCGAGAATACGATGACACATGTGACCTAGTTCTTGTTTTAGAATATAAGTAGGCCTGTCAGTATTTCGTATGGTCTGTAAAGCGGAGTAGTTACATTTTAAAGAAAGAAATAAGAAATAAAATACAAAAGAAATTTTAGCACAAAATTGCTTCTCCTGAAAAATTGTCAAAAATGCACTTACGACCCTCTTACATTCAGCCGACGGTTTGTCATCATTACTCTCTAAATGTAAAAGAGTGGTTTTCCACTCTTTCAAGGAGTTAAACGCCGGACAACACGTTTCTGAGTGGAAAAATACTCTAGAAGGGTTGAAAGGGGATTTATGTGACACTCTATTGAGAGTGAAAAATTATCCTACACACTCATTTTAGAGTGGACATTTTCCACTCTAAAACGGGTTGTCCTGCGTTTCACTCCCTTCACTCTTTTTTCGAGTGAAGGGAGGTAATACTAATAGTTAAATTAATGATAAATCATTGTTTGCTAAATACATGTCTATATATACCTTTTCGTTTCAGTTTCAGTTTCTATTTTGTTGTTGTGCGTAGCATCAGTCATAGAGCAAAATGGATAACGTCCAACTGTTTGCAGTCATCTTTTACGTAACCCTGACCATAACCCGCGTTTATTCAGGTTAGTCGAGATATAGGCGTCAGAGGCAAATTTAGCGGCAGAGACTGTCTTGGGTGGCATGCAGTCTTAGCTAGGTGGCCATGCAAAAAAACTGATTGCAAAAACTCCTCCAGACTACGATTTTTTGTATTTGTTTGTTTGTTTGTTTGTTTGTTTGTTTGCCTACACTGTTGTTGTTGTTTTTTCGTCGCTTATAGGAGGCTCAAAGTATAGGTTAATAATATGTAAAATAATCTGACTTAAATGGCAGTTTAAACTTATGTATCTGGTATATAATCCAGATAACATTTTTGAAATCATAAGAGCTCATAAGCATGATAAGTGATGAGCACCCGGGGCGAGAATAAAAAACTACAAAGTGGTCAAGAGTTGTTTTAAAGATGCACAATATTTATTATAGCATAGGCCTATCCGACGTTTCGGTCGTTTGATCACGGAGTGGAGAGTGTGTACGAATATTGTGCATCTTTAAAACAACGCTTAACTACTTTGTGTTTTTTTTTATTCTCACCTATGCACCTCTTTTATTACCCGGAGCTTTCGATGTTTTCGCGACAACTTCCTGATGAAGAGATTTCGTCTGTCTATAGTACCTTCACATAAAACAGTTTTAGGGGAAAAAAACTAAATCTATGTTATTATCAATCATTATAATCCCTATCCAGCTAAATAGGATTAATTGTTTAATCTTCTCATCCTTATTTCTTTTTTTAAACATACAGTCATACAGGTAGGCGTTTAACTCTAAAATATATATAGCCTACCAGTGGCGTAACAGCCGGGGGGGGGGGGCACAGTGCCCCCCCCCCCCCCCCCCCCCCCCCTGAAGGTGCTCAGCAGGAAATTCAAACCTACCCACCAGGAAAAAGGGGGGAATGGAAAAGAGGAAAAGAAGGGGGAAAGGGAAAGAAAAGAGAGAGAGAAAGGGAAAAGGGAGGAAAAAGAAAAAGGAAAAGGAGAAAAAATGGGGAAAGAAAGAATAGAAGAAAGGGAAAGAAATAAAGAAATAAAATTTCGCAGTACAAAAAGTACAACAGTCAACAAATTGTTGACTTTTGTGTTTTTTGTACTGCGAAATTTTGTGAGCGTGCGAAATTTGTGACCTTGCGTAATTTTGTGACCGTGCGAAATTTTGTTACCGTGCGAATTTTTTTGACCCTTTTTGATATTTGTTGGCATGCCAAACAATCTAAGGGACCGAGGGTTAATAAAGTGGCCACGGCAAATGGTTTAGGGAGGGTTGTGATTATAAATCAACCTGGTTTGGATGTGTGTATGGGGGGGGGGGGGGGTAAACCACGGGAAATGTTTTAGGATAGGGTTAAAGAGTTAATGAAGTAGCCACGGGAAATGGTTAGGAGGGTTATGATTATAAATCCACGTGGTTGGTGTAGTTGCAGGGTGTGTGGGGGTGGGGGTTGTAGGGGGTTCATATGGTATTAAAAGTACCAAGGGTTAACTTGATGCGGTTTGAGAGGTAGGGGTTAATAAAGTAGCCACGGTAAATGGTTTAGGAGGGATATGGTTATAAATCAACTTGATTTTTTTTTGGGGGGGGGGGTTGTAGGGGGTTTATAATGCCTGTAGGAGGGATATGGTTATAAATCAACCTGGTAGGGGATTTATGTGGTTTTAGAGGTAGGTAATATGACATAACCATCTAGCGGGGACCCGAGCGTAGCGAGGGTACGCCGCTAGTGTCCAATAATTCGAAAAACTGGGTTGTTCAATTGATAAACCAAGTTTTTCGAGAAAAACTTGGTTTTTCGAGTTACTGGACATTGGGCCTGCCATATGCATCCCCCAATTGCACTTCCGGTAATCGATAAGGTACCCGTAGATGAGTCCGCGTGTAGAAAATAAAAATGTGAAAATGAAAATCGGACTTCACCTTACATTTTGGAGTGTCACTTCCTCAATAATCACCTGATCCTTAGCGTGCAATATCTCATATTAAAGAAGATGCATTTTTCAACAACTTTATAGTCTAATATTTTTAGGTAGGACATATAATTTTAGAGTTAGAAGCCCTATTACCTGTATAGTTACTGTATAGTTGAATTGACCAGCTGGTTATTATAGTGGTCGTAAATATAATCCAGTGTACCATAATAAATACATCATATTTCCGGCATTTCATAAACTAAAAACAGAATATCTTAATTTTGTGTCGGTTATGATATAGCCTAACAGCTCAAAAGTAAAAAATTAATAACCTACCATGTAGGATAAACGTTAACATCATTTGTTGAATTCCGTCCAATATACATACAAAATGATGAAGTAACCCTAAATCGCACAGCGCAAGGTATAAAAGTAGCACGTTTATTTATTTATCATTTTCAGCGAAGATCAATAAACATAAATATCGCGATCAAAATACGAAATTTTGTAATTTTATACAGATTTCAATAATTAAATGATTCCTACTTTTGTCATACATGAATTATACAAGCGCTTGTGCATGGGTTGTAATGAATAATATAATAATGATTTGGACATTGTTAACATATTAGTTACTGCGGATATCAAAGATTATTTTGTTGGCACTTTAGTGTAGCATCAGATTAAAGCATTTGATTACGGTTATTTTTGCGCTTAAAATTAATCTCTTTTTAAATTGCAATAAATGTGTTCATGTACATTTCAAATACAAGGCTGATTTTGTAGTTGCATGATATGACAAGGTGTTTAAGAAGGATTGATAATATTGTGGAACAATATAGAATATTGGGCGTTTTACAATCAACTGTACACAATAATATTATTTTAGAGTGTAATTTTGCGACTGAAATAATCAAGTTCAAGGTTCGATTTCCGGGCTGTCGAATCTAGGATTGGAACCCCGTGTGCCTAATCGAAATTTAAGGTACGGTCTGTTGCGTCTGACGGTCCGTTGCGTTTGTGGGTCCGTTGCGTCTGATTGATACTAAATTTAAAGGGATTTGCTCGTTGAAGTAAGCTCAGTTTGTAGACTTTATGTTCCTCCAATAAATACCAATGTTCACTAACCAAATTATCTTGGCTATCTCAATACTGTGATACTTAATTTGGTAAATTGGCAAACAGCGTATATAATATACATTTTAAATGTCGTAGGGCTTGGGCTAAAATCGATTAAATATTTAAAATGATTTCGAAATGTATTGACGTTTCAATAACTGCGTCTCCATATACCGGTATCTTTTTAGTTGCAGACTTTGCTCTGGTGGGTGAACTCAATGTCCTCAGCGTCGGTTCGCATATATCGATGGCTCCAATGAGAACACTAGACTTCGCATCATTGAAACTTGGCAGCATCGGGGACCCACTGGGCATTGACTTTGATCCAGTAGAGAGCAAAATCTACTGGACGGATTTCAAAAAGGGTACCATCACCAGAGCTCGGCTGAATGGCGCCAACAGAGAGGTTATATTTTCCAACGCACAAGGTAAAGAAAATGTGGTAAATTATTCTTAATCATAGAGATCAGCGGCCAAGGCGGAAGGAAACAAATTAAGTGGGATGAGCCCAAATTTAGAAGAAAAAAATGCGCAATACAAAATATCTAATTTTAACTATAATGGTCCAGAAAAACTTTCATGAAGCCATTAGGCCTATTGCGTGACAGCTTGAGCTTATTTAAGCTTACTATTATGAAACATGTAACACGTCGTGCGAAGCACACCCACGTTGGGCTATTCAAGATAATTATGGACCGCCCCCACCAATTTGTCAACATTGGAATTCCATACTTTTTCCCACCAGTTCCATACTTTTTTGAAGTTTGATCTGGAATTCCATACTTTTTTGAAGTTTGATCTGGAATTCCATACTTTTTTAAGTTTGATCTGGAATTCCATACTTTTTTTTGAAGTTTGATCTGGAATTCCATACTTTTTTGAAGTTTGATCTGGAATTCCATATACTTTTCATAGAGCATTTAGCATTCCGGACTAAAAAAAATAAATGTTTGTCCTCTATAGGGGGGGGGGTCATTATTATCTGGAATAGCCCATTGGTAATTTAATTTGATCCAGTCTGATGTTAAAACACACCACCTCTAAAAAGTGTTTGATTTAAATTTATTGATTGGGAACAGGGCCCCTTAATGGTGCCTATGATTATGGTATATATAATATAAGAGATATCATTTCATAATGGCGGCTGAGATATTATTAGGTTCAGTTCCCATTTTAACGGGTCAATCAAACGTATTAGACAACAAGTTACATAGGTCTAGACCAACACTTAAGATTCTTAATACTCTATTTCCAAAATAAAGCTGAGTGAAAGAACTTAAATCCGATATTGTTATATAGTTTATTCCCAGTGAGATACGAACATTTAGAACCTTATATCAGATCTATTAATCCAATGGGCAAACGGTGTTGTATTGGTTGTAAACAACCAAGTCATATTGCATTTTGGTTGTGGCTTGGTTGTATATGAACGTTTTACAACGTTTCTGTAAAAGCGCTATTAACGTCGGACCGACGTTTTTTATTATGATGTTTTGCTAGCTATCAATTCAATAAGAAAGTTGTGAAGATGTTGTAATGTTGTAAAGTACGTGACCACTTTACTAATAACGTTAGAGTGGCGTTGTAAATCAAGACTTTCATATAAAACTTTAAAAAAAACGAACTATTTTGCCCAATGGGAACGTAGCAAATAGATGGTAGGACTATAAAATGTATCAGTCATCTGAAACATGTTTTATATTACAGTGCACCCAGAGGTTCTTCAAATGGATTTATAAATAAGAAATTATGTCCTCATGGAGAGCCAGGATATGCACTTGTGAACTTACTCTTTTTCAATATTTTCAATTATTTCCCCCAAAAATTGTATTTAGTGCGAGTGGTAAAAAATGAAATATAAAAATAGAAACATTATCAAGGAAGTAGGCCCCTATATCATTTTATACACCAATATTAAATGTCACATCCATATTTATCCAGACGGGCTCAAAGGCACATGTTGTTATGAACCATACTATTATTTGATTGTCAAGAGATTGCCGTACGTCCTTTTTTGTTCACGTTTAGTCACCATGTATAATTATAGATATAAAGGGGAAACTGGGGGAAATGGGTGAGTAAGCTTGGTCGTTGAGACCGTCTATTAGTGTCTATTTTGTAACTGAATACCTGTTATAATTACGACTGCGTTTAGATATGTTATGATAACCCTGGCCCTGAAGCACAGATCTATGTCATATTTAATTGTCAAAACAATACAAAACAGGGTGATCCAGTAATTCGAGGTTGTACACAATATTTTGTGTACATGGATGCTTTATCATGTCTATCAGTAAAAACTCATAATGCGGATAATCCGTCTTCAGAACTGCCCATTTGATGTTGGTGGGCTCTGAAAAGAGCCCTTATTTTTTATAGTTTTCCGTTGCGGCTCTAATTCAACGCTCGGGTAATTGTTACAAGCTGTCATACTGCCTATTGCGTCTCTTTCAATTCTGCTTTCATTTGGTAATTAACCTTGGTAATTAACCTTTATAATTATTACAGGCCCTCACGGGATAAGCATCGACAAAGAGGACCGCGTAGTCTACTGGACAGAGGAAGGTAGACATTCTATTTGGCGCTCGAACCTAGACGGAACAAACAGAACACGTGTGATTGCGTCTAATCTGCAAGAACCGGGAGATATGCAGCTGGATCCCGTTGAGAAGTATGGGACGTTTCTAGTGAAAATAGATTCTTAAAATGACTTAAATGTGGTATCTATTAGTGATGCGCCCCTGTGATCCCGTATCCCCACATGCTTATACCTAGGGGCACTCACGAACACCAACCAGCATACACATTTATGACCGAGAGTTTTATCAAGGCAAACCCTAGAAGAGGAAATGTTCTTATCACTTTCCACGTGGTAGACGTCTGCAGACGACAGTTCAAAAATATCACAAAATGTTTTGAAAATGTCAAAAGTATTGAATTTCATTACCATATTTGGAATCACCATGAGAAATGCATTAACATAAGTACAAACATGCCTAGTATTGGTTCAGTAATACTGGAGATAGACTTTGAAAGTTAAACAAGTTTTCTGAAAAGTCTGTTTTGTATATACATGTATAATGGTAAACCCAATAGCCGCTTGGACAGTGTTAACAAAGTACCGACTTAGGTCGCTGCTGTATTTTTACCCCTCAACCAGTTTTGGTCTATTTGATTTTAAAATATGTAGTTACATAGATGTAACTACATTTTTTCCCTGGTAATTATTGTCATACTTCAGGGCCCACTTGGGACACACTATCGGTCTCGGATACATACTTTAAAAGAATCGTGGTATCCAAAAATGTTGAATGAATGAAAACGTAGAAGGCATACCGGGTAATCATCAGTTTCAACGTATTGAACCGGTTTTGCATTTTGTTGGAAAGGATAATCAGTATTTAATTATTTAATTTCATTACCATATTTGGAATTGCCATGGGAGATGCATTGGAATAAGTACAAACATGCCTAGTATTGGTATAGTAATCCTTGAGATAGACCTTGAAAGTTTGGAAAGGTTTCTGAAAAATCTGTTTTAGATAGGGTAAAAATAATAGCCGCGTGGAAAGTGTTAACACTTTCCACGCGGCAGGCGTTTGCAGACGACATTCCAAAATGTCACAAAATATTTCAAAAATGTCAACATTATTGTATTTAATCATCATATTTGGAATCACCATGAGAAATGCATAAAAATAAGTACAAACATGCATAGTATTGGTTTAGTAATTGAGATAGATATTCAAAGTTGGGAAAGGTGTCTGAAAAATCTTTTGTTGTATATGGTAAAACTAATGGCAGCGTGGAAAGTGTTAAGTTATTTTAAAACTTTTGTGTTCAAGTAAATGTAGGGCAAACTATACAGTTTTGTAATCATTGATCCCGAAGAGCTTGTAATGTAATTTAGAACAACACAAGCATTTCTAGCACACGTATGCTAGTCACAGTTTGTCATACGGTTTCAACGATATGGTTAAATTTGTTAAATGTGACCTCTTTGAAAAGATCCTAAACTTAACGTTAATTTCGTCCCTCAACAGACGTCTGTATTGGCTGGACGAAAATGGTTTGCATTCCAAGATAGAGAGCGCCAAAGTAGACGGAACAGATCGCAAGACACTGGTGGTCAACACTAAAAGATTGTGGTTAAAACATCCAACAGGCATCTCTCTTGATATTGTTGGTAAGTGGCATAGTTACGCATACAGGTTCCCCTTCTTCTTTGTGCTATTTATTAACCTTTTCCATGAAAACCTCTCCTTAAAATTTGACCTTTACATTTTGACCACTTAAAGATATTTGAACTCTGTTTATATCTGCGCCCTAGGACTCAGATCTCAACCTGTTTGGATATACATTAAAGGTGAACGAATGATTCCACTGATCTAGGCCTTTCTCAGATCTCGATATGTCAGATAAATATATTTTGCTCCCTGGGTATATTATCCTTGTTCGTGTATAGCAAGTGAATTCTCACGCAGACGACGGTGGACACGAACGGCCGTTAATTTTGAATTTCCTTTGGATTCAATGTACCAATGGATTTTGATTATAGGACCCCATAAAATTCATCACACGTTGGAACTAAATTATTTCATCCTAAAACTACTGTGGATGTCTAACCATAATCAGTATCATTTTTTGAATTTAAACCGTTGTTAAGCGTTCGTCCCATTCACTTGATCACGTAACCTCGTTCGCATATTTTAACCTGAATATTCGTGAATACGCCCGTGTCTAATTATATATCCTGGGTGTCCAGCGTCGTCTGTTCTCACGATTCGCAATACGATGCGCCGCCAGCGGTTGTTCTTGCCAGTTCCCGGGGGCTCCTTCTAACACAACTAGAATATTGTAAACAAGCACAGCAATATATTGAACAAACATGATATATTTTGCTGTGTTTTGTACTCCATCAGATTTCTTTTCAAACGCCAATTTTGTGACAACTACAATATTTTGATAATTGGAAGATATTGAGATTCATCCTGGTATAATGCAAAATATAGTTTACTGCTTAATTTCAAAAAGACGGTATTCTAATGCCCTTAAACGTGCCACAAATCATATATCAGTATTTTAATTGGTTTTCAATTTAATTAAAGAAAAGAAGAGTGTTCAAACCAACCAAAGATCTATATTAGGATTTGTGCGAAAGAGCATGATAACAATATTGTCATTGGCTGTTATTGATTCATCATTCATTACTTCATGAATAATTGCGATAGCTGCATACCAATTGCGTTCAAATAAAATCAATCGTTAGATGAGAACGCGCACGCAGAGCGCAGGTTACTAATAATTGCCCGAAAGTACTGCGCCAAATTGTTCGATTGTTTTGCTTATTGACCGACCAATCAAATTAACGCCTCACGCCCCTAAACTATTCAATGAGTTATGAGGAAACACGATTAAAGCTTATTTCTGATTGGTTGAATGATAAAAATGTTAATGAAAGAATGACCCGACTTAGACTGTTTCAATAACTAAGAAGAGTGGACAATATAGACAGAAAACTAATTAATTATTAGCAAGATTATTTCGGTACAAATCAACGATTTGGATAAATATGCATCTTTTTTCAGTAATGAATGAGAATAATGACTGCTTAAAGACCCAGGCATCTACTCATTCCACCAGTGGATTAATCCAGCCAATCTACCGATCTGCCACATTTGAGCAAAAGAGGGCGCTGCAATACCAAATGTTTTAAATGCCTTTTACTCTTGATATCCATGTTTAGTAAAAAATATGGTTAAATGTATATTTTAAAATATTGTTCGTATAATCAGATGATATAACAAAGATAAACGATAAGAAACGTAAAATTTTAATTTTGACGATGCCTTTTTTTTAATTATTTAACACCATAAATTCTGTATTTTGTAAATTATATCTAGTAAGATTCACAGGCAGTTTGTCCACCATTAAGTAGATGCCGGGGTTTTAATAACTGTTTTCCGTGAATTTGTTTTGAAATCCTTGGTTGTTGTTCTGGCCATTCGGAATTGAGACCAGAACAAAACCCTCTGATTTTAAAACAAATTCACGAAAACAGTTATTACGCAGTCATTATTCTCTATAAGTGAAGACTGAACCAATCTACTAAAAAAGTGGCTTTACTGACCTTACACCGTTAGGTTAGATTACTGGTGCCTAGTTGCTATCAATCTAAAGTAAAGACATAAATCGTGCATAATTAATTTTCTCTTTGATGGTTTACGTTTGATCACTTCTATTTCCTTCACTAGAAAGAAAAATATACTGGTGTGACGACTCTTTAGACTACATCGGCAGTGCAAACTTCGACGGCACTAACGCCATGAACCTATTTTCCAAATCCAGCTGGTTGCTCCCCGATTTATTGTATCAACCAGAGAGTCTCGCCGTACACGGTGACAATATATACTTCGTTGAGCTGCTGGATTACCAGATACAGAGAATGCCAAAGGATGGCTCGGCGAAACCAAGGAAAATTGGACAGGTGGACAGTGTATTGTTTGTTCCTTATGGACCGCTACAAGGACCAGTGGATCTTTTCATACATACAGGTACCTAAGTCAAAAATGATTCTATACAATGATTAATAAGTCAAAAGTGATTGTATGTATACAGGTACAGGTGATCTGAAAAGTGAATATAAAAGCCAGCAATGTCTTGTTCGATACACCACGCACACGTCATTGAATGGAGCAAACGTTACACTTATATATTAACAACTTCAACTTAGCGGTCAGCAAGACGTTGCTGAATACTTCACTGCAAAAACAAGGGTGTTCAAAATAACACCATTTGGCGTTAATACGGGTCCAATCCAATCAGTGTTATTTAAACACCTTACCAGTGTTATTTCAACACCTGCCAGTGTTAAAACAATAATAGCAATGTTGAAAATAACACCAACTGGTGATGAATTAACACCAATAATCTTAACACCGTTTAAAGTAACACCCTAGTCTTTGCAGTGTTCCAGTCCTTTTTGTTTCCTCGAGACAATGATGTCATTGCGCCTTTCAGTTCTTTTTGTTTCATCGAGACAATGATGTCATTGCGCCTTTCAGTCCTTTTTATTTCCTCGAGACAATGATGTCATTGCGCCTTTCAGTCCTTTTTGTTTCCTCGAGACAATGATGTCATTGCGCCTTTCAGTCCTTTTTGTTTCCTCGAGACAATGATGTCATTGCGCCTTCCAGTCCATTTTGTTTCCTCGAGACAATGATGTCACTGCGCCTTCCAGTCCATTTTGTTTCCTCGAGACATTGATGTCATTGCGCCTTTCAGTCCATTTTGTTTCCTCGAGACAATGATGTCATTGCGTCTTTCAGTCCATTTTGTTTCCTCGAGACATTGATGTCATTGCGCTTTTCAGTCCATTTTGTTTCCTCGAGACAATGATGTCATTGCGCCTTCCAGTCCATTTTGTTTCCTCGAGACATTGATGTCATTGCGCTTTTCAGTCCATTTTGTTTCCTCGAGACAATGATGTCATTGCGCTTTTCAGTCCATTTTGTTTCCTCGAGACAGTGATGTCATTGCGCTTTTCAGTCCATTTTGTTTCCTCGAGACAATGATGTCATTGCGTCTTTCAGTCCATTTTGTTTCCTCGAGACAGTGATGTCATTGCGCCTTCCAGTCCATTTTGTTTCCTCGAGACAGTGATGTCATTGCGCCTTTCAGTCCATTTTGTTTCCTCAAGACAGTCATGTCATTGCGTTTATATGATTGATCACATTACCGAAGTGGAGCCCGCATGTATCGAACGCTTCAAATTGAGGAAACATGCAATTATGTCTTGCCCAACATCGTAAGATGCCTATACAAGATAAGACAGCTAAGCACGTCCTTTCTGTCACACTGATGCGGATAGAGCTAACGTGTGCCCGACGTTTTGGAAATTTGGGTGTACGTTCGTCGTAAGTTGTCAATCGTTCATGATATTTGGCATACGTTGTATTCGTTAGCGGTTCGCTAGGGTTCGCAACAGTGTGACAGGGCCTTTACGTAAAAACATTATATGATGATTGTATCTTTTCTGTATTCTTGGCAGCGACGTAAATCATGGTCAACATACCAAAAAAGATGATCAGTCATGATCAGTTCGTTTTAGCATTGTTTACAACATTCTTTTCTCTCCTTCCACACACAGATACAGATTATTGCAGTCAGACACCATGTAAGCAAGGTGGACAGTGTAGGAGTGGGTCCGGCTGGTACAGGTGTGACTGTTTACCAGGAACTGCAGGTCCATTGTGTGAAGAAGGTAAGATTAGACATCATGATATAGATCTGTTGTCATAATAGTGCCAAACTGTCTTTTAGTTTTGCTAAAGAATTTGTTCATCGTGAATTCTTTTAAGAAGAAAGTAGCTATATCTGGTAAACACTCTCCAACACACCTTATAAATTGCAGGCCAGCAAAGGAAAGTAATCCTAATACCGATAGCTATCAATAGACTCTTGAGATGTAATATCTTTCGGCTGACGGTTCATTATTGATCATGATATGGTCACGTAAGATTTTATTTTAAAAAAATTGATGGTGGTTCATATACTTTCAATGTGTGTGTGTCAATGTTAAGTACAGTGACGAAAACGAAACTGAAATTATTGTTCTGACTATCTGAGCTCTGAGCTGAACTGTCAGTGGGTGTCACGCAACTTTAATAGCTGAATGGTAGCTCTGGGACTAACCACACCCTCCATGTTGAGATTCTCTGCCTAATAATATCTATTCATTTTAACAGATGTTCCATTGGAGGAGGGCGGTATGGAACCAAACACACAGATCACTGGCCAACGAGCCTCAATTGGTGCCATTTTTGGAGGTCTTCTAATAGCAGTGTTACTTATAGTTATGATAGCAGTTGTATGTTACAGAAAAGGGTAAGAACATGTTTACATATCAATTCATTATCCCTGCTGTCCCTAATACTAGTGATATTCAATTCTGCGTAGCACTGAGGATATGCTTCCAGAAAATTGAGACCTCTAGCTCAACGTAACACATCATTGTCCAAAGATCGCATATAACGTCATAAAACTAATCTCAGATCATTGCTTAAATATTGCATTGGGATCCGTGGAAATTCCCCTATTACATGTAGAGCGTGACCATTTATGATGGTTAAAAGCCACTAAATCGAAGTAGTTGTACATGTATCTAGGAATCAGTCTACATTCCAATGTGTTTTTCTGTTGTCTTTGTATTATTCGTTTGTTGGTTTGTACGTTTGTATACATTCAAAGGAAACATACAAGTATCATACTTGTATCTAAGGAGGTAAATAATGACGGAGTTTAATCATCCCAGCCATTTGCTGATGTCTGATATCATGGTTACTCTGCTGCGAGTGCCTGTCACGGTTCTGTATGTCCGCTACCTAAATGGATATTGTTAAAGTACCGGTGAAGTACAACTAAAGTAGCCGCACAGTACTAGGCTACTGTGCGGCTACTTTGGTTGTACTGCACAGGTACCTGTACAGCTCCCATACAGGTCATAAGCATGTATACAATACCTGTTCAGGTACTGACACTTGAATAACCATGGTGCAGGGCATAAGAAAATATTTGATGGCCATAATTCCTTGCAATTTACATAATCATGCATATAAATGATCGAAAAGGCAATCTTTACTGAAAATATAACCCTTTTTAATCTTTACGATACATTTACTATATTTCCATTAAATAGAAGTCAACTTACGTCACCATCAGCACTCTGCTGACAGTGTACATTTGTTGTATGTAAAAAGATTCTTAAATTATTTAAAATTACACTGCAATGAGATAGAGAGCCATGTCCTTCCCTTACGACCAAGGAAAAATGTGTAATGGTCCAATCCCGTTTATGTTTGTATCTTGTGCGTCGATTCAACGTATTAAACACAACACCAAAAGTAAGTCCCCCTTTCAAAATTTCGTCATAACATTGTAAAGGCCCTGTCACACCATAAAGGCCCTGTCACACCATAGCGTATGGCCTGAACGTGGCCTGATCGTATGCCGATGTATTCAAAAAATAGCTCGAAAATTGTCAGAGTCCGAGAACGTCCAAGAACGTCCAACTTCCCAACGAATTGCGTCAACATCGGTGATGGAATGGACGTATCCATAGCGTATTAAACGCATACATAGCGTATGACTAACGTATTGATAGCGTATCACTAACTTATACCAAACTTATGACAGCGTATCACAGCGTATGCGATCGACGAGCGTATGACCAACGTATTCGTAGCGTATGTCTGCCGTGCTCGACGTATCCTCAGCGTATCCTCGGCGTACAACGAACACGTGACTTATGCCGTTGCAGAAATTGAGTTTCGTACACGGCGGGACAAGTGTTGCCAGTTCAAGTAAACGCATCCTAGATGATAACTATTAAAATATCTAGAAGGGTAAATCTATATGTCCAACCTACAACTTAAGACGATTAACGTACCTCTAACGTATGTCAGCGTATGTCTAACGTATGTCAGCGTTTGTAAACGTATGTCTAACGTACCACGAACCTATCGGGAACTTATGCAGAACGTAAGTTAAGCACACGTTGAGTACGTCGAGAAATTTTGAACATGCTCAATAATTTTTCGCGGGCTCGACGTGTTCCAAATTTTCACAACGTATCACAGCGTGCTCTTAACGTATACGACGTATCCCAAACTTACCCCTAACTTGTATCAACGTACACCAACGTACACCAACGTACGCCAACGTATTTTTCGATATTTCGCATACGTTGTTATACGTTCAGGCGATACGCCATGGTGTGACAGGGCTACCGTACAGCTAGCGCGCATTCGGCGTTTTGGGAACTTATGGAGGGTTTGAGTATATAAATGGGTCCCTTGAGTATCTCATCCTCACTTCTTCATGGTCTGTCTTGGCCTTCTTGCTCTTTCCTCCTCGGCCCCTGGTTGTTTGCTTCTTCTTGGGAGGCATGTTAACTGCTTGATGACATCGGCGTGAATGATGTAATGTGAGATCGGCGCGGTACGTATTTATACGTGCTACAGCGGCATAATAAGCCACGTCTTCGTTGTACGTCGAGGAAACGCTGACGATACGTCGAACACGGCAGACATACGCTACGAATACGTTGAGTATATGTTAAGCATACGTTAGTCATACGCTCGCATACACTCGCATACGCTGTGATACTCTGTCATAAGTATGTTATAAGTTAGTGATACGCTATCAATACGTTAGTCATACGTTATGTATACGTTCAATACGCTATGGATACGCTATGGATACGTGATAGGGTCTTACACGATCGCCCGGCATAAGGTGAATACGTGAGAATACGTCGAAACTCGTTGGAAATACGTCAGGCATACGTTAGACATACGGCCCATATACGTTATCAACTCGTTATCACTACGTTGGCTGTACGTTTCCCCCAGCCTACGTTCATCAAAGTATACCAACTTACGAGTAACGTACGAGTAACGTACCACTAACGTATGTCAGCGTATGTCAACGTATATTTAACGTACCACAAACTTACCGGGAACTTATGCAGAACGTATTAAGCACACGTTGAGTACGTCGAGAAATTTTGAGCATGCTCAATATTTTTTCGTGGTCCAAATTGTCACAGCGTATCACAGCGTGCTCTTAACGTAAACGACGTATCCCCAACGTACCCTTAACTTATATCAGCGTACGCCAACGTACACCAACGTATTTTTCGATATTTCGCATACGTTGGCATACGTTGAGGCGATACGTTATGGTGTGACAGGGCCTTTACGTATCGCCTCAACGTATGCCAACGTATGCGAAATATCGAAAATACGTCGGTGTACGTTGGTGTACGCTGATATAAGTTAGGGGTACGTTGGGGATACGTCGTTTACGTTAAGAGCACGCTGTGATACGCTGTGACAATTTGGAACACGTCGAGCCCGCGAAAAAATATTGAGCATGCTCAAAATTTCTCGACGTACTCAACGTGTGCTTAATACGTTCTGCATAAGTTCCCGGTAAGTTTGTGGTACGTTAAATATACGTTGACATACGTTAGTGGTACGTTACTCGTACGTTACTCGTAAGTTGGTATACGTTGATAAACGTAGGCTGACGCGGAAACGTACAGCCAACGTAGTGATAACGAGTTGATAACGTATATGTGCCGTATGTCTAACGTATGCCTGACGTATTTCCAACGAGTTTCGACGTATTCTCACGTATTCACCTTATGCCGGGCGATCGTGTAAGGCCCTGTCACGTATCCATAGCGTATCCATAGCGTATTGAACGTATACATAGCGTATGACTAACGTATTGATAGCGTATCACTAACTTATAACATACTTATGACAGCGTATCACAGCGTATGCGAGCGTATGCGAGCGTATGCGAGCGTATGACTAACGTATGCTTAACGTATACTTAACGTAGCGTAGCGTATTCGTAGTATGAACGCTGGGTTGATGTGTTCAGCACGACAGACCATGAAGAAGTGAGGATGATACTCAAACCCTCCATAAGTTCCCAAAACGCCGAATGCTCGCTAGCTGTACGGTACATACGGTAGCTGTACGGTAGCCCTGTCACACCATGGCGTATAGCCTCAACGTATGACAACGTATGCTAAATATCGAAAAATACGTTGGCGTACGTTGGTGTACGCTGATACAAGTTAGGGGTAAGTTGGGGATACGTCGTTTACGTTAAGATCACGCTGTGATACGTTGTGAACATTTGGAACACGTCGAGCCCGCGAAAAATTATTGAGCATGTTCACAATTTCTCGACGACTCAACGTGTGCTTAACTTACGTTCTGCATAAGTTCCCGATAGGTTCGTGGTACGTTAGACATACGTTTACAAACGCTGACATAAGTTAGACATACGTTGACAATGACATACGCTAGAGGTACGTTACTCGTCGTAAGTTATAGGTTGGACCTGTAGATTTACCCTTCTAGATATTTTAATAGTTATCATCTAGGCTGCGTTCACTTGAACTGGCAACACTTGTCCCGCCGTGTACGAAACTCAATTTCTGCAGCGGCATAAGTCACGTGTTCGTTGTACGCCGAGGATACGCTGAGGATACGTCGAACACGGCAGACATACGCTTCGAATACGTTAACATACGTTGGTCATACGCTCGCCGATCGCATACGCTGTGATACGCTGTCATAAGTTTGTTATAAGTTAGTGATACGCTATCAATACGTTAGTCATGCGCTATCAATACGTTAGTCATACGCTATGTATACGTTTAATACGCTATGGATAAGTTATGGATACGTCCAATCCATCACCGATGTCGACTTTTCCTACTCAATTCGTTGGGAAGTTGGACGTTCTTGGACGTTCTTGGACTCTGACAATTTTCGAGCTATTTTTTTGAATACGTCGGCATACGTTCAGGCCACGTTAAAGCCATACGCTATGGTGTGACAGGGCCTTAAGGTAAAACATTTTATCAATAAAACTTAGTTAGAAATAATCATATGACTGTTTCCTAAGTGTTGTTTGAAAATGAAAGATGTCCATGACTTCATGGCTGAATGAATTCAAATGGAAGACAAAAACTGCCCTTCTAGAAAGTCACAACTGCTAATATATGTCCCAAGAAGGGATTAACATGGCTGAATGATCATGAATTGGTTACACATTACAGTAATATTTGCTCAACCACGGGTGTTTTTCCATTAGTAAAGAAGCAATTCATAAACTTTTGTGACTTTTGAGAAGGGCAGTTTTTGTCTTCCATTTGAGCTCATTCAGCCATGAAGTCATGGACATCTTTCATGTTCAAACAACACTTAGAAAACAGTCATAGGATTATTTCTAACTAAGATTTATTGGTAAAATGTTTTACCTTACGATGTTATGACGACATTTTGAGAGGGGGACATACTTTTGGTGTTGTGTTTAGATGAGCGTTTATTTTAACATAGCATGGACGTAAGCAACTACAGTAGTAAATGTACAATACGATGTACATATCTTCCCGTCACATACTATCAATTTAATACTGCTCATAATCGAGAATTCTTTGTACTTTAATAGTATCACTCGTGTAAAACTTGTCATTTCTCTAATTTAAATCTCCTTTATTATTAAGACGAGACTGCGTTAGGAAATACATGTAAGTTTTTCTGCGCATGTGTCATTTGATTCCTTCCTACGAAATAATGTGTCTAGTTTGTTTTTATTTGTTTGTTAAATGTGTGTTTGTTTGCTTGCATGTGTCGGTGTGTTTTGTCTGTGATGCTCTTGTTGTTTACATTTCTTTGTTGTTCTGATGTTAAACTGTTTTGGTACATTGGCTGATATGAAGCTCTTTGTTTGGCGCAATCTTTACAACAAAAACAAGATTATCCCCAATTTCTTCTTTGTCGTTAATTTTTTGATCTGACAGACTCGACACTTTATTTTGTTTGAACATTGTTGGCTTTTATCCCGATCCTATCGTGTTAATGCATGGCCGCAGTTGTTTGTACTTTATGACATTCTATTGCATTGTTACAGCATGATATGAATCCCTTTTATACCTATGGGCGGCTTTTGGGGGCAATATAGTATAGAATTGGGACAAAGGTGTGTGGTTGTTTCTTCGTTTAAGGACAAATGTATTACCACACAGGTCTAGAATCGGGACAAAAGTCAAGAATCGGAACGAAGGTCTAGAATTGGGACAACGAATCGGAACAGAATGTCCAATATCGGGACAAAGGTATAGAATTGGAATGAAGGTCTAGAATCGGGACAAAGGTCTAGAATCTGAACGAAGGTCTAGAATCTTTATCCCGATTATAGACCTTCGTTTCGATTCTAGATCGTTGTCCCGATTCTAGACCCTTGCGATAATACATTTGTCTCAATTCTAGACCTTTGTCCCAACTCTAGACCTTTGTTCCAATTCTAGACCTTTGTCCCTCTAAACTATATTAACCCCAATGACCACCAATATACTCGTATTCCCATAATTTCGTCTCATTGATTGAATGTCAACCTTGCCTTGGCCCATCCCTTAATGTACCTACTAGCCATACTAATAAAGTAAAGGAAGGAACGTATGAACCAAATGTTCATTATACTGATACAGTGTAAGCTACTACGTGTATGCTTCGGATACGTCTGATCGTCTGCATCCTTTGTGAACACCTTTGGTTGTGATGATCGTGATGACTCACGACGCTTTTTGCAGTGTTGGAGACTGTAAAAAGAGTCGTGGGTCGTCAACTCACCTTATACACTTGCACAGCTCTCGAATTCGGAAACCTTACGGTAAATAGTGCAGAAATCGGAAGTATGAATTCTGGAGTGAGGTTGGTCACCCTAAATAATCACTCATGTAAACGGCTGGTGATTCTTTAGGCCAGAGTCCTACCCGTGCATCATTTATTACCTTTTAATCAATGCAAAGTATGATTTGTATTCATAAAACTTCAAAAACTTTGCGCAGAAGTAGTAATAAAGACCTATTTGTAAAGCGCTTTTTCGCATGCGCACTAAGAGATGTAACAAACCTTTATCAGTGCCTATTATGAACAGCAAATTTTACCATTTTGACACAATTTTACCATATTATGTAAGGTAGATGGTCGACACAATTGCAAAGTAAGAAATGTCCAGGCAAGATCAACTTTTGTTATCTAAACAAGAGCTATTTGCAGTGTAGTGGGCGAAAACATAATTGGTTGAGTTTGTGGGGTTTATCGAAGTTATTTTCCATTGGCTCCTACCGTCCATGACTTGAAATCGGATTATCTTACCTATCACGGAACATCAACTCACTCATCACGGAACTAGAGAGCAAGTCGTTCCTGAACACCGTAGTATTGGTGAAGAAGATCTAAACTAATCCAATCCAAGTCTTACGCCGTCAGCCAGGCGAAGTTGCCAAAAAAGGCTGAGTTGCCAAATCAAGACGCTAGGTCTAGAGTGAGAATTACGTATTGCAGCATTACTTACGCCATTTAGGGGTGCATTATTGAGTGTTGGTAACGGCGCCGTTTAGGGTAGGGTTTGTATGTGTTACGCCATGTAGGGGTATCAAAATAGTGTTCCGGTTTACGCCATTTAGGAACCATTTCAGAGGATGTACGTAGATAGGAGTCTAGTATCGGTATAGTATCCCATAATCACAACCTCGGTCTTTGCCTGCTTGTATTTGACGCCCGGGATTAACCATAACGGTACCAAGAGCTGTATTTATAGTCCGCAATCTCTAATATACCTACTTTGTTCTTTTTTATCATCCTATAGACGTGGAGCCGGGGGTGAAGAGGGTGACAGCATACCGATCGTATTCTCGATGGGTAACCAAGAACCTGAGGTGTCGATGGGAGAAGCTGCCGCATTGCCCTCAAAATCTGAAGCATGGAAAGAGGAGAAAGGCGGGGAGAAAAGCCAAGATTTAGGAGCGTGTGGGTTTTCTGCAGAAGGGTTTTCTTCAGAAGATCCACCATCGTACCATGAAGCAACCAAAACCCAAAAGAGATCTTCTGGATATGAAAAATTGTTGATAGATTAACAAGGAAAAGTAAATTGGAACAATACGTACAGCTTTTTGGTTTGTTAAAATTCCTAATCATGCTTATAGAGGAAATAAACTCAAGATGGAATGGTTATAAATTTACTGTGGCATTTTAATTTTGTTTATAGCTACCAAAAGGGTAGTAAGAACAAAAATGGTATAGCTTGATTCGACAAGTTAAAACATGACTGTCCTCGATTACGGTTTTTGCCAACGGCTGAGAAAAGTAAAATTTCTGACCGTACTTCTTGGCAAAAACTAGAATCGAAATACTTTGAATACTTTGAAGCAGTCTTTTCACAATTTTTATTCCATTCAGATGGGTAGTTTCTACTACATTCACGTATGTATAAAAATAATGTTGTATATATTTACTGTACCTAATAAATATAATATTGTCTAATTCGATAATGTTGCATACAACGAGTAACCCGACACCGAACACTTCGGACAAAATAAGTGAGGGAGGTGTGTCAATTGAAAGTCTTTCATTAAAACGGTTTAGAAATTGTAATACTTGCATTCGTTATCACGCTAACATACATTCCAGTTGTGCAGCATTATTGTGTATACAATGCCAGTGTACAGTGGTATGGTGTAAACTAGGATTTGTGGAACCGAGGGAACGTTCAAACATCAACTTACCCCCACCTCTCCACTGGCAGCTTTGTAAAGCCCCGTGTATATCTAACGATGCGCGAATGGTTATCCTTCTCGCACCACCCATCATAAAACGAGAATTCAACTCTGAGAGACACACTGTATACACACTATTTTAAAAGTGTTAAAAACAGCCGGGTTGTTCAAGTACCTTGCTTTAATAACTGGCGAGTTTTAGACAGTTGTTTGAGTAGACTACTTGAACAAACCCAGTTGTTTAAAACTTTTAAACAATGTTTATGATACTCACCATCGTACCATGAAGCAAACCAAAAGCCAAAATATATCATTTGGTTTTGAACAACTGTTGATAGATTAACCATGAAAGGCAACTTTGAAGAAAAGGTGTTGTCGATGTGTACTTACGCGCTATATGGTAAATCAGCTATACGTATACCTTTTTGGTTTGTTAAAATTCCTAATAGGGGGGATACAAACTCAAGAAGGAATGGTTATATATACTTACTGTGGAATTTTGTTTATGGCTACCAAAAGGGTAGTAAGGACAAAAATGGTATTGATTGGACAAGATAAAACATGACTATCCCAAACAACCGTTTATGGTTTTTGACAACGGCCGAGAATAGTCAAATTTCTGACCATACTTCTTGGCAAAAACATTAGACTTGTATCGAAATACTTTGAATACTTTGGAGCAGTGTTTTCACAATTTTTATTCCATTCAGATGGGTAGTTTCTACTACATTCCCGTATGTATAAAGATAATGTTGTATTATATTTACTGTACCTAATTAATATATTGTCTAATTCGATATAATGTTGCATACAACGAGTAACCCGACACCGAACACTTTGGACAAAATAAGTGAGGCAGGTGTGTCATTTGAAATGCATATTATAGTCTTTCAATAAAACGGTTTAGAAATTGCAATACTTGCATTCGTTATCACGCTAAACATACATTCCAGTTTTGCAGTGGTATGGTGTAAACTAGGATTTGTGGAACCAAGGGAACGTTCAAACATCAACTCACCCCCACCTCTCTCCACTGCAGCTTTGTAAATCTAACGATGCGCGAGTGATTAACTTCCTCGCACCACTTATACTCATCATAAAACGAGAAGACAACTCGAGAGACACACTGTTTATAAACACTATTATTAAAAGTGTTAAAAACAACCGGGGTGGTTCAAATACCCTGCTTTAACAACTGGCGAGTTTTAGACAGTTGTTTGAGTAGACTACTTGAACAAACCCAGATGTTTAAAACTTTTAAACAGTGTTTATGATACTCACCATCATACCATGAAGCAAACAAAAAGCCAAAAAATATCATTTGGTTTTGAACAATTATTGATAGATTAACCAGGAAAAGCAACTCTGAAGAAAAGGTGTTGTCGATGTGTACTTACGCGCTATATGGAAAAACATCTATACGTATACCTTTTTGGTTTGTTTCTACTACATTCCCGTATGTATAAAAGTAATGTTGTATATATTTACTGTACCTAATAAATATATTGTCTAATTCGATATAATGTTGCATACAACGAATAACCCGACACCTAACACTTTGGACAAAATAAGTGAGGCCGGTGCAGTGTGTCATTTGAAATTCACATCATTATAGTCTTTCATTAAAACGATTTGTGGAACCGAGGGAACGTTCAAACATCAACTTACTCCCAACTCTCTCCACTGGCAGCTTTGTAAATCTGACGATGCGCGAATGGTTAACCTTCTCGCACCACTTATCATAAAACGAGAATTCAACTCTGAGAGACACGCTGTATACACAGTTAAACAGTGTTTATGATACTCACCATCGTACCATGAAGCAAACCAAAAGCCAAAAGAGATCATTTGGTTATCAACAATTGTTGATAAATTAACCAGGAAAAGCAACTTTGAAGTAGAGGTTATGTCGATGTGTACTTATGCGCTATATGGAAAAATCATCTACGTATAGCTTTTTGGTTTGTTAAAATTCCTAATTAGAGAATAAAGGTATTGTTTTTAGACCGTACCCGTGTTATATTGTCTGACATAAATGCGGACGATAATATTATTTTAAGTAGAACAACGACACCGCAGGCGGAGTTGTTCTACGCAAAATATAATACTACCGAACGCATTTATGTCAGACAATATAACACGGGTACGGTCTAAAAACAATACCGTTATTCTCATTCTTAAACAATCCTACTGAAGACATTTATCAAAGAAATAAGTGCAATTTATTTTCCACATTTGACAACTTTTACCCCTTCTAGGATCGAATAACCCACAAACATTCCATCCAATCCCATGCGATGAGTACACCATGCGTAATCGTCGCGGCGCCGGCATAAATGCAGAAGTGCGCGTTATGGAGCAAACCACGCATTGTGAAGGTCGGACGCACTGTTAAAACGTAAGCCCCACCTACTCCCCGTGTTGAGTTGTCTCATCTAAATGTCGCCGATTTCTCTGAGAACCAATGAGATTGCCTACACTTTCTTAGCTGTTTAAGAATAGGGGATACAAACTCAAGATGGAAGGATTATATATTTAATGTAGAATTTTAATGTTGCTTATGGCTACCAAAAGGGTAGTAAGGACAAAAATGGTATAGCTTGATTGGACAGGATAAAACATGACCGTACTTCTTGGCAAAAACATGAGACTAGTATCGACATACTTTGAAAACTTCGATGCCTCACATCTTGGCAAAAACATTAGACTATAGTTCAGTCAGTTCCAATTTGGAGAAACCTATTTACAGCAGCGAATGAATTCAGAAGAGCGTTGCGCGCAAAATTCTGGCATGGCGCAATATGGCGCGCGATGTCCGATATCTATGCATGCGTGATGCTTGCGTATGCCAAAATCGCGCGTGGATTACTTTTGCGCGCAGATAGATAAAAACCGTATATTTCTCGCCAATTTGGAACTGATTGAACTATAATTGTATCGAAATACTTTGAAGCAGTGTTTTCACAATTTTTTATTCCATTCAGATGATTGGTTTCTACATTCCCGTATGTATAAAACTAATTTTGTATATATTTACTGTACCTAATAAATATAAACCCGACACCGAACACTCTAGACAAAATAAGTGAGGCCGGTATGTCATTTGAAATTCACATCATTAAAGTCTTTCATTAAAAAGGTTTCTAAATTGCAATACTTACATTCGTTATCACGCTCATCACGCTAACATACATTCCAGTTTTGCAGCTTTATTGCATATCCTACACACCCCGCCACAGTGTACAGTGGTAAGTGTAAACTAGAATTTATGGAACTAGGGGAACGTTCAAACATAAACTACCCTCTCTCTCCACTGGCAGCTTTGTTAATCTAACGATGCGTGAATGCGTTAACCCCCTCGCACCTCTTGTCATGAAACAGGAAGACTACTTTGACTGTCTAAAGCAGGTTACTTGAACTATCCCGGTTGTTTAAAGCTTTTAAACAAAAAATGAAATAAAAAGCATATGGAAACAATCGGCGTGTTTCCACAGAACTGAACCCGGGAACTGAACTTTCCGGTCATATAGGGGTCATTAGAGGTCAATCTGTGTACACCCCATGTTACCCACAAGATTAATGTCACCAAGGTTGTTTGTACTGACCTTTGACCCCTTTCTGTCAACACTTTAAACTATTTATTGCTGTTTTGGGAATAACGCAATCTGAGGCAATCTGAGGATCAATCAATGGCGGTCAATCTGAGGATCTCTACAATGGCGGTCTGTGTACAGGTAATAAATAGTGGGAGAGACGTGCGACTTTGCACTGGGACTTTTTAAAGATGTGTCAAGGGTCACATAACAAAAATACATACAATTGTTGTAACAAAATACGGCGGTTGACATGATTGTAGTAACCCAGGCAGTCGAAGTTTATATCTTTAAATTGTCACTGCTTTCTATTAAATTAAAATACGTCACAGGGTTTTGGCATATAATAATTTCGAATTTTCAAACATGACAACAAATTTTTAAAAAAATTGAACAAAGTCTCAAATTCGAAAATTAAGGGTCAGTAAGGCTCATATGAAAGTTTAAAAACATGTTATTTTTCACATTAACTAGTATGTACCTTTCAATATTTAGGTTGTATTTTATTCAGGTCTAACAGAAAATACCAAAGTCAGACTTCTTCTTATGAGCGTTTTTAAACGTATTTCGGTGGTCAGACATGAAAGCTGGTCTATTGTCTTGAAAACGAGAGACCCAATTCATTTATATTTTGAATTCGCTCTTCATTCCACTCACGGATCGGTGACTGAATCAAATTATCGCCAAAATGATTGTAGGTCGATGGTAGCCTTTGACTCGTATTTTATAATATATTAATAATGATAGAACCATTCTTATTGAGCGCATAACACAATTAAGTCTCTATAACAAATAAAACAGAAAGCAGATAATACAAAAATAGTAGTAACAAAGACAAATAAAAAAGAAATTAAACATTAACATTAAATAGGTAAGTTGTTAGCAATGATTTGAACTGTTCAAGAGTTTGGACTGATTGAATATGATATGGTAAATTGTTCCTAAGTTCAGCAAAATGTATAGAAATGAGAAAATAAATGTTGGGGCGACTGTTAAATCCAACATACATTTAATGAAAACGAGGCTAGAATTTGATCAAGTCCACGACGGATCAATAAAGCATAACAGCACTGTTTACCTATACAAGATTTGTATCTAGTCTTACATGTTGCATTACGTAGTTATGCCTTAATGTTGAAGTCAAGGTATGGTATCCACGGTATCGGCCAGACCTTTGCGAGAAAATATCAATACATCTTCAGCATCATGTGCAGTGCGAAGTTCGAATGTGTGACAGGCATCACAATGATCAAATCGATGAACTGCATCAATAATTAAATAACAATAAACTAACGCTGATGATTGGCTTACAACTGATATGGAATAAATGGTGTGTTTTTTACAAATCCAATAAAATCGTACTTACTAGTTACGTTTCAACTCCTTACTGAGCCGGAGATTTCATCAGACTGGCAACCTTCTGACTGGTCCTGTTGGTTTTGTTAGGATGATTCCCGCCGATATAGGGCAGCCGATGACCCGCCCTGTTGACGCACGTGGGGCGGGACATTCAATTTACACAACCGTGCATTATTAGAAGGCCCTTATCCTTATCCCAAACCCAGCTCAGAGGGTAATCAAAATAGGTTTAGGCCTATAAGCAGTTCCTTCATTTAGGTACTAACATGTTGTTAACACCGTTTTGCTGCAAGCATTTTTACTAGGCCTTCGGGATGCGTGAATTGATAAAACATGACAATATCATCCCAGAATATGGCGATATAATCATTCCTGCCCTACGGGGATAATTGAATTAGTCCTAGGCCTACAGTTACTTCTATAGAGGTAGAATGTTGATATAGGGTAGGTGTGGGTAATACGGGACCTTTAAGACATTTGCATAATTAAAATACAAAATAACTGACTCAAATTTAAGCAAAGTTTGTTATTTGTAATCTACATTTTATAAACCTTTATTGTAAAAAAACCCAGAGTCATTCTATGTTTGGTTTGGCTGTTATTATCAAATACTGACGTCATCATAAATGTCCCATCTTACCTACACGTGAAGGTAATATGGGACATTGTTTTGAGGACATTGTTTTGGTATGAAAAGTTATTTGACATATTTATTTAAAGAGTAACTGGTAAAAAACCATAAATAATGGTCCAGTGATCCATTTAAGAGATAATAATGCATGAAGTACATTGGTACAAAAAAGGTACATTGCTACAAAAACAAAACAAAAAAAGTAGGGTAAGTGTGGGTAATACGGGACCTTTAAGACATTTGCATACCGTCATGCTGGCTGTCCCATATTACCTTCATCAATTGTGAACCCACGGCTCCCATTCAATGCATTATAACACCAATGTACACTGTACTAGCGAAGCACACACACAATACATGTTGGACCAACACCTGAAACATGCTTAATAATGCAAGAATTCAGGTCACGCCCCCTTTCCTTTTCTTTACCATCATATTCTATGAAAACTTCCGTATGGAAGTCGCAAAAAGCAGTGACAGACAACCCGCAAAGATGTGTACCGCATAACTATGCCTATCTATAATGCATCCAAAGCTCCCGAACTGATGCTACATAACACGTACTTTCCTATTTACCTAGCAAAAAGTAACTTTCCACACTCCATCCGCTTGTCACTGTCTAATCGTTTGAGCGCTGCACCCCTTTTCAACACAGGACCCCCGTATCAGTATTTATGCCTGTACATGGACAGCCATTGTTCACGTCATTGCCCTCATAGATAATGTAACTCAGTATTTGGCTGTAATGTTTATATAATCTAAAAAAACATTTAGTCCACCCTTTTCTAGGGACACCCTGTAGTAATGTCCCGGGAGTAATGTAAAGTACTAATTATCCATACCGTCTTACATTTGGTAACAATGCTATGCGTATTAAATCATAGAGGTTATCCATGTATCGGATTAGCTGACATCTTGTCCGGGAATAATAACTGTATTGTCAAAAAAGACACACCTGTTTCCCCGCCTGTTTCATGATGTGAAGGACAATTTGATACACGGTTCATATAATGAATTAAACATCCGTCAATACGTCATGTACCTATATTGTATATTGATAACCTCTATTGTAAACAGTATCATGCGCACACGATTCGGTATTTGAATTACTAATATATATAGACTAATTACTATACAACCATGCCAGCTTATTGTGAAAGAGTCCGTAAAATACAGTCATCAAAAAAGTAACTATACAGGTAATAAATGGACATTTAACTAAGGAAATATATATCCTACCTATAATATCAAATCATAAAGTTGTTGAGAAATTTATCTTCTTTAATATGAGATATTGCACGCTAGGATCCGTTTAATATTGAAGAAGTGACAATCCAAAATGTAAGGTAAAGTCACAATTTCATTTTCACGTTTTACATATCAACACAGGGGATAGTATGACAAATAGCGTGTGTGTGCGGCGTATTGATCCATCGGAACATCGGCCGACTGTCCAACCTGCGCATGCACCCCCAATTGCACTACATGTACCGGTAATCGATAAGGTACCCGTAGATGGGTCCGCGTGTAGAAAATAGAAATGTGAAAATGAAAATCGGGCTTCACCTTACATTTTGGAGAGTCACTTCCTCAATAATCACCCGATCCTAGCGTGCAATATCTCATATTAAAGAAGTTGAATTTCTCAACAACTTTATAATTTAATATTTTTAGATAGAATATATATTTTTAGAGTTAGAAGCCCATTTATTACCCGTATAGTTACTTTTTTTGATGACTGTAGGCCATGTGGCCATACTATTGGGTTCTTGCAATCATAGTATTTATAGTAGTCAGGTAGATATAACCAGAGTCGTAGATATTTATTTACATGATTTGACTGGTGTCACAACGATCTCGTCCGAGTACAGCAGAATATAATAACGTAATAACCCCGAATAATGATTTACTATACAATTTATACGCCACGTAATTAACCGAATTGGTTAATCGCCAATTAAAAGTGGTTAATTCAGTTTCAATTTCAGTTTCATTTTATTTTACCAACATCACATAATATTATACAAGTCAAAGGCAATGGCGGGAAAACCAAAAAGAGCAGAGCTCGATAAATATGGTCACCCAATAGTTTTGTTACAGGAATACATAAATATAATTATACCTTAAGTTTACTATCAACATGACGGGTACAAACAAAGGACAGGACAGGATTTGTGCAAAACAGAACCGGACAGGACATGCGGAGACAAACACAGAACCGGGGGGGGGGGGGGGGGGTACTCGAATTTGAGGAGGGTAGGGGTGTGCGGCTGGGCAGTCTGAAAACAAGGGCTTACCGAACTGAACGGGCACCAAAACAGGGGCTTACGGAACTGAACGGTCGCCGAACTTGGGGTCTTAGAGAACTGAATTCTTATACAAAATTGTGTCTTATAAACTGAATTTTAGGCAAAATTTTGCCTTATGAACTGAATTTAGGCCAAATTTGAGGCTACATAACTCAAATTTATAAGATTTTCACACATTTTATGATTTTTGGTTGAATTTGGAGTCTAAGAGAACTGCCAATGGATAAAAAGGGGGTCTTATGGAACTGCCGAAAGGCGTGAAAAGGGGGTCTTGGCAGCCGCACATACCCGTATGGCCAATATACGTGAGGGGCAGAGATGATGACAATTAGATAAATTACAATAATAATGTATAGGCCTACACGAAAAAAAGGTTACTATACAATACAACAAAGGAATTACTTATAATTTGATAAAAGAAAGCATTTATAATTAGTCTTGAATAAGTTGATAGATTTTGCATTCCTGAAGTCATCAATATTATTCCAATGCAAAGGGCCTTTTCTTCTGACTGTATTTCTTGCTATGTCATATTTGAAATCATGCGGACGGTATAATGACGAAATACGGGTAGGGTAATTGTGAATAGATCTGTTTTGTGTGAAATAATCTGCAAAAATATTATCTGTTAAGGTTATCTGAAGAATGGTTGTACATAAATAAACCAAGCATCAAACTATGAATATCATAAATAGTCAAAGTTTTGAGTCTTTTGAATAACGGAGAGGTATAATGTTCATGCGGCATTGCCAGTGTGAATTTGAGCAGATTCTCATAATTCGTTTCTGTTTGACATGTTTGAGGTTATCCCAAATCGGTTTCCGACACAATGAGGACGAAAATGATTTCACGCGTACCGCTTGAGTGAATAACGGTTTTTGGCTAGCACAGGTTGGTTCCCGCAAAGCGTGCGTGCATATATAACGGTTAACCCTAACTCTCCTTCCCCCCACCTTTTTCAGAATTTCTTTTTCAACGTGAAAAATTTACAAAAATATCCCCCGACCCGGTGTCAAGGCTACTTATTTATAAGGCCGAATATGGTGAATGGCAGGTTGATCGTCCTGATCAATTGTTGTAATTATTATTTTAGAAAAGAAAAAATAACAACAACATTTTTAATAATCGGTGAGGACGATAAACATGTTATTTATTTTACTTGGTCTAATCACTTGACATTTGACATATACGTAACCATGGATATATTCTACACTTGACTTTTTAACACAACAAATGATTTATTCTTCACTTGACTTTTGACATGATTACCATGACTTTCTCCACTAATCACTTTCTGTGAACATGTATTATAACAAAGGGTTCAACAAAAGAAAGTATACCACTTTGTTTATGTCATTTTGAGTAACATTCAATTGTTTTTTGACCAAACAGGCTAGATAGGCATTTAGATGAATCTTTTAGGCATAATTTGATACCAATAATTTGCTTCATGCGCGCATCATGAGTAGTTGAAAAGTGGTCGGCAATCGAGTCTGCTCCAAGCGGGAGAGAAGATGCAAGCCAACTTGACATGTCAAGTCAACTGCTCATAGTTGTAGTTGTAGTCAACTGCTCATGTACAAATCGGCGAGCAGTCTTGACAGCAACATGTGTGCCGTCGTGTCAAGGTCGGCGATTGATCGGGGACTGAACAATGAACAAGTGGCGTCACCGATTAAACATGCTTGATCTTGTTGATTTCATGATGCTGTCGCCTACTGGTAGGCGATTCAGCATCTCTTGTCTTGTTGAAGACGATCGCATACTAATCATCCCTACTCATCCCTGGTCGGGATCCAAAATGTAAATTGTGCAAGTTTGAACAAGATTTCAGCCGATTTTGAAAAAATGGTGGTCTTGTGTAGTTAGGAGGGGGTTGGGTCGGGAGCTGTCTTCTGTGTGACTGAACCTTAAGGCTCCCCTTTAGGGTTGAGCACTCTTCCATTGGATGGTTTTACCCTCGTTATAATTTGGTAAATGTATACCAATACATTAGTCACGATCCTGATGATAATCCGTTATATAGCCAGGTCGTGTATGGCCAGGTCGCGTGTGTCTAAGGTAACAATGTCCTCAGTGATGTCCTATAATGGATTATCATCACTATCTGCTTTTAAGCCAAAGTGGGACAACGGAAAATAAATTAAGGTACGTCGTCACGCGGGTGATGAGATCAAAAGTTCAGTATTTTTATGATTTTCAAATCAATATAGTCGTTTATAGTGGAGAACGAATACTAGGCCTTCCCGTGATACCGTACGACGATCCCCCAAAGCCTACAAGAGAATATCACGAGCTATTCTTTGGTGTGATAGCTGTCACAGTCCCACCTACGTATTTCAATTAGCACATGCAACAAGGTGCATGCTTATTATTACGGATAATGTTGGAAATTAGTCATCGAAGATTCATTGCTTACACTTGACGGATATAAATACCAATCGGAGATCTCGAATGCCGGTTCATTTCGTAATTGCTATAATACACTAAATGTATGTTAACTTCACGCCGTGTTAGTAGCCGGGAATGACGACTAGGCCGTATCCGTTACAAACAAGGTTCCACTCGCGTAAAAGTAGTATGACGTCAACGTATCCACCAACACGGTCACACGGAAGCCCATAGTTGATTAGTTATCTACGGCTCTGATTGGTCACAGGTTTTCAATAGTCCTCAAGCATGCGCAGTGAGCTAATCGTAAGGGCGTCCGCGGGTGTCGGACTTATTAGGAGTAATATGCCTACTGCTCATTGGAGCTAATTCGGTTGTATATTTATGAAGATTGCTAATCGTTCTTTTCTCCTAGCAAAACTCACGTGGATGCTGACAATGAAACAACCGGCGTTTTATTAAACCACCAGTCGTTAATAAATTGAAAACGAGATAGTAGGACTTTCTTTGCTGTCTCTTTGAAAGCTTTATTCCTCAGATAATACACTGCCACGTTGACCACGCTGTTAGAAAACGCCATCAGCTCGCAAAAGCACACCGACCAAGCAGAAACTGATCTCCTCGTCATATTTTCATAGATCAAAGCAATGGCGATTGGAGACCACGAGACTGTTAGACAACTAGTCATAATAAAAAACGTTATGAAGGCTTTGTTGTGAGATCTGGTCTTCCCGAATACTTTCTCTTGGGCGGCAATCTTTGATGCATGCGAACGTGCAAGTAAGAACATGCGGAGATACATTGCAAATGTCATTCCGAGTGGTCCCGTAGTAAACAGAAGTATAATAATCGTTCCTTTTATATCTTGAGCTGTCGGATCTACCGGTCCGGCCACGCACGCGTGCATGCTTTCCGAATAATATACAATTCTTCCAGGCAAAAAACAGACGACCGCGGACAATGCAAATGCGCTGAACCAGAGTCCCACCGAAATAACATTCGCTCTTGTCACTGTCAACAAGCTTGGATATCGAAAAGGTTTGGTCACCGCGAGAAATCTTTCAACGTTAACACTAAGAAGAGACAAAACGGATATGAAACATAAACCAGAGTTGATAAATGCTAGACTCGCGCACATGACATCTCCAAATGGCCATCGGTTGACCACTGTTGATACGAATACAGGAAGTATGTAACCAAGCCCGGCTCCCAAGTCTGCGATTGTCATTGAGGTCATGAAGACTCGCGTAACGGGGTTGAGCTCTCGCATTTGAGGTAGAACGAATAGCGTTAATGAATTAGCGAACAGATTAAGAATTAAGATGACCACTAACGCGGTTGACTTAAAGACGAGAAGCGTGTATGGAATGTCCACATCTTGAGTGTACGTTCCGTTAAAACTTGCCATATTGAATAAACAAGGAGATGAAATGAAAACCTCTCCGACCTATCTATGTTGTCTTGTAAAGTGATCGAGCTTACAACACAATGCAGCATAAAATCATAAACTATGGCATCATGTGATAAAAAATGCATAAACATTGGTTAATTGCCTTTATATTGGAGCGGTAACCCAGTTTCAATATACATAAATTATTACAGTATCTGTTCTAAAGGGATATTATAAAGAAGTAAATTGTTCGTGAGATGCAATTAGGTCACTGCCGTTGATATCATGCTTAAGAATACGTCAGAAGTTTGTCATATCAAATCTCCACGTAGTATTCATTTTATTATAGATTATCGACTTTGTTCAAAGGTATTGTGCTTGTGCCCATAAGAATTTGTAACCAAAATGGCTGGTTTATAGTTCCCTCTTTCTATGAGACAATTATCAAAGAGACAGACAAAGACATTTGAAGAAAAAAAATGCACTGGTTTACCCACATTGCTGTCTCACTACCGGAATAACAACCCATATTGAATTGTATTCTAATATTTCTCAAACCTTAATAATGTTTTAACAAAGAAAGACGAGGAGGTTTATAGGGAGCAAATAAAAACTCGACCGCGCGGCAACCGACGGTTCCGCCCGGTTGGACCGCATATCATTGTTTAGAACAATAGAAACCGGCTGCAACCTCACGGAACTGCACGGAACCGGCGGTTGCCGTGCGGTCGAGTTTTGATGTGCCCCCTTAGTATCGTCTTTGGATCTTGTTGAGCCGCTCGTCGGTTCCTGATAGGTGAGGGGGCAGGGCATTCTATATGTACAATGCGAGTTGTATACGTGGGGGTATGACATTTTCTATAGTGAAATTTGAGGTCTCTGACTCATTTCCTTTCCAATATTGTATACTTTTATATACATCACATTGCTAGTTCAAAAGTTACAGCGCTTGATAAACTACTTATAAAAAGGGTTAACACCTCCTTAAATGGGCGTGCGAAGCTCATGATAGTACCTTCGGTACAAATCTTCATTCCTCTACAGCCATCCTTCACATGGACGGGTGATAATAGATAGGCTAAGCGCTTTTTCCAACGGTATCCCGCTTCTCCAAACATGTTTCTTGCCAGGCAAGACATCACAACCTTAAAGGTACATTAAGCGGTGTCAACATTTTAATTTTTTTTTAAATTTACTTCAGAATTCAAGATGAACATTAAAAATGGCCAATATTGTTGTTTCTACTAACGAAAACACAGCAAAACTTGATTAAAACAATACCATCGCAATTGCTTGAAAAACGCTCTCTATGCAAATATGGTTCGCGTTATTTATCACGCGTACTGCAGGGGGATACTGTCTGACGTAAAATGCTGATCGGGCCCGATCAGCATTTTTTGAATCGATGTTTTGTTGTACAAAGAGGGCTGATTTTTCTTAATCCTGTAAGTTCATACGTGTACTACAATTGTATGAATATACTAATCCCAGTTCTTATCATAATTGAGGGCGCAGCCTCCAACACATCTCTTAGTGCCCCTTTAATCTAATAAATAGGCTTACTAACCACCGACCTGATGGTGATAGGCTATAGCCCCACATCCCGAGTGAAAGCACGGGCATATACTGCTCCTAATAATGAAAATGTGTTGTAGCAGTACACAGTCGCAAAAAGCAAGGACAGAGAACTCGCAAAGATGTGTACCGCATATTAAACTATGCCATCTAAAATGCATCCAAAGCTCGCGAACTGATGATACATAAAAATTCTTTCCTACTTATCTAGCAAAAAGTAAATTTCCACACTCCATCCGCTTGTGACTGTCTAATCTTTGAGCGCTGCAACCCTTTTCAACAATATCCCCGTACTAGTGTCTGAAGAGCTGTGTTGCAAAAGGGCCAACATCCAAGTTTACCTGTTACTTATTTTGCATTATTGAATGGATGGCTATTCATTATGTAATGTGGAATGTGGCTTGTATTGTTGGTGCCTCAATTGGCGTGCATGGATGCACTAATCCAAGTCAATGAACACAGCCATACAATAATTTGATTAATTACATGGACTTGTCAATACAAATTCAATAATGCAAAATGAGTAACATGTTGGAGTGGTCTGGTAGCTCTGCTGGCATCGCCTAGAATTCCCATTAATAATACTGTATTTGAATCCAATTTCTAGAAACACCAATTATCTACCAACACTGTCTCTATGCAGTTCACCAGATGGTCTATAGGCCTACCGCTGTGTGTGATGCAACGAGGGCTGTTGCAAAATCCTCGTTGGTCAGTGACTTGGCAGCAGTTTAGTAATATGAGCAGTTTATCTTTGGTCTGGTCACTGTGGTCAGTATATGGTCAGTACAGTAGAGATACCAGTGATAGGCATGCACTAGTACTATTAGTAGTATGTTCATGCTGTTATATGATGTGCATTACATACATGTATATGGTTGGTGCAGGCAAGGCAGTGTATGGTTGGTGAGGGGAGGGTTGGTTGATGGTGGGTTGATGAAGGGGTGGGACTAAGAGTGGCTCTGTAGCAGAGCTAACTCAGTAGCTGTCTATAGCTTCCAAACTTCAATAATAATTTTGGCGAGCAGCAGCAAGCCCAAAGTGTTAAGTTTATCATTTGTTATGTCATAAAAATTATACTTTAAACTTCAATTTGTTATAAAATTAGTGCTGATTCAGATTTTGTGAAATAAAATGTTCAAATCTTGAGAAAAATCATGATTATACTATTGCTTGAGCAGGTTTTAGTTTTAAAAATGAGCCCAAAAATTAGGACATTGAACAACCCTCGTTTGGCAACACTCTAATGTCTGGTCAAGGGAGGAAGCCCGCAAGCGATTTCCACAGCATGTGGGCTCGTCTGTGGACGGTGCAATGTAGGTCTGCCAATTCCTGGTTGAAATGACACACTGCGCCCAAATTGTATGTTCTGAGCATGTTTTAGCGAGGTTGTATAAAGAATTTCTAGCTTTGAACTTCAATTTGTTATAAAGATTAGTGCTTAGTATTTCAGATTTCATAAAATAAAATGTTCAAATTTTGAGGAGGTGTCGATATAGCATTTCTAGATTAGACTTTAGTTTCAAGTATTAGCCCAATTGGGCTACATTAAACATGTAAAATGCTAAATAAAACGCGTCAAGGCTGTATGCCTGTATTGGCTAGACAAAGTCAGGATTCATGTTCACGGAGCAATCTTGGCCTGTCATTATAGTCAAAAAAATAAGTTCCAATGTGGCTTAAATTATAAAGGCGATGGAACCGTAATGAGGTTTGAATCGGGATACTTCTTCTGAAAAGCCATAATTTTGGCAATTTAAATGAATAAATCGTTTTTGAAATCTTATCACAGTCTGTAGATCAGAACCATCCCATACTAAAGTGTGTTCATGTTATTTAAAAAAATCGTCATACATCAACACTGGATTCGAAATAGCGCTCTAAGGCTCAAATAATGACTGAGTTCGTGCTACAAATTAAACTGAATGTTGAGTATCGATTGGCCATCAACTAAAACAATGCCGTAACCAACCTGGATCGCTGCACATGAATGAGCGCTTCTTACCCCTTTAGGTATTAGTCCCAGATCAAAGAGAGGGTTTCGGAAACCTGGTCAACCGATTTAGAGAAAATTGACGGTGCTGAAGATGTGCAGCCCTTAGGTATCGTATAGCACCACTGTATCGCCATGATCGCAGTAATAGTACCGAGAGTTACGATCATAGTGGATAAGCATCACTATACGCTGTTTTATTTTAAGTCGAAGTGAGTCGACTGAAAATAAATTTAAGGCAAGTCGTCATGATGAAATCAAAAGTTCAGTATTTACATGATTTTCCAATCAATAATCGTTATAGTGGAGGACGAAAATTAGTCCATCACGTGATACCGTACGACGATCCCCCAAAGCCTGTAAGAGAATGCCATACGGGGAAGTTGCTTCCTCGAGTGATTGTTTAGTGTGGTGGTTTGTATTAATACGTGAACATCTGGCTGTTACAGCTCCGCCTACGTATTTCAATTGGCACGTGTTAAACTTAACAATGCATGAAAAATTGATGAAAATCAACCGGCAAGGTGCATGTTACTTATTACGGATAATGGTGGAGATTAGTTAATCGACGATTCGTTGTTTACACTTGACGGATATAGATACCACGTTATCGGAGATCACGAATACCGGTTTCCTAACACACTAAATATGCTTACTTCACGCCGTGTTGATGGACGGGAATGACGACTATGCCGTTTCCGTTACAAAAGGTTGACTCGCGTTTATGAATACGTCAATGTATCCCCCAAAACGGTCAAACGGACACCCATACTTCGCATTGCATAGATTCGGACACAGGTATTTTGAGAGTCCTCAAGCATGAGCAGTAAGCTAATCGTAAGGGCGTCCGCGGGTGTCGGACTTGAGGAGTATGCCATCTGCTCATTGGAGCTAATCCGGTTGTATATTTATACAGATTGCTAATCGTTCTGTTGCTGCATCATCTCCAAGCAAAACTCATGTGGATGATGACAATGAAACAACCGGTGTTCTATTTAACCACCAGTCGTTAATAAATTGAAAACGAGATAGTAAGACTTTCTTTGCTGTCTCTTTAAAAGCTTTATTCCTCAGATAATAGACCACAACATTGACCACACTGTTAGAAAACGCCATCAGCTCGCAAACAGACATCGACCAAGCAGAAACTGATCTCCTCGTCATATTTTCATAGATAAAAACAATAGAGATTGGAGACCACGAGATTGTCAGACAACCAGTCATAATGAAAAACGTTTTGAAAGCTTTGTTGTCAGATCTGGTCTTCCCGAATGCTTTCTCCTGGGCAGCAATCTTTGATGCATGCCAACGTCCAATGAAAAACATGCGGAGATACATTGCTAGTGTCAATCCGAGTGGTCCCATGATAAACATAAGTATCAGAATCGATCCTTTTATATCTCGCGCTGTCGGATCGTCTGGTCCTGTCGTGCACGCGTGCATGTTTTCCGAATAATATACAGTTCTTCCAGGCGAGAAACAGGCGATCGCGGACAATACAACAGCGCCCAACCAGAGTCCAGCCGAAATAGCATAAGCTCGTGTCACCGTTAATAAACTGGGATATCGTAAAGGTTTGGTCACCAAAATAAATCTCTCTACGTTGACACTAAGAAGAGATGAAGTGGATATGAAACAAAAAGCATAGTTGATATAGGCTAGACTCGAGCACATAACATCTCCAAATGGCCATCGGTTGACGACTGTTGATACGAAAACGGGAAGTATGTAACCAAGCCCAGCTCCCAAGTCTGCAATCGTCATTGAAGTCATGAAGACTCGCGTCACGGGATTGAGCTCTCGAATTTCAGGCAGTACTACGAGAGTCAGTGAATTAGCGAAGAGGTTCAGTGTTAGTATTACCACTAAGGCGGTTACCTTAAAGACGAGAAGCGTGTATGGAATGTCCACATCTTGAGTGTACGTTCCGTTAAACCCTGCCATATTCAATAAAAAAGGAGATGAGAAGGAAACCTCTCTGACCTGTCTGTGCTATCTTATACAGTGATCGAGCTTACAACAAAATACAGCATAAAAGCATAAATTACGGCATCATGTGATCAAGTCAACACAAGAATGCATAGACATTGGTTAATTACCTTTATATTGGAGAGGTAACCCAGTTTCAATATCAATAAATTATTACAGTATCTATTCTAAAGGGAGATTGTAAAGAAGTAAATTGTTCGTGAGATGCAATTAGGTCACTGCCGTTGATATCATGCTTAGGAATACGTCAGAAGTTTGTCATATCAATTCTCCACGTAGTATATATTCATTTTATTATAGATTATCGACTTTGTTCAAAGGTATTGTGCCAATAAGAATTTGTAACCAAAATGGCTGGTTTAGTTCCCCCTTTCTATAAAACAATTATCAAAGAGACAGGCAACGAATTTGGGAAAACAATGCACTTGTTTACCCACATTGATGTCTCTCTACCGGAATAACAACCCATATTGAATTGTATTCTAAAATTTCTCAAACCTTAATAATGTTTTAACAAAGACGAGGGGGTTAGCATCGTGTTTGGATCTTGTTGAGCCGTTCGTCAGTTCCTGATAGGTGAGGGGCAGAGCATTTTATAAATGTACAATGCGAGTTGTATAAGTGGGTGTATGACATATTTTCTATAGTGAAATTCGATGCCAAAAAAGGATTCTCTGACTCATTTCCTTTCCAATATTGTATACTTAAATATTATATGCTTTTATATACATCACATTGCTAGTTCAAAAGTTACAGCGCTTGATAAACTACAAGTAAAAATGGTTAACACCCCCTTAAATGGGCTTGCGAAACTCATGATAGTACCTTCGGTACAAATCTTCGTTCCTCTGCAGCCATCCTTCACAAAGGACGGGTGATAATCATGCAAAATAATGGGCTAAGCGGGGATTTTTTTCAACGGGATCCCGCTTCTTCAAACATGTTGTTTGCCGGCAAGAGGATGACAAATTGCTCTCAGGGCTATCTTCAACACACCTCACATGTCCACTGACTAAATCCTTTGATGTTTAGACCGAGCTATTTGGTGGTTAAAGAAATTAATGTGTTTTAATTTTACAAAAGGATATAATCCAGGCACACCAAAACGAATCATTCAAAATATTTGCCAACACCTGTGGCGAGAAAAGAATGATATTCAATTGTCAATGAAACATTAAGACAACAAATTCCTCATCGACCGACCTGCTTGTATTGTATTTTTCATAGCATTGTTTCACGTCTGGTTAAACGTTATTACTGTTTAAAATGAAGGCTGCAGTGATATGATTGGTATTTCATTTAGATTGTCGACGCGACAACAGTGACAAGAACACTGTCGTTCAATCTTTAATAAAACATAGTGAAAACAAATTTCTCGTCGACAGAACTGTTTGTATTGTAGTGCATTTTATTCAAGTAACTTTGTTTCACGTGTGATAATCAGTCAGTGTGCGCTGCACGAATACAATATTTGCCTATTTGTATTCGACTTCCAATACCAGGGCGCGGCCATAACTGACAAAACGTCATTGTAAACTGATTGATGTTCTGTGAATCATTCGCCTAACGTTTAATTACGTTATATGTGTAACAAGTAATAATAGCAGTCCCACAGTCGGTACTTTCTATGAATCCTTCACACTCCAGCATGTTTAAAAGCATGATCTTTTACGTAATGTTATCACGCCCTTTTCGACAAATTTAGTCAAAAACAGCAGAAAAGGCTAGTTTTATAATGAAGATTTTTCACTTGTCCGTCGTTAACTTTTACCGTCGGTCAAATTGTTTGAAATGTATTTTCTTGCTGGTCACGAAAAAAAATTTCTTACCCTTATTATTTAGGTGAAACGATAGATCTGAAGTACGCAGCCGCAACCCACGCTTGCGTGCGAATCGCGCTATTCTACAGATTGTAATTCCGATCATGTTTATTGCATTATTCAACTGACGAGTGTGGACGGAAGCCCACACGAAAGAAATTTGTATTAAATAAAATGTATATAAGTTTACTTACAATCGTATATATCTATAGTTTTATGTAGTTTAGATCCCGGGTTCGAACCACTAGCCAAACACTTTACGTTGTGGCACATCCGGGAACGGGTGCATCGTGAACACGTTAATTGCAGCGTCCATTCGGTCTTGACGAATATTAGTAAGCGAATACTTGTCAGGCTTGTATTCGTTCACGCTTACTGGTAACAACGATGTCTTTGTTTTAAAATTAAGGCTCCGGTGATATGACCGATGTTTCATTCAGATTGCAATTTACGAATTTCAATCGAGAAAGTAGTAATTTCTTGGCTGTTTCTTTAAAAGCTTTATTCCTCAGATAATATACGAACACGTTGATAACAGTATTGGAAAACACCATCAGCTCGAAAAGACACATCAACCCCGCAGAAACAGTTTTTCTTGTCATGTTTTCATACATAAAAGCAATAGAAATCGGATACCACGCTACTGTCAGGCAAATTGTCATTATGAAGAACGTCACCATCGCTTTATTTTCAGATCTTATCTTACCGAATGCCTTATTCTGTGCTGCGATCTTAGATGCATGTGAACGGGCAATGAGTAACATGCGCAGAAAGAGTGCTAGTGTAGTTGCTAGTGGGACCATGACAAAAAGAAGTATTAAGATCGTTCCTTGTATGTCCCGAGCTGTCGGATCAACCGGTCCTGTCGTGCAAGCGTGCATGTTTCTCGAATAATACCCATGCCTTCCAGGAAGATAACAGGGTAACGCAGACACCACGGCAGCGCCAATCCAGAGCCCAACAGATAGAATGCAAGCTCTAGTGACTGTCATCAAACTTGGATATCGTAAAGGTCTCGTCAGCGCTAGAAATCTGTCAAAGTTGACGCTCAGAAGAGACGTGGCTGATATGAAACCAAAGAGATAGTCGATGTAGGCTAGACCCGAACACATGGTATCACCAAAAGACCATCTGTTGACTACCGTTGAAATGAGAACGGGAAGTATGTAAACAAGCCCAGCTCCCAAGTCTGCAATCGTCATTGAAGTCATGAAGACTCTGGTGGCGGGATTGAGCTCTCGAATCTTGGGCAGTACTACGAGAGTCAGTGAGTTGGCAAACAGGTTTAGTGTTAGGATTACCGCTAAGGCGGTTGCTTTAAATATCAGAAAGCCTGGTGAGATGTATAAATTGTGAATTTCGCTTGTCTCGTTCAAAGACGCCATATTTATGTAATAATGATAAAAGGCATCGCTCCATCACTATTATACCACACTACTGCGAAAATCATGAAGTATTATGTTAACCTTAAAGGTTAAATGCTTTGGTGACAAAATATACGCGAGGGACGTGTTTCATATTATTCCGCCCGCTTTGATAGGGCAAGTAAAATCATTAGTCAACCAATCACACTATTAGATACTAAGCGCCTTTACAAATAACGGCATTTATTGCAATCTTGAGCAACGTTATAATTACTTTTGATATTACACTGGGTGATATTATAACAAAGTATTGTCAATAATGGTTTATGGGTTATTGTCATATCAAATACTTCGAAAATTATTACACTTTCCAGTATTAAGCTACCAAATCAAAACAATGCACTGTAACAAGCTTTCGGTCTTCCAATATACAGGGTGGGCTATAAAATAAACAACCTTATTGTGAGTATTACAAGGAAAGCAAGACCATATATCAAGTTTTTGAGCACAAAACCTGTTAAATTTTCGTGTACTAAACGTTCGAGTTTTATTTCTAATTGTTTTTATCATTACAGTAGTGAACCACAGGTTGTATACTGATTAAAGCGTGAAGAAATCAAATATAATGACTGTTCAACCGACTTGACAGAAATTGACCATTTAGTATCGTAGCACCAGTCACCGTAAAAGTACCAACAGTCACGATCTAGGTCGCGTGTGCCTATATGGTCACATGTCCTGCAAAGCGGGTCACCGTGACTTGAAGTTGATCGACTGACAATTTAAGGTACGTCGTCAATTTGTGTTGATATCAAAAGTAGTCAGTAAATTCATATCAATAAAGTGATTAAATAGAGAATGTGCATCACCGGTGACCCGTTCGATGAAATGTCAACGAGGTGCATACCAATTACCATGAATTACGGATAATGTATATAAGTTCATCGAAGATTCGCTGCATAGGCCTTCACTTGATGATTATAGATACCACGTTTGCAGAGCTTACGAGTTCTCAGAATACTGGGGAATTTGAACGTATTGGAATGCCTCACTTCACGCCACCGTGTTCAGCCACCGTGTTTAGTGACCGGTCGGGAATAACGACGACTATGCGCGTCCGTCACAAATGGTTGATTTCACGTCAAAATATGTGAGGTCTAACAATCCCTAAACGATCAAACGGACATCCATGGTTTGCATTACTAGAATCGATATTCACGGCTCTGATTGGTCACCGGAATTTTGAAAGTCCTCAAGCATGCGCAGTGGGCTTAATCTAAAGTGTATTGGACCGTGACCATTAGGATAAAAGTCATTTAATTATGAGAAAGTTTGGTGTGATGTCTAAATTGTGATTTTCGCTTGTCCCGTTCAAAGACGTCATATTCATGTAATAAGGATAGAAGGAATCGCTCCATGTGTCTCACTATACCCTACCGCGAAAAATCATGCAATTTTATGTTAACGTTGATGACCTAAAATGAAATGCTTTAGTGACGAAATATAGGCTGTAGCTGTATATATGAGGAGCGTGTTTCATATTATTCTGCTCACTTCGATAGGGCGAGTAAAATCACTAGTCACCAACCATAGTATTAGATACTAAGTTCCTTTACAAACAAAGACATTTATTGCAATCGTTATTATAACTGTTGATATTATAACAGGGTATTATCAGTGACGGTTTATGGGTTATTGTCATATCAATATTTCGAAAAGTATTACATTTTACTGATGATATTTTCATTGTTGCGGTCAGTATTATAATTCATATAACGTTATGAAAACAACGCCCTGCAATACGCCGTCGGTTTACCAATACACAGCGTGTGCAATAAGATAAACACTCTTGTGAGTGATCATGGGGATGGTAACTTAGAAGTAAGCATGTAAGCAGGGGAGACCATATCCAGTTTTTGAGCACAAAACCTGCAGAGTAATATTTTGCTGCATTATTAAACCGAAAATTACTCACAGATTAACTACATGTATGCGTCGGAGAATACGATTAGTTGAGCAAGGCCCGAGATAACATAGTTGCAAAATCAGTTTTTGGTTTCATTCTAACATAGTCGTAAATGAAAGCGATTGCAATTGGAAACCAGGCTACCTTATTCCTAACCCATTCGGGCACTTTTTTCAGATTTATTTTCTACGCGGAGAAAAGTTACCCCAAAAGTTACCGCGACGCCCCCCCCCCCCCCCCCCCCCCCCTCTCCGGGATTTGAATCACGGACCTCCAGAACCAGCGGAAGGCCTTTGAATTTGATACGCTGTTGTATTGGGACTTGGGGCCAGTGAAGAGCAATGAGTTCCGATGTGATAGAGTCATACTTCCTGCGCTTTACAATGACACGAGCGGTGGTGTGTTGGACATTTCTGAAGTTTTGTGATGAGAGATGTGCGTACTTCAATCAAGAGGTTGTTGCAGTAGTCCAACCTGGCGGTAACTAAGGCGTGCACAGCAAGCTTGGCTGCCTCAGTAGTGAGCATTTTACGTACACGACTAATGTTAGTGACATGATAGTTAGCAATATGTTAGTGAGATGGTATCTGGCGCTGTCAGAAGAGAAAAAGCGGATATGAAACAAAAAAGCATAGTTGATATACATGTAAGCTAGGCTCGAGCACATAACATCTCCATGGCCATCGTTTGACCACTGTTGATACGAATACGGGAAGTATAGCCAAGTCCGAATCCCAAGTCTGCGATCGTCATTGAAGTCATGAAGACTCGCGTAACGGGATTGAGCTCTCGAATTTTGGGCAGTACTACGACAATCAATGAATTAGCAAACAGGTTTAGCGTTAGAATCACTGCTTCTTCTTCTCGTGTCCACGGCACGCAGGATCAGATGGTCCTTGTGCGTGGTGGTGACAGGATTAGTTCAGCTTGTACAGGCTTGTACAAGCTTTATCCCTGGCCGCGTGTACGAATCACTGCTAAGTCGGTTGCTTTAAATATGAGAAAGTTTGGTGTGATCTACAAATCGTGAATTTCGCTTGTCCCGTTGAAAGAAGAGGCCATATTCATGCAATAAGAACAATCGGCATCGCTCCAGATGTCTCGCTATACACTAATACTCTACTGCGAGAATCATGAAGTATTATGTGAACCCTAACTCCCCGAGCGTGTTTTTGAGAATTAAACTATCAGGGGAGAAAAACGGGTCAAATTTGAAGGGGAAATCGTTCTCCGCACGCGCCGCGGACCGCACCCGGGCCGCGTGCGTGCAAGTCTGATGCTCTACCGACTGTGCTACACGGGGGAAGTTCAAAACCTTATCGGCCGAGTGCACCAAACTGGCGTAACTTAATAGGGAGGTAAGCTACCTTCCTAGTAGGTATGCCCTAACTGTAGCGTATTACTAACGATGTAATTCTGAGAGCAAAACTGGCGAGTAACACCAGAATAGTAACTAGCGAGGTAAATATCCACATTAATCAGCATCGTCCCCTTACAAAATTAATTGTCGCATGCGTCAAATGTGTGTACATGTATCAAACAGCTATCATATTGACACGAATGGTGTTCCGTAGAATTATCGTTACGTCAAGCGTTGATTTAAATAACATGAATAATGCAACATACCACGTCCAGTCGAGCAATGAAAGTCCGTGTAAAATGACGCCATTTTTTTTGTTCGAAAATTTCAAAGTTTGTTACCGTTCTTTCAAAAATAAGGACTATAATTACATTACAAACATATTTTGTGCGAGAGTAGCATAGAAATATGGTATAAAATGGCAAAATGTCACGATAAAAATCCGTTCGTTGTAAATAAATGGATCAATGGTTAAATAATAAAACTATCACAGATACGCTCGTCGATCTCTGTGGCGTGCGTATGTTGCCTATGTCACTCGAGAAACACGGGTTAGATCCCCGTGTATTCCTTATTATTCTTTGAATTTTTATTTTTAAAACTTGATGGTGGATTATTGTCACATCATTTTTATATCAATTGTTTATCCATTATAAAGGTCTACGCGTTTATATTTTTATATTTTATTTATTTTCTATCATTTATCTCTTGATTGCTTTATTTAACTTCTATAATTGTGTATAATATTGCTTGATAGATAATTGATTTGACTTGAGTGTTCAGTTAATCCAAGCAAAAGGTTTTGATTAAAGTCACTTATAACTATGTCAGCGTACACTTGCAAACCTTTTAACATCGATAGTTGCAGCAGCATAACGTTATGCTCCAATTTACTCTTGGGTCCGGTCAGGTATAAGATTTAGCGTAAATTACTCGCAAGTGACTAGCCTAGTAGCTTACACCCGGTTTGGTGCTCTCAATTTTTTTTGGTTACGCCTCAGTTACTAGCGAGGTAGCGCTATTCTTCAGCTACTCGCCATTGGTGCACTCGGCCGTACGTGGCACGAGATTGATGGGGCCGCAGCGCGGTACAAGAGTATAGCACTGTAGGGTTTTATAAGGATTGGGGTTAACAGCACATGAAAAAGGTGCTTCTTAATTTCAAATGCGTGTCACGCCGACGTTTTTTAATTAGCACCTGATAATACTTTGTAAATTAAATTTACCGAAACGAGAAATGTCAACGAGGTACATACCAATAACGGAAAATGGAAAGTACAAATAAGTTCATCGAAGATTCGCTGAATAAGCATACCTGTACATGTGATGATTATAGATACCACGTTTTCAGAGCTTACGAGTTCTCAGAATACCGGGGAATTTTGAACGTACTAAAATGTCTCACTTCACGCCACCGTGTTTAGCCACCGTGTTGAGCCACTGTGTTTAGCCACCGTGATTAGTGACCGGGAATGACGATGACTATGCGCGTCCGTCACAAAAGGTGACCTCACGTAAAAGTATGCGAGGTCTAACAATCCCAAACCGATTAAACGGACATCCATGGTTCGCATTATAGGTAAAATCGATGTTCACAGCAGTGGGCTAATCTAAAGGGCGCCCGCGTGTATTTGACCAGTAGGATAGAAGTCATCAGTTCATCGAAACTAATCCGGGGGTATTTTTATGATCATTCTTTTGTTGCATCACATAGCAAAACTCATGTACGTGACAATGAAACGACAGGTATTTTATTAAACCACCAATCGTTAATAAATTGAAAACGAGATAGTAAGACTTTCTTTGCCGTCTCTTTGGTCACTCTAAATCTCTCTAAGTTGACACTAAGAAGAGAAAAAACGGATATGAAACAAAAAACATAGTTGATATAGCCTAGACTCGAGCACATAACATCTCCAAATGGCCATCGGTTGACGACTGTTGATACGAATACAGGAAGTATGTAACCAATCCCAGCTCCCAAGTCTGCAATCGTCATTGAAGTCATAAAGACTCTGGTTGCAGGATTGAGCTCTCTTGGGCAGTACTACGAGAGTCAGTGAATTAGCAAACAGGTTAAGCGTTAGGATTACCGCTATGACGGTTGCTTTAAATTTTAGAAAGTTTAGTGTGATGTACAAACTGTGAATTTCGCCTGTCTCGTTCAAAGACGTCATATTCATGCAATAATTATAAATAGAATCACTCTGTCGGTCTCTCTATATACAATGTCTCGAAATCCAAGAAGTATTTTGTCAACTTAAAACGTTGATGACCTAAAATCAAATGCTTTGGTGACAAAATGTACGTGTGGATCGTTTTTCGTATTATTCTATTCGCTTCGATATGGCGATTAAAATTTACCAGGCAAGCAAGCAATCATATTATAAGATACTAAACCCCACTTCAAAGTCAGACATTTATTGCAATCGTGAGCAACTGTATTACTTTTGATACTATACATGGTACAGTGTAAAACCCGAGAAAAGTGCTTCCCGTAAGACATTCCGTTACCCCTATCGTGTTGGAGCATGCGATTGGTATAGACATGTGGGGTATTGTCTCCTCAATTAGAATATCGCTGTTGGTAAATTAAAATCGTGTGCTAATTAGCTTTAATTAACCAAAATAAAGAACCAATCCCTACATTTAATGCAGTATATACTATTTTAGCAACACTACTCTATTGAATTTACGGCGAACTCACTAATGTGTGTCTTTGTGCTGCTATTGAATGGAGTTGCCACCTCAGTTCAAATCCCATTGATCATGAATATTTTTAAGGAAACAAACGCGAGTTCCTTTTAGGAATATTTACTGGTATTGTTCTCAGGTATGCAGCTATCGCTCGTAAATCCGACGTCATTCGTCTTAGCATGCTGTATTCAGCTCTGTGTACTAAAGTGTGACACGGAGGGACTGGATTCTCTGAATCGTCAGATAGCTACGGACGAGTTCGGGACTGACAAGGTTATTTTATTGAATAATTTTAGAAGCATAATCAAAGCTAGCTACTTGGCAATAAGGTTGTCGATTTAAAATTATTATATGAGTTAACAGTTTCATGTTTGGAAAAGGGACGAGATGTCTATCTTTTATTCCTTTATATTGAAACAAGTGATCGCAACCAATATCGAGGTCCGTATTTAATTATGTTATAACTACATGATTAATTTCATTAAATCCTAAATAAAAATCAAATAATTAAATATTTGGCATTCTTATTTTTGGACGCGGGCGGGAAACAGTACGCCTAAACACAAAAGAGTCAATTTTAATTGGCCTAGAACACCTCGAGTCATTATATTGATCTTAACTTCGGGATTATTTTATTTTAAATAGGCTAATTTGTGCTTTTATAAGAGATACGACGTCGTTATGGTATATAATTTGTTTCCCGTAAGCCACAGTTCTAGCAATCTTGTTAGCGGCATTTAATTTGTTTGTGGTTTCGTGTTGTTATCTCAGTTGAGGATCCTAGGAAAACCCATGTTAAATGCTGTGAAATTTATGCCAAGATCTAGATGGCCTTTCTAAAATGAGGTTAACTTGTCTTTAAGATACTTTTAAAAAAATGTGTTGCAATTGATTCACCGTCAATAGAAATGACTCGTGGAGGCAGGTCCCTAGTGCTAGACTCATTGAACTGCATATAAATCTCATGGTAGTATTCAGGTCACTTAAACTTAACAACCAATGATAGTGCTAGACTCATTGAACTGCATATAAATCTCATGGTAGTATTCAGGTCACTTATACTTAACAACCAATGATCCCCCTACAACAAGCCATAATAGGCCTATGCCTTAAATTTCCATTTCAATTGCCACTGCACCATGCACTTAAAACAATATTGGTCTAGGATCGATAAACTTTGTGTGTATAATTATCATCAATCGATCACTCTTCATTTGAATAAAAAATAAAAACGTAAGACTTAAAAATAAAGCCCCTTCTTAGGGTCAATTACACCAACTGAAAAGGGGATTATTTTTTAAAGTTTTTTCTAGTCATTTGTTTACGTGTTTTGTGTCACTTTCGTGGTCATTTGATACAAAAATGGGTGACTAAAAACAAGAAACGTAACTTTATTTAAAATGTAGTTGGTGTATAGTTGGCTCTCATGGAAAGGGTTTTTTACGAGTGCATAAGGCAGTTTTTTCTACACATGGTGCACATGATAGACGAATTACTCTAGCTCCAGTTCGAGACCCGCCCATGCAAGGACGATAACTAGGGATCGAACGGGTTGGTCCATATCTTTGAAAAGGCATACATTAGGTAAGACATTAGGAATGAAAAGGCATACATTAGGTAAGACATTGTTTGGTTCTTCAATTTTCAAGAACGTTTTTTGAAGGTTCGAGAGAGAGGTTCTTTATAGAAACGTCATAGAACCTTCAAAATAGGTTCTTGAAAATTGAAGAACCCCAAAAGGTTCTTCATAGAACCAAAAATGGTTCTGTATCAACCAAAAATGGTTCTGTATCATGTTTGGGGAACTATTTTTGGATCTTTAAAGAACCTTTAAGGGTTCTCCTGGCAGGACAACTTTAGAACCATTTTGTCTAAGCGTATAGGTTAACTGAAGATCAGATAGCAATATAATATATTAGTATACTATCTACTTAAGATAGTAATGCAATATATGGGTACTATCTACTGAAGATAGAAATGTAACGCCGGGTGTTTATCTACTGAAGAAAGGAATACAATTAGGTTATATCTAAGTGATGAATGCAATAATATATGGATGCTATCTACTGTAGATAGCAGACATCCGAGTTGTAATGGTTTGTGTGTTTGTTTGTTTGTTTATTCCGGGGTTTATTCGCAAATTGCACTACACCTTAACCAGCTTTAAACTAAGGCCTCCCATGTAACAACGAAACATTCAGAGATTTTTGTTATTCTTCAAAAGAACTATAATATATGGATTAAAACAGCAACACCCCTATTGAATTTCCTTTGGGTACCGATGATGTTGACAAATTAGGTGTCATTGTGATGATTGCAGGTATTAAATCGATTTCACTAAAAACGAGTTCCGCTAATACCCGTGATTCCAAAGCTTTAAAAGGGCAACCCATCCGTCCATTTCAATAGCGTCTTTCCACTGACAATAGACAAGAGATAAAGCAATCGATTCACAAATGACGGTCATTTGAATGGAAAGTGATGGCACATTGGCACACGCTATAACTAATTTTAGGGACTGCAGTTTTGTTTCGCTTAATTAGGGTACTTAGCACATGTTTTTAATTTACCAACAGCGGTATTCATATCGGGGAGAACAAATACTACACGACTACATGAATCGCATGCTCCAACACGATAGGGGTAACGGAAATTATGTTAATGAGCTACCTTTTCCTCTACCAACAACGTAATATCAATAACAGTATATGTGTTATTGTCATATGAATATTTCGAAACTTATTACATTTAACGGAGGGTATTTTCATTGTTGATGTTAGTATTAATCTACCACATCAATATATTACACTACACTAAACTGTCAGTTTTCCAATATAGGATATAAAGTCTGTGCTATAAAATGAACATTCTTATTTGTCCTTAGCACGGATCAGCCATTTGGGAGGAGAGCTTCGAAATGGAATCAGATTTAATAAAAGTGTTGCATCATTTCACAATAGGGAGCTTTCGATTTGGACGACAGACGCTTCTCCCTATACTACGGTAAGATGACACCTCGAGTCATGTGCGCATGCGTCGACTTAGCAATCCGTCGGTCGTCCAATTTCTGGGACCTCTCTTCAGCTTTCGATTTGCACGACGGACGCTTTTACGACGGTAAAACACAACGTTGCCACGTCACCACGGCGGTTGTTAGTCCCTTTACGCGTTGTAGCATTTAGAGGACCAACGGATGACAAAATTGACGCATGTGCACATGACTCAAAGTGTCATTCAACCGTCCTAGATTCAACCGTCGTGCAAATCGAAAGCTCCCTAAGACAGGTCGAAGACATGTCCAAGAAATTGGACGACCAACGGATTGCTAAGTCGACGCATGTGCACATGACTCGAGGTGTCATCTTACCGTCGTAGAAGCGTCCGTCGTCCAAGTCGAAAGCTCCCTAATGTCTCATTGCATGACCATACCATGATGACCAGTCATATTGTGTAGAGAAAGTCGAACTAGTTACCTAATGTTATGGAATAGTCCCATTCAATGCGCTACCAGTTCGAGTCTCTCCTCGCACTGGTGACGGATCCGTGCAAAAAAGAGCCAATTGTGAGCGATGGCAACTTGAAAGTAAGCAAGTAAGACCATATCTAGTTTTTTAGCCTGTAACGATAAAATTCTATTTTGGTGTATATAAACGTTCAAGTTTAAATTCCAATTAGTTTTACCTCATTCAACCGCAAATGACTCACAGGTTTTACTGGGTAAAGCGTGAACATAGAAATAAAATATCGTGACCGTATAGGTTAAAGATACGCATTGTATCGAAAATTGGCTAAAGTCGTTTCCCATTTTGTTTTAATTTAAAGAAATGATAGGTAAACAAGAATTTATATAAAATGTGAACATAAATGAAATTAAGAACACAGTAACCTCTTGGCCGTTTCTTTGAATGCTCTCTTCCTCAGATAATACACGATCACATTAACCACAGTGTTGGAGAATACCATCAGCTGAACAAGGCACATTAACCAACTCGAGATGGCCTGTTTTGTAACATTCTCGTATATAAAAGCGATTGCGATTGGAGACCACGCTACCGTAAGACAGATAGTCATGATAAATAATGTGACGAAGACTATTTTGTTCGATCTTTTATTAGTCTTTCCCGATGCGTTGTCAAGAGCGGCATCTTAGAGGCATGCCAACGAAATCCAAGTTTTTGACTCACTGACCATAGACTCGGTCAGCAATCCTGTGGACGAAGATTTTGTCACCATAGACATAGTCTGCCCAGAAATGAATGGACAGCACCATCTTACCCTTAAGTTTGATACGTGGGCCAAAGAAACACCATATCACTAAGAACAGTCATGATGATGTACCCCAACAGATGGAAGGAGGTAATACAACCTACAACGGAACCCAGATTGGCTGCGCAGGATTCCTGGATACAACGGAAGCAAATGGACAACACACCGATTCTATGTTGCTACAGTATCCAAACCCGGAGTCATAGGTCTGCACCACATGCTGAACTTTGGATGTAGTCACCATCAACAGACATTCCATCACATGAACGCAGTGACTATTAATCTTCAAATTTGGTGCAGTGATAGCCCACTTTGAGTACTGGTGCTGTATAGTTTGGTGAACAAATTCATGCATATTAATGAGTATTCTAATCACTTAATTTGCATATTTCAGTGCTGATTTCTCATTAATCTCACATAAATCCACTGTAGAGCACCAATGCAATGGTTCTGGTGCTGTATAGTTTGGTGATAGAATTCATGCATATAAATGAGTATTTTAATCACTTAATTTGCATATTTCAGTGCCGATTTCTCATTAATCCACTGTAGCGCTTGAACGCAGTTAATCTTCAAATGTGGTGGTGTGATAGCCCATGTTGAGTACTGGTGCTGTTTAGTTTGGTTTAATTCATGCATATTAATGAGTATTTTAAGCACTTATTTTGCTGATTTCTGCTGATTTCTCATTAATCCACCGTAAATCATCAATGCAATCACGGATCTTCATCAAACTTGGTAGTGTGATAGCTCCTTGTATGTAATGGTGCTGTATAGTTTAGTGACAGAATTCATGCATATTAATGAGTATTTTAATTTCTTAATTTCCATATTTCAGTGCTAATTTCTCATTAATCCACTGTAAAATCACCTATGCAATAACAGATCTTCATCAAACTTGGTCGTGTGATAGCCCCTTCTGAGTCAACGAAGTTAAACAAGACAATTAAGGGACATTAATTAGTGTCCCATCTCCACCCTCCAAAATACAGTACTTCTCAAAAAAATCAATATATTAACCGCCCAGGTTTACTCTTCGAACCCAAAATATTAACCGCCAAGGTTTACTCATCTAGTGGGTCCCGCGCGAAGCCGCTAGTATCAATAACTAGTACGAACTTCCGTATTTCGTGAGAGTCAATCAAACGTATAAATTAATATCAAGAGATGGCGCTCACTACAAAATTACTTGGCTCTGTTCAGACTCTGTTGGCTTTTATGCCTTGATATCGAATATCTACGGTATGCCTTTAAGTTGATGAGAGATTTTGTTTACGGCCCTTAATAAATCGCCCCGGCCCCATAGGGCTCTGCCAATAAGGCTTTGTCAATGGTTTGCATCCAATTTACCTTCTACTATACAAGAAGTTTACATAAAAAGAATTACGCATTTATTAACTGATCCGTTAGTTAAACCAAGAGCCGTAGGCAAAATTGTATTGTCTCTGATTGTTACGTTACCTTTTAGTACTTCAATTACATTTTTAGTTGAATTGTATGTAACTTTTCAATAAAACATGTTGTTTGTTCAATTGACCTACTTTTTATTGATCCGTTAAAACATCATATTTAGAAGTCGCATGTAAAATGTAGATGTAGCATCCAGGGACTACATTTGACAATGTTTGGGAACGAGAATTCTGACATTCGCCGATTACTCACATAAACATAACATTATTAAATGTTATAAACATATCCGGCATCGGATTCAAGCATTTTCGTTGTTAGTCAGCCTATTTTCACTTACAAATTGAGTTTGAAATGGTTAAGGATGGGGAGAATGAACCGGGATGTTGTTTACGTTGTAGCACCGGTGTTGTGAACTTTTTAGAGAAGGGATTTTACAAGTGAGTTGAGTGTGTTTGATTAATCGTGGACTTATCAGTCTGATAAGTCCATGGGCTAATTAATTAAGCTTATTTTCATAATGATAATTCGTGTTAAGACAAGTAGGCCTATTTGTTGTTGTATATATATTTATTATAAGTAGGAGATGCCATCAATGGGTCATTTTTTGTTCCGCTCAGGTAACAGTTTTTTATTATTCCATTTGACCTATCGCAACATAAAATCACAACATATTCAGTCAGGGGGCAAGAAAAAAGTGTGCAGCGTCCTCATGTGTCACTCTATCTGATCCTTGTGGGAGTTGATTTGAGTACAAAATCTTTCATATATCTCATTCTGCGGGTTGTTGCTATGATTTTGGTGTCTAAATAAATGTAAATGAGCTCAACCCAGCTAATTTTGAAAGTAACATGAAAATTGGACATTGCGGGGTTTTTTAAATTGACATTTGGGGTCAAAATTGACCACGTGAGCGCTTTTTAAGATATTTGCAAGTTTTAATCCATTCGCTATTCGCACTACATGTGCGACCTACTCAGGAAATCTGAGCTTTCTATCACAATTAGTTTGTCCGTAGCGCTCATTAGATTGTTCATTTGGATGCTACCATTGAATTGTACATGATTAAAAGTGCGTTGACCCCATCCATTTGATAAGGAGCAGTACAAGGAACATTCAAATGAGTGCTACGGATAAACTAATTGTGATAGAACGCTCAGATTTCTTGATTAGGTTGAACTTGTGTTCATCTTCGTAGCTTTAAATAGCGGTTGGCTGAACATTGGCGCGGAATCTTAAAAAGCGCCCTTATGATCAATTTGGACCTAAAATGTCAATTTACTCGAAATAGTATACAATATTATTATTATTATTATCATCATGGTATTGGTAGCGTCCACATTGCCGGTTTACCCAGATGTCTCGACAAATGCCTCCATAAACGGCCATTTCCAAACAAATTAGTATTACTTTTAGGCACACATTATAAATTCTCTTCGTTACGGGTTGAGGAGAGTATTGTATGGTTACGTGATTAGTTATTTTGCGTCATGCGTTATGCAAATAGTGTTACACACGAGTGGTATGGTTAGGTTTCAAATTTATCCAATAGCTGCCTAGTACTTATATTATATTACATGTATGATCTTGAAGCTATGGTTTTTTTTGCGCGGCTCGATCGCCACCGAGTGGGTCAGATAGGAATTTGCAAAGGCATTTTTCCCGTTTGAGTGTTTTTGCTCTTCCATTCTCACCGGGTTTTTGTCAACGTCCCGGGACGTTGACATTTGAATTCAGATTCAGGCCTTGTGGTAGAGTCTATGAATTGCTTTCATGTATCTTGAATCAGTATTTGTACCCAGATGTCTTTGAAATGTATATTAGATCTGGATATGCAAATATGAACACATATGTTGTTACAATTGTGGAGAAATGGTTTAAATAATACAAAACAAATGATAGAGTTTTGCAAAATCTGCGACATTCGTGTTGACTATATTCTGTTTGGTATATAAATAATTTTTTCAAATTCTGTATGTACTGGTGGCCGAGCGGTTAAGGCGTTGGTTTCACGTCCTTTTTTGAAACATTTACCGGCGGGAGTTCGAGCCCGGTCCGGGGCGTGTACTTTTCTTGTTTTTCTATAAAATTTGTCATCAATTATATTATTCATTAAGTTTCACATTAATGGCGCTTAAAAGTGTACAAATCATTTTTTTCTTCTTCTGCGAATTAAATGATAATTAAAATAAAACCCTGGACTTCTCACTTTAATAATCAACATCAAAACATTTTATAATGCGCATGGCATGCCTAGCACGTCTGTGATTATTATGGGATATTTATTGCACAATATTTTGCTTCGTTATTTCGCTGGTGCTTAGTTATGAATAGAGAGTTATGTATTAAATGTAACTACCGGGGTCCAAGGGTGATTATTATGGGATAACAACGTGGTGGAAAATCGCGATTACTATGGGATGGTTGGATATTTTTGGATGCTGCTATATTTTCCCTGAGACTAATTTAGGTATATTAGTCTCAGATTTTCCGAAGCTGTCGATGTTAGCTGAGATGCAAATGTGTTAAATAAACCTTGATTCTGCTGCGTAACGTATGTTTGACCGATCGTGAAACATCTGAAAATTATAATCACAAAGTGTTTTTGTTAAAATACATCATACACTGTCTAAATCTTCTTTTTTCATATTTCCTTTGTCGTCTGTTAATTTCATTTTAGGACGTTGACCAGTTTTTTGTAAATACCTTGTTATCTCTGTTTTTCGCCTATCTCTAGGTCAGGGGGTGTGAGTATTTGTTTGTTCTGTATTACAATTTTGCCATTTCTATTTGTACGGTTACGATTTGATATCTATGAAATTTGCATGTCGTTTTTCACTTGTGCATAATCTCCCACGATACTCAGAGGATGTCAATAGAATAAGGATAAGGACGTTATGACGTTCTTGGCATGAAGCTAGAGTACAGCGCATTGTTGCGCACGGAGTTGGTGGCAATGCATCTCGATCAATTTTTATTCAATTGTATTCAATTTTGTGTATATTATATAGCATATTGTATAACGTTCTGTTGATATATTGCGCATATGTTAAATAACGTATTACGTTCATAATAATTCGTACAGTAATAATATTAGCAACAATAATAATAATGATATAAGAAGTGGTGTATACAGCGTCTGTGACCGAATCCTTTCAATGCGTAAAACATGTATTAAATAAATAAATGTATTAATACAATCATGAGTTTATACCGTCGTATGTGTTACGGTTTATAATGAGTTGAGATTGACATCTTTGCTGACCTCTCCATTATCCGCCAACGCATTGAGCAAAATCTTGTGTAATAAGGAACCTCTTTCCTCTCTCCCAGATCTTAATTATGGTCCTTCATTCTCCCCCGCTGGAAATCTTACAACGAAATCGCAGAGATTGTACTCGCAACATAAATAAACATGCATCGCATGTCCAGATGGCAAACACACATGTCATATGCCATTCACATCTGTTCAAGGTATTCCCCTTCTTCAGACTCTTTGGTGTTTACACTTTACATTTCCTGACAACAGCAACAACAACAAAAAGGGGGGGTTGTCAAGTTTCACCATGCTCAACTTGTGTGGATTAATTTTTAACATTTATGGGTTTAAATCCCAATTATTGAATTTTTACGATCATAAATATCATCAACGAGTAATGATTAAAGAACAAATTATATACTTATAAGGTCAAATCTTATGCCAATTACTATTGTCTAATTCACGTCTAATGGTCAATTAACCCTAACCCCCCTGAATGCTAAAAAATGCTAATCCAAAGTCCCTCTCCAAACGCATGCGCCGTCGGTTTTCGATGACGTAGTCAACCGAGCCTATATAGTGAGTGCAGTATACTGCACGAATGTGTAGCTGAGGGCCGTGGCTTAGTGGTTGGAAGGTGGGGCTTGAGAACGGAGGGTCCCCGGATCGAATCCCGGCAGGTTCCCGGATATTTAGTTGGTGTTTTTTCCTCGAAAATTGTGATCCCGGTCAAAAATCCTAAACCGGGGTTAGGGTTATGGTAACATTTTTTTTTAATTTTTTTTTTTATTAACCCTAACCCCCCTGAGTGCTAAAAAATGCTAATCCAAAGTCCCTCTCCAAACGCATGCGCCGTCGGTTTTCGATGACGTAGTCAACCGAGCCTATATAATGAGTGCAGTATACTGCACGAATGTGTAGCTGAGGGCCGTGGCTTAGTGGTTGGAAGGTGGGGCTTGAGAACGGAGGGTCCCCGGATCGAATCCCGGCAGGTTCCCGGAGATTTAGTTGGTGTTTTTTTCCTCGAAAATTGTGATCCCGGTCAAAAATCCTAAACCGGGGTTAGGGTTATGATAACCATTGTGATAATGAAGTAATTTTAAATAATAATTCTCACATTATTGTTGGTATCATTTCCTTCGAAAATTGAACAGTACGGATGTCTCCATGGGGGACTTATAATTAATGAATTAGTAAAATTCTGACATTGGTCATAATCATATTATCAATTGGTGCGGCATCAGATCCGCTATTTAACTTAAGTTTTTTTTGTACGAAACTGAACAGTCGGTATTTCCTATTATGACCTTCCATTCATGGGTCTCTTGGTCCCACTTGTGTTTTGAACTTATAGATTCAAATTATATTTAAATGTACTGGTATGATATCAATTAATATATTTAATTCATCTATATTATTAGATGTTCAATAATTGTATTACCAAATAATAATGTCAAATAAAATTTGACATTGTTGAATTCTGTAGTATTTAAGGAATAAATCCTCTCAGCAATAGCCGACCAGCTATCTATGTCCAATTTTCATGTCACTTTAAAAAATCGGTAGCATGAACTCATTAACATTGATTACCAAAATCATAGCAACATGCCAGATAATCAGTAATATGAAGGATTTTGTACTCAAATTACCCCCACCACAAAAATAAGGTATGGTGGTACAAGAGGGCGCTGCACTCTTTTTTCTCGGACCCCTGACTGAAAATTGTATGATTTTATGTTGAGATAGGTCAAATGGAATAGAAAAAACTGTTACCTGAAAAATATATCCAAAAAAGCATTCTTGACCTCCGTATAGCCCACTCCTATTATAGCGAATTTCAGGATTTGATTGTTGATACTTGGTATTGGCATTGGTATAAAATCTACGTAAACGTTGTAGGTTCAATAGATCCAGGATATTATCACTTCAGTGATCAATTTTCGTGAAAAAAGTGTGTAGCAAATTGTTTTCAAATTTCAACGAAAACTGTTCGTAAAAAATAAAAACTGTTACATCGAACAGTTTAGGCAAATGACCAAATCTGAAAGTCGGGATTGATTTCCAAACCTGGAAATGTAGTGATCAACTTATTTTGCAGGTAGTTATTTTTGTGAATTACCAAAACGCTTTAATTTTGTGGATACTTAATTTTGGCGAATCGAAACCAAACAAAGATATCATTATAAATACACTGCCATTTTTTGAGGTTATTATTTTTGCGAATTTAAGCACTAGCTATTTTTGCGAAATTAAATTGTTTACGAAATTAAAAGTTTTCTGCAGGACGACCTTAAGTTTGGACCAACTTTTTTGGGTAAATCATGCGTAAAATAAAATTACCTTAATTATCACCGTGGCGTTTTAATTTTGGTCGGGGCATTTGAAAAATAAAGGAATTAATTGACTAATTAACTAATTTATTAAGCATTAATTAGTGGATAAATGGTCATCGGGTAACTATTTTTGGTTTTTTATTATTTGGTAGGTATGTCTAATTAACTTTTAAATTTAAAAATTACAAATAATTGCTGAAATCGATGTTTTAATCAAGTTTGTAGTTTTTGAAACTGATCACAAAGTGCACAGCATTGGTTTCCAGATCGGGCAATCGATTTTCAGATATAGCACATTTTCAGATTTGGTCATTTGCCTGGCCCGTTGAAAAACATAGTGTAAAACTGCTATATACACATTTCAGATTGTATAGCAAATTTTCTCGAACAGGGGATCGATATTCATGTGAAAATGTTGATTTCAAAATGTCGCTTGTTTTGGGTTTTGCTTATCCGCGCTGTACCAACATTCTTCTACTATTGTGTAAATAATAATTGAACGAACAACACGCACGCAGCACAAAGATTGTCGCGCCCGATTTATCACTCTTTAAATTGTTGTGCGCGACTAATGCAATGTACGCAATACGCTGCTTCATTGTGTTCATTCAATTATAAATCCAACTATTTATAGTATAGATAGTACTATCGTATTGCAAAGTAAGGCCAATGTCAATGAAAGTTGAGAGTTTCCTGTCACATTTTTTCTGGTTAGGGACAAGGTGACTATTTCATTTTATTCATTATTCATTATTCATTATTTGTTCAACAACTCCCCTATATAGCAAAGCGTTGTCAATTTGAGTTAAACAGCGCAGCTGTGGCCCATGGGCAACCAGCATGCCGATCGAACCGCACCACGCAAATAGTGAGTTTAAGCACTACGCGATGCCGCAGTGTATGTTGTTTTTGGAATGGTCGTGCCAACTGTTTACATCGACTTTTGAAACTTAAAGGACATGATTATTATTTTAATTTGGTCAATGAAATTGTTTAATAATGAAGTGCAATTAAACTATGTTCTTATTTGCATTGTCTATTTATGAAATGGCGTTCAAATCCCTGGTCGTTGTTGAAAGGGATTAACTCATGTTTCAGCGTTTGTGCATCACTAATCGACAACTTGCGTTCTGCGCGTGCTACGGTGTTTATTTCACTCGGGCGTTACCCTCGTGAAATAAACCATGCAGACGCGCGAACACCGTTGTCGATTGGTGATGCACATACGCTGAAACATGATTTAATCCCTAAATACAGTTTCATTATTGCACCAGATGCTTGATGTAAGTGAGTGTAAAAGTTGGATCAATGTTCACACACTTTACAGGTTACAGGTTTACAGGTTTATTTATTTCGCATATACAACATATCAATACAAAGTCAGAGCAAAAAATATACAAAACAATAGCATATATGCAAGGCGTCGTTGAAAAAAACTCACGAAGAGCTTACACGTGTCAACGACCCCTTTGGAAAAATGGTAATGGCTGAGATAATACAAATAAGCAATTATGTTACGAAGATAAATCAATATAATAGGGAGATTATATAAGTAATAGGGAGATTATATAAATAATATGAAAGTATAAAGTAATCTTTTTAAAACTTGGTTGGTGTGCATACACAGACAAAAATAGAGACAGACACACATGACAGACACAAAGACAGACAGACAGACAGACAGACAGACAGGCAGACACACATACATTGCGCAAGACAGCAAAACAAATATGGACAAACTGGTTGCTCAAGCAACCTAAATGATCGAAACCAAAGTGAAACCGAAAAAGAGAAGTAGCTGGAAAAGAGTAAGATGAAATAATATCAAAGGAAAAAGTAATATAAACTAGGAACAAAAGTAATGTAAAACAACTCAACAAAAAGTTGTGAACGGACTAGTACGCTGAGATAAGATGATCTCTGATCATGCGCTTGAAGACGTTTGTGGAGTTTGAATTACGTATGGTGGACGGAGTAGCATTCCAAGTAGAGGGTCCAAAGTAAAGCATTGCCCGTCTGGAGATAAGAGTTGTGTGGTCAATGGGTAGGCGAAAGTTGTTAGTTTGGCAGGTGTTGTGGCTGTGAAGACTGCTGATGCGTGAAAAGTAATCATTGAAAACTGATGGAAGTGCATTTGTTGTGTATTTAAACATGAAAAGTGATGTTTGGAAAGTGTTAATGTCGTTAAGGGTTAGGAACAGGTGTTTCTTGAAAGGTGGTTTAGTATGCGCTCTGTATTTAGCCAAGGAAATGCTTCGAATTGCTCTTTTCTGGAGAATCTTAAGAGAATGAAGACGAGACGAGCCAGAATTTCCCCAGACAATATTACAGTATGACAGGTGAGGCAAAATGAGTGTTTTGAGTGTGTTAATAGGAAGGAAGTGCTTGAGTTTATTTAAAACGCCTACTGGTCGAGCAACCTTGACACGAACGTTGTTGACATGAGCAGTCCACTTTAGCTTGCTGTCAATTGTGGTACCTAGAAATTTCGTGGTGTCCACTTGGAGAATAGGCTGGTCATCGATGAGAATGTTAATATTGTGATGTTTGTGTTTGCCGCGTGAAAAAGTCATGAAGTTAGTTTTTTTGATGTTTAAGGACAGTTTATTAGCTTTGAACCAGTTAGATAGTTTAGACAGTTCGTTGTTAGTGATGTTTTGAAGTTCATGGTAATCTGGATGTGAAAGAAGTAAGTTTGTGTCATCTGCGAAGATGATGTATGAAAGAGCGGTGCTGACGTGCGTAATGTCGTTAATGTAGAGTAGAAAGAGGAGAGGGCCGAGGATGGAACCTTGTGGAACCCCACATGTTAGTTGCTGAAGCGATGATTTTGTGGAGTGGACGTAAACAAATTGATGTCTATCTGTGAGGTAGTGTCTGAACCATTCGAGAGCATTGCCTCGTATACCATAGTGTACTTGGTTAAAGACACATTTTATCAATTTAACAACATAGACATAGTTGGATTAGTTGTGTGTGGAAATAGCAAAAAGTGTTCAATATTCCAATGAGTACCTGAGAAACACAGAAACAATTGTAAACTTTTCATTATAAAAAACTACACCATATACACATAGGGGTTGCCAGGATGCTTGTTACCAGGGGTGGGGGTTTGGGGGCACGAAATTGGCGTGGCAAACCCTGGCGGCGGTCAAGGGCAGCGCCACCTTGGAGCTATAGGTTTTCAGCCATTTTGAAGGCTCTGGGAGGGCTCTCCTGGTACATGTTTCGTTGATGTAAAACATTTTCTTCTCGTAATTTTTTCTTCATTTTATATAAGGAAAGTCGTTCATAAGTCAATGATTCCCCTTATCAAATTAACCAATGGTGCCAATCTTAATCCGACACAACCGACAATGCCACCACTTTGACTACGCCACTAGGTTGTTTATTCATTTGGTTTCAAATGGGCTTATAAAATGACATTGTTTGACATGATGCGTGCCCTGAAATTGGATAGAATAAAGTATATAAAAACCCTATAATTCCCCGAACAGATGTAATCCCTCACCTCACCCGAATGACTGTAGTGCTGGGTTACCTGTTCCTGAAAAGATGCGCGCCAAGTGCGCAATTGTTTTCTTCTATATGGGCGATGCCATGAAAATGAGACACATCAAAAAATTGTATTTTTACCCTCATACATATTGTTCCAAGCACATGCAAGGGTTTGGGAAAAAATGTAACAATGTTTGGCTATTGTTTACTGCGAACAAAATCGACGAGAATAGTAACACGCGTTACAGGAACAGCACTTTTTTTAAATATATTTCGTACAGAACTTGGTTTTAATTGACACCACTTATAATTTTAATTCTACTAGTAAGGCCCTATGTTAAAAAACAGATAAATACATGATTACCACTTGCACAATGAGCCATCGAAATATCGTAACGCGTGTTACCAAAATCATAACCTTAATTTTAAGTGTTATTTATCACTACTAGCGGCGTACCGTCGCTACGCTCGGGTCCCCACTGGTCATAATGCCTACACACTACATCCGGAGACTGGGGCGGGGCATAAATAGGGCTGTGGACGGGGCTCAAATGAATTCCAACATGTTATATATCAATGAAAGATACATGTATTACTTATAGAAACATTTTGCCATTATTTCAAGGTCATAAGTCCCATTGGATTGAACTTTTTCAAAGTTAAGTGTATTTTGAGATTCCCTGTTTTATAAACTTTAAGAAAATGTATAGTTTAATTATAGGGAGATTATTTTAAGTTCTGCACAAACAAAAACCTGTAAAACACAATTCCATGCATTTTTACAAGTGTAAAAAGCACACATCCCTTAGAAATTTGAAATTTGGGACATAATAGCAACCGCCCTCTGTTGATTTTTTATCACAAAAAAGTTTAGCTGTGTTAAGCCTGGTGGCGTTATTCATGGATGACAATATATACGACCACAGGCCTACATGTTATAAACATAGGTCGCTCCAGGTGTTGAAACAATGAAAGGTGACATTAAATTAGAGAATTCACCAATGATAGATCTTAGATCATTGACGCAATGGATGAAGAAAATACTGAACTTCAACGCTAAACATTTTCGTGGAGAATTGCTCATCAGAAGAAATACAGCAGCTGCTTAAACTTTCCTAATTTCTCTTCATCAGATTTAATTTTCATGTATTACCATGCGTTGAGCTTCGTCGATTTCTCAGCAATTTTGTGTATAGATCGTTAAAATCGGCTAACTAAATCGTCTATTATAGTGACACCAGTAATCGATTTTGAGAATGTAATACCTATGGTCATGTGTTTTAAGCTCGCCTCCTTTCGCGTTACACACGGATTTTGGCTTTCACGACATGATTTTAACTTTACACATTTATATTTGCTTGTATACCCCCCTGAGGTAGTAAAAGTATATAATTTCATGAGGAAACCAAATATGCCATTAAAATTATAGTACGACTAAGAACTAAAATGGTATGATCGGAAATATTCGGACAAATATCAGAGTTTTTAATTTTTAATTCGAGATCCATATATTTTTTATACCTACCCCTATCATTATTTACTTTACATATTTGAATTCCTCATGAAATTACCCATTAGATGATATATAATTGTTAAAGTTATAAAATTATACCGGCTAGTGAATATCTCCAATTTTTATTTTATATATTTTTAGAATTTTCAAAAATATTTGTTTAAGGATGAACCCTTCCCTGATATAAACTGCATTTCTGAATTCCTCTAGTTACAAGCTTTCCAAAAATGTATACTTTTGCTATCATAGGTTGAAAACTTTTTCTGTTATTGTCATTTTTATAAATCCGGTAAATTGAGGCTGATTATTCATGTTTACTGTGTAGCGAATAGGAAGAAAGCTGATGTTCATTGTCTTATCCATAATTAATTAGTTGTTACAAATAGTTGACAAGTCTGTTGAACCACATACTTAAAGACTACTAATTATCCTTTAAAATGGGACCAGAATGGTGTTTGTAACATTAGGAGATGACTAGTTATTGTAAAAAGAACAAAACATGGGATTATCCCCATTGAGTTTGTACAAGCGACACCCCTTCCAGAAACACCCCTTCCAGCACCACCCCTGGTCCCCAAACATCAAACAGCTGTATCTCCCATTCTGTATTAGCTATACCAATGCCATTTTGCAGGCAGATAGCTTTTCATTAGGGCTTTAAAATGATACCAAATTTGTTGAGATAGCTTTTGTGGTTTTAAAAATATTTGAGGAAAATTACAGCATGAAACTAAAAAATGTAACGGCACCACCCTATTGGGAGGCGAGTTCATAACGCGTGACCCTATAGATTATAATCTTGCGCTCCTCTGGCAGTTCCCCCCGTAGCTCAATCGATCGATAAGAGCGCTGTCTATGAATGCAAAGATTGCTGTGCTGCTGCTGGTTCGAATCCGCTTAGAATCACTTTTTTTATTAAAGTAAAGCAACACGAAAGTCAAACGAGGGCGTCTTGAAAATAATTCCTCTCTAAGGGATGTGAGCAACGCCATACCGACCCAACTTAAAAACATATGGCCAGCTGATCAGTTATAAGCATCAAGAATTGTAGTGACAGCATCACAACATCATGCACTCAACATTGTGCACTCAACTCAAATGGGACTGTGAAAGTGAATGCACCGCACGATCAAATAAGAAAGTCTGATGGGTGTGGAAAGTGATGCGCCTACCACTAGATTGACTTGATTTGTGGAATGGCAGGGATCCCCAAGGAGGCACCCAATGCTATAAATCAAGAAAGAAGGCCTAGCGTTAACAGACACCCTTTAATTCGATTTTGGTCAAATATGTAACAAAATACAACATGTTTTAAGGGGAAGTAGTAAACTGAAAACTATTTCCAAATGTGAAGTTGACCCAATCATCCAACCAATGTAAAAGTTTTCAAGTCTTATTCGATTTTACTTTTTGAGGTTCTTACAATGCATGTTTTTGAACATATATCTTATTGTCTTTTGTGCATTCAGGTTTGGCAGAATTGTCGGTGCTTACCCATGGATCATCATAGGTTATAACCTCCTTGATAGGTCTGTGCTGTGCCGCTGGCATGGTAAGGTTCAGGGAAGAGACCAGGACGAAAAAACTATGGGTTCCCATAGGATCGCCATGGATAGCGCACAAGAAGCTGGTAAATAAATATTTCCACACCCGCAAGCAGATTTGAAGTCTATCTCATCGAAACGGACAATGTGTTGGCACCAAGTCAACTACAGAAGGTAAATTGAGGGGCAACTGTGACCCGTCACATCAAAATGGACATGTTGGAGGCCCGATTCAATTCCGAGTTATTGGTATGACTTGAGAGAATACATGTTAAGCTTTGAAATGATACCATGTTGAAGGTAATCGGACTTTGTAATCACAAGATATGAATTGAAGAAGCATATTTTTTTTCTAGTTTTTTCTTTATATTTCACCAAATATATTGGCCCTCTGTCTCAATACTGTGTTTGCTGAAAACATGTCCTTTTTGATGTAACTGGTCACAAATGAGGTTCATGAGAAAGACAAGGTAAATTCCTATCTCAGAAAAAACAAATGATTTCAAATCCTGATTCCCCCCCCCCCCCCCCCCCCCTGAATATCTATATTCTCTGTGCAGTGCAGTGATTTGAAAGCATATTCTATTATAGAGATTAGGCTTACTGCTTCAAAGATGCATGCGCCTAACATTTTTATGGTTAGAGAATAAAATATAGTTC